>NIBX01000114.1:0-315928 GCA_002718315.1 Agaricales sp. HM26-F1 | reverse complement strand
AGCGACGAATCCGACACCGAGAAACGATTCACCAAGAAGAACAAGAACAAGAACCGGAAGCACAAGACCAAGAAAAGACGATCAAGATACGATGATTCAGACGACGACTCAGATGACGAACGAACCACCAACCTAGCAAGTCTTCGAGCCGCAAAGAATGCACCTCCACCCCCAGATAACCAAGTCGACAACCTCGCCAAGAAACTAGACGAGCTGACGATACTCGTAAATGCTTCCATGAAGCAGAAGTCGTCACAGCCAGCTAGAGACCAAGAACAGCCCAGATTCCAGACATTCGAACGCAGACCAAGGACCCCAGACGCAAGAAACGGATCATGGAACACCACACCGCCTCAAGGATGCTACGGCTGTGGGAAACCGCTCTGCAGAATTCGTGACTGCGAAGTTATGATTGATCTGGAGAACCGCGGAATCGTACATCGACAGAATGGATCATGGATGCAGGATGGAGAGATGATTCGCAAGAAACGACCCTCCCAGACGCTCGCAGACGCAGCCGTGGAGAACCATAGAGCAAAGCTGGCCTCCAGAAAAGAAGCCTCGGCAGCGTTCGTCGGCTCATACACGATAGACGACGAAGACTCAGTCGACTCCGAGATCGAAACAGTCGCCTACTACTACTCACCAGAAGACAGCAGTGACGACGAAGACCAGTACGCAGGTGCATACTATGTCTCTCAGGGAAAGATGTACCCTGCTGCGTCAGTCAACTCAGAGCTCTCCAAGCTTCAAGAACGGATTAGCCCAGACAAGGCCCAGATAGTCCAAGAAACCGAAATCTACCCAGCCGAGTTGAAACCCAAGAAACCGTTATACCATCCTATCGCCTCTACCAGTGAAGACAGGTACTCAAGATCGTTGAGAGCCAATCCAACACCATCAGCAAAAGCCAGAGAAACATTCGTGCCTGGAAGTGGAGCACGACAACGTCGGATAGCCGAATCAAGACGTGCTCTCGAAGGATTGGACATCCCAGAAGTCGATCCAAGCCCATCCCCAGACGACCTACCTATCCAGAATCACACAGGACAGACAAACGAGAATCCCACTCAGCATACGGTACCCAAGAAGGTAACGTTCGAGTCGTCGCATACCACACAGATCGAGAGAGACGAGCCGCCGCACCTCTCTCGAACTAACCGAAGTTCCCCAGCACCAAGAGCTTCGCATACGGAAACCCATCCAGCCAAACCCCAAGAACCAAACGACCGACCCAGGACAACAGAAGCCCAAGCCTCGGGTCGACTAACAGACAATTCGCCAACTAGAGAACGTCGGCAACGAGATCTGGTGTTGCCAGAGAATCCGACACCAATGGACGTAGAACGTCCGCTTCCTGCATCTGCCAGAGGTGTGCAGATGGAAGAAGTACCCATGATTCAGCCTACTAACCATAAAGATCTAGCGTTACAGCGAGAAGAAGCCAGTCGCCATCGGAAAGCAAGCGAGAAGATATCAATCGGCAAGAAACACCGGAAATCCAAGAACGAGCCGCTCGAATTGGACTGGGGTAAGATGAAAATCTCTGGCCCAGCACTGACAGTGCTGAAAGCCATACCTGGTGCATACGAGAAGGCGGTCTCCGCAAACTATAGTGCTAGTTTAGACGACGCTGAGCCTGAGAAGGCTTCGTTGATGAAGCTACACCTAGACTTAGTTGCCGGAGACTGTAAGGAGCGAGTTCGAGGAGTAATCGATACCGGAGCCATGTTGAACTTAATCAACGCGAGATTCTTTGAGCCAGGAGGATTGCTGGAACATGTCCCAGTTGAGAACCGAATCTCCGTACCCATTCGAGACGCGAACGGCGGAGTAGCCAACCTAAGAAAGCTAGTCAAGGGAATCCAGCTAGACGTCTTAGTCGGAGAAGGCAATACCGTCAGGACCGAGTCGGTATTCTGGATCTCTACTCCAGGAGCCCAGTTCGACATCCTATTAGGACAGCCCTGGCAAGATAAGTACAAGCTCTCAATCCTGCGAACAGACACTGAACGTATCATTGAATTTAGACTTCCAGATGACGAACCAGAGCAGCCGCCGGTTACTGTAATCAAGCGCTATCGAGATCGAGTACCTGGGTTGCCAGAACAGATAGATCGCGATCCCAGACAGTACCACGGAGCTCGTGGTTTCCAAAGAGAGCTAGCAGTGAATGTGGTCTATGAGATAGAAGACGGCGATGATGAAGACGACAACAGCGTCTTCGTGTTGAGCCATGCCATAGACAACAGTCAACCAAAGCTCGAAGCCACCATTGAAGAACTGACCTCAGATCTACAGATTTCCAATGAAGACCACGAAACGGCCATAGAATTCAACATAGAACTCGTCAAAGAAGAAAGAACAGAACGGGTCCTAGCCAAGTTTGATCCGAGAGTCGCAGTAAACATGATTCATCCCAAGTTCATAGACGCGGGAGGAATACTGGAGAACGCGACAATCATAGACAAATACCTTCTAGCGAAAGATACATCGAACCAGCGCACCACGACCTATGCAGAAATGGCGACTAGAGTTAAGATGAACCTCTCCGTAGGCCCGGAAGAGTCGATCGTCACCGAGTCAGCATTCTGGGTAGCGTCGCCAAGTGCAGATTTCGATGTATTCCTAGGAGAACCATGGCAGGACCAGTACAAGATCTCTGTAACACGGGACAGCGGATCTCGCCCAGTTCTAGAGTTTGGGTTACCCCAGATCGGGAACTGGCAGATTAGCGGCACTCCTAGTACAGAAAGCCACGAGGCTCGCAGATTCTATGACAAGTTGCAACACAGCAGAATCATAGATGGAGACGCGATCTCTGATAGCCCCGTGGATGACGAGGACGAGTCGAGAGGAGAGACAGACTCAGCTCAATTGAGTACGCGAGTCAATATACGACTAGTGACTCCTCAACAGGTCGAGGAAGTCACTGCCGTATTCAACCCAGCAGTACCGGTCAACATGATACATCCCAGGTACTTCGAACCTGGGAGAATCCTAGAGAACGCAAAAGTGAGAAATGAGAAACCGCCAGCGTATATCCAATATGCCTTCACTGAGGCATTCGACCATAAGGAAATCGCTGAAGATGTTATCATAGACCTCCTTACCGGCTCAGGATCGCACATACGAATGCTCGAGGACTTTTGGATCGCCTCTCACAATGCCGAGTTCAACATACTGCTTGGAGCACCTTGGCAGAGTCGGTCCCAAGCCTCATTCGTAGAACCAAACCCCCAACGGTTGATTCAAGTCAACTTACCTATTCAAGGACGATGGGAATATCACGTCGGCACCCAATCCGTACTAATTCCAGGGTATACAACCCACGAGGATAGCACAGTCCCAGAACGGCTAGCAAGAGTGACCCTGGACGACGAAATCTCAGATGACGAGTCGGAGATTTTGGTGTACAGTTACGCAGAAAGCAAAACAAGCCAGACAGACAGTGAATCATCCCAGGAGTCGTACAGAATTGAGTCGCCGAGAATAGATCCCAGATCTCCAGTAGTGAATGGACGCGCTAGTCCTACTATAGCAGATGGACCAGCCCCAGAGGCAGTCCAAGTCAGTTCCCAGGAATTGACAAGAGAACAGTTAGATGGATCGCAAGGTCCATCAGCAGAAGACAGTCGGAACCAGCAGCTTGGGACAATACGAGACCCAAGCTGGCTAGTACCGTCGAGACAGTCGGCAGCATCAAAGTACGCTGATGCGGACGCAACCGCGTCAATCATCCTCAGAAAATATAACCAAATGAGGAAAGAGCGTCTGAAACAGGAAGCTCACCTCTTAGGGCATAACGAGCCGTCCAGAATTCCTGAAATGGAAAGCGGCCTACTCAAGAACGCACTACTCTCAGTGAGAAGGAGTCTGGATGATTGTGTGACCGACGGAGGAACCATAGAGCGACTACCTAAGGGGGAGCTTCCCTCTAAACAGCTCCTCCTCTCATACAATCTCAATGAATTGCTGCCTGCGCGATCGCAGTTCTGCAACCATTGTTACTCAGATAATCCAATTAAGGCTCGTACCCATCTGACGGTAGATGAATTGTACGCCGGGTACCATGAGCGACGAGCCATCGAAAGAGAAACCCTGTGCAACTACTGTAAGAATGAAGGAGGCAGAAATTCCTCACTTCACGATACATTAGATTGTGGGCGACTCAGCCGGAGTCTCCACAACACCCTGGAGGACGTCATAACAAGGCGTAAAACTCCATTACAGCAGTACCATGAAGAGCGACCGGGGCTGAGAGATCTCTATGTGGATACTGAGCTAGCTAGTGAGCTAGCCCACTTGAGACGACAGTCTGAGCTCTCCAGGAACAATATACACATCATAGCGATGCACGGAGAACAGATCAATAGGTTTTCATTGAGATCACTATTGGACGAACAAAGCAATCGTACAAACAAGAACGATTGGAGACAAAACATCTGCGTGGATCTCCTTGGACTGAACTCAAGGGAACATGAGCACAATCAGGACGAGTGTCCGAACCTACTCAACCTGAGAAGCTTGTCTCCGCACTGGGCAAAATGGCTGTACCATACCCAGAAAGATTGCGCTCGATATGATACCGCAATCGGAATACTACTCTTCAAGGAGAACTTGGAAGCGATCATCAATTGGGACCTCGATAGAGACGGGGACCTTACTATCCTTCACTCCCTAGAAGTAGAACACACGCTGGACAGATACCTACAGTTCTTAGGACTAAATGGCATTCCATCTGAGTTTGTCAGTCAGATGGGATGGGGACGAAACCATCTAGACGATGACCCAGAGAGAGAACGCTACGGTATTGTATTGAAGGGAGGACTATTCTATGAGGAGGAAATAACTAGCATGTTTCCACCCTCAGTCCTAATCCCAGAACCACGACCAGCACCCACATCGAGCCTTAGGCTGACGGCACCAGCTCGATTCTTGACGAAAGAAGATCTTGACGCCATCGCCAATCGAATCACAGAACGATCAACCGAGAACTCAAGGACACCGCCAAATCTATACCTTGACAAAAGTACGCATACAAACGACAATGAACAATCAACAACTCAAGACGATGCACCCAACCCCCAGCAGGAAATACTACCGAAAAAGGAAATCGCTACTGAAACCAGTGAGCGGACCCAGCAGTCCGTCACGACTGGTCATCTAGTCTCCTCTGCGCCACCTGCTGAGGTGCTCTACTACTATGATGATACCTTTGACGACTCAGACTCTCTGGATGGCTATGACTCTGAACTGGGAACGGCGAGATCTACTAGGCAATTCTTAGATCTGAGAAACTCTGGGGCTACGTCTAGAGAAGTCTCAGAAACTATAAATACTGGCCTAGACGACTCTCCTAGGATCCCTAGCCCATTCACCCTCTATTCGCCCCATTCAGCTTATCCAAACTGGCCGACAACGACTACTCTATCATCTGCCGATACCACATCAACGCCGACAACGTCTATATCATCACCTCTGAGAAATCGATCCCAGCTATCGACTCTCTCCCCAGACTCGACAAAGGAAAGAAGACAGAACAAGGTCCTACACCTTGTAAGTACCTCTCAGAAGCCTCTGAGAGAGGACTACACTCGAAAGCTTATTAACGCCTGGAATTCCAGCGGACTCAGAAGCTCACACCGACCAATCCGAGTCCGACAACTCCAGAAAGGGATGGAACAACCAATCGAACACCAGAACCACCCAGCCCAAGCAGACGAGAGGTCGGTACCCGCTCTAAACATGCGCGATCTTACCCGACTAACTCGTTTCCTATTGGATTTCCACAAACAGCATTCAGGAATGCAGGAAAGCGGAGACGACAGTCTTCTCCCCCACAGGAGAGCACCAGAAACTCCCCTACACCATCGCCCAAGCTCTTCCCATGTACGGATCACTCAGTCAGTCGACAACGGGCACAGCGATACTGACGAATGCGTGGTATATAGCTCAACCGTCGACCTCGACTCTCCCTCCATATCCCAGGAGGAAGAGCCCCAATCGTACGTCTCCGATACGTCAACAGCTCTGTTCGCTAGCTTACCGCCTCTACCACAGCTCGAAAGAAGCAACGACAGACCCGAGACTTCGAGAGACCGTTCACTCAGAACGGTAAGCTCTCCCACTCGGATTCTCCTGCCCCAGTCTCCTAACATCCCTGTCCGTAGACTCTCCCATGTCTCCAGACGAGGATCTCCAGGAGGAGAATCCCGGCCTGTCCCAGATGCCGTCTCCTTGAACGATGCATCTGTGGACACCCTAGTCAACATAGCAAGAGAAGCCGGTCTTCCTATCGACTTTTTCTCTCCTCCCAAGAACGTCTTCGCGATGCCCTTTATTCCCAGAACACAACCAGTTCGTTGGGGACACTCGCTCCCCGCTAGGCCTCGCGAACTCTTTGGACGAGCTCTTCCACATGAGTTCCCACTCTATCACACGGTTCACGGTCCCTCTCCACCAGTCTACCAACTATTCGAACCATCCAGCGCCGAGGACGTCTCCTTTCCATATAACTACACCTGTCCAGACTACCGCCACTTCGCTCCCACAGTTAACGAATGGGCCAATCAGGCAGCAGTTGCCGGTTACAACAGGGCTCGAGGCGAGCTCTATGCTCAACGACTCAAACAACATCCTGGTGAATCCGCTAGGATGGAGCTTCGTCTCGAAGCACCCTTTGCTGCTGAACTGGAACATCTGGCAGTCCTAGATGAGGGACGACGAGTACTTGCTCGAACCTATCTAGCTCACAACGCAAACGTCATACTCAACGACCACAACTCATACCCTCATTCGGCACCAGACCAGCAGGTAATCTATCGAGACGTTCCTGGATGTACCGTCCTCGTTACCGTCATCCCCACCAATCGACAGGACACGTCCCTCACTCATGCACGCTGTCACCGCCCCTCTGATGCCGTCGCCCTCTATCACATCGACAAGCTTAACGACTCCACGTCGGCTAGGCATATCTTCAACGCGCGAACTCAGGAGATGTCTCGAGTCTCCCAGTTCCACCAGCATCTCACTGGTCTTGTATCTGGACTCCCCTCGAGAGACGAAGAGTTCAACGATCGCCTCTCGGCCCTCATCTACAACTCTCGCGATCCCTTCAGAGCTCTCAACAACCTCTGCTTCTACATTGCAGAGCTACCACTTCCTCCCTTGATACGCGACTCTATCTTGCTCAGGATTAGGCCACGCATACTGTCTCTAGACCGCGAACTCGGCTACCCATGCCATGTCCCAGAGTACCCGGGTCTCTCTGAGATTCGGTACATCCCTAGGAGAAATGGCCTCGCGACTAAGGCCTTACCTTGTTTTCTCTATGACGACTTATCCTCAGACGACGAATCTCTAGGCAGCTATGACTCGGATAGCGACATCTGGTCTCCCATGATCTCAGACTCAGACGAAGATCAACTCGACGCCCTAGCCTATGAAATTGATAGCCCAGCACCTAGTTCTAGCATGCCTCCTCTTGAGCCAGTTCCTGCTCATCTCCATTCCGACTCTACTAGGTCTATCACCGCCAATCTAGGAGACCCTCCCAACTTGGGCGAGACATTCGCAGCTAACTCTCTTAGATACGAACGCTCGACAACTCCACCACTCGACAGTGAGTTGCTCATGCCCGCCCACGTCTACGACTCGAACCAATCCTTTCTCTCCAGTAGTAAGTCCTTTCCAGCCAGGCTCCCACCAGGAGGACGTACCGTCCACCTGGTCCACACTTACGGACCTTCCGTGGTTACACTACCCCCTCCTGGACAGCCAGTGGACGGAAACTCAGGAGGAAGAGTTAGCGAAGCTTCGCTCCATCCAACAGCAGCCACCTCCATCGCTCAGTTCGACCTCTCACGACTCTATCCTCCCCTGGTATTCCTCCCAGGACATCCACCCTCACGAGTCTGCCTGCAAGGAAACTTGCAAATCACCGAACACATCGCCCCGCCGACAGTACAACCCTCTCTACCACCCTGTCCTGCGACCATCGACCTCTATGGAAGACGTCCAGATGGACGAACCAGGAGTACGCGACCCAGGCCAGCTCAAGGGAGAAACTCTCACCTCCCAGCTCACGAATGGGGCAACGACAGCTTCGAAGGCAGATATGCTCCTGCCCTGGCTCAACAACCCAACCACGTCGGATCTCCCAACGATAGTAGCGCCCCTTCCACGATCCCAACCGCTCAACGATCGCCTACCCAACCAGCAACGACAATGGGTTCCAGCTCGACCTCCGACACCGGCACTGAAAGGACAGCCAACATTCCGTCAAGGATCCTCGAACCTCGAGTATCCTGTAAGTGCTGTTCGCTCAACACTAGTAGACGGTTTCGCTCATAAACCTCCTAACTTCCTCGACCTCCTCTCTAGACAACCAAGATCTAGAGTCGAGTCACTCTGCCGTATAAAGGACATGTACGACCTCACTCGCCTTCAGGATAACTCATCTCTCCCTCCATCTATTTGTTCGAGCCAGCATCGCCTGGCATATTTATTGGAACTCGCTCTCTTCTTCACTGTCAACACCATTATTCCTCTCACACTATCCTTTCAACTGCAGCTGAATTGTCATGCTGCCTCCTATCGACTCCGTGATCCCTTTCTGCTATTTATTCGCCCCTCACTTCAGATGTTCTATGCCGAGACGACTCATCCCTTAGCCGTTCTCTTGTTTCCGCTTGTAAACCTTGTACCTATTTATTTGGCCTCGTTAATCTATTCTGCTAATAATGTGTACACCGGGTGCCTGTCCAGGCGATCTAAGTACGCGTTCAGACGCAGGAAAAGAAGAACTAAGCTAACTACTAGGAAAAGGCGGCGACTGACAAGAGAAGCACTTAGGCGACAGAAACTTAGGCGCGACAAGCGCTCGGTGATCTCGGATCACCACACTCTAACTATCGAGTACCCGAGTTCCGCTCTCTCGATCAGGAACACTCGCTTAGAAGAGACGCCTACCTCGGATCACCAGTTCTCCGAGAACTCCGAGAAGGAGCCGTGGCAACTCCTGCCGCCTCAATTGATCGACTCGCTTGAAGCGAATCTTTTGTATGGGGCAGGATCACCACTAATACCAGAGTTTGAGTGCTATGTAGTAGATATGGACGACTCGGACGATGAAGAAGCCGAGTCGTACACTAATATGCTACAAGCAATGGTGGAAACGTCGTCTGCCTTAGAAAAGGAAATGCGAGACGACACTATCTCAAGAACTCTGAACGAGCTCACAGAAGCCGAAGCTCTCCTCGACGGAGAAACAAATCTACCCTATGATCCCGAAGAAGGAGATCTTGTATTCTCAATGACTGAATCCGCTGATGAAGCCGAAGTCTATGGAATGTACAAGAAAGTTGCCGACAAAGTCAAGCCTATAGTAGCTCCTATCGAGCTCAAGGATACGGTAACACGACGACTCCCTCACGATCCACTCGAGGACCTCCCTAAGGTCCCTCTCCATGCCCCCAGATTCATCCCCACTTGCAAGATATCTCGGGAACGATTGAATTCGCTAGAGATCAATTCCGACAACTACCTTACAGATGCCGAGGCAAGAATACTACAATGGGTAATACTATCCAACGAAGAAGCCATCGCATTCGATGACTCTGAGCGAGGTACCTTCCATCCAGGATACTTCTCGCCCTATAATTTCCCTGTCATACCGCATACCCCTTGGAGCTTCAAGAATATACCTATACCACCTGGGATCAGAGATAAGGTATTAGAAGCTCTTCGTGCCAAAATTGCCATGGGTGTGTACGAACCTAGCCAATCCGGATATCAGTCGCGATGGTTCTGTGTCTTGAAAAAGAATGGCAACCTGCGAATAGTGCACGACCTTCAGCCATTAAACAAGGTCAGCATAAGAGAAGCCGGTGCCTTACCGGTAGTCGACGAGTTTATAGAGCAGTTCCAGGGAGGAGTAATCAACTCCGTCCTGGATCTGTTCTGGGCATTCGACGCTCGAGCACTTGCTCGCCCCAGTCGACAGATGACGGCCTTCCAGACGCCGTTTGGTCTGCTCCAGATCACAGTCCTACCCATGGGCTATACCAACTCGCCTATTGAATTTCAGAAATGTCTGGAGTTCATTCTCACCCCAGAAAATGACATAGCGCCGTACGTCGATGACATGACAGTCAAGGGACCCACGGTGAAATACCTAGACGAGCACGGAAGACCAGAGACAATGCCGAACAGCCCAAACGTTCGACGTTTTGTATACGAACATCTTGAGACGCTCAATCGAGCTCTCCACCGGCTAAAGAAAGCTGGGATTACCGTCTCTGGAAAGAAGATCCAGCTGTGCAAAGAAACAGTAACCGTCCTAGGACAGCAAGTAACATCGAAAGGTCGACTGCCAACCGAAGAACGGATATCCAAGATCCTCGAGTGGCCGATACCCAAGACAGTGAAGGACGCCCGAGGCTTTCTAGGAATCTGTAGCCAAGTCCGCCTTTGGATTCGCAAGTACACAGAGGTCGCCAGACCTATCCATTCCCTCCTCAAGAAAGATGCCGAGTTTGTATGGACAGAAGACTGCCAGAACGCGTTCCGTGTTCTCAAGGAGATCGTAACCCAAGCTCCTTGTCTGCAGTCCATAGACTACTCGTCAAGTCTTCCAGTTTACCTGTCGGTAGACACGAGCGTTATCGCCATAGGTTTCATCCTCTCTCAAGAGAAAGAAGACGGCCGCCGAGTCCCAGCAAGATATGGCTCGTTGCCGATGAACCAGACAGAGTCGAGGTACTCTCAGTCCAAGCTAGAGCTGTACGGACTCTACCGAGCTCTCAGAAAGTGGAGATACTACCTCGTCGGAGTCGCAAACCTCCACATAGAAACCGACTGCTCGTCCATCAAGGACATGATCAACAAACCAGACATAGTAGTCGACGCAGCTATGAATCGATGGATATGCGGTATCGCCGCCTTCCGATTCACACTGCATCACGTCCCTGGTAAAGACTTCCAAGCTCCAGATGCTCTGTCCAGAAAGAGCCATACGCCGGAAGAATACGAGCCAGAGGAGACCGATTGGTTCGAGAACGAAGAGGTCTTCCTAGCCGAGCCGAGCGTAGACTGGAAGTGTCCAGACGGACTCCCAGAACTAGACCACACGAAATCATCCCTAGCCAGAGTGCCGACCCAGATTCAACGAGGAATTTTCCACCTAGCTGAGAAGTTCGAGTTAGGTGCCGAGAAGACCCAGAAGTTGATAAACGGCGCAGAGGCCTTCATCAGACAGAATCCACTACCCTGGGAAGAAGAGAGCTGGTATCCAGATCTCACCAGGAGAGCCACAGAGATCGAGGACGAGATTGATGAAGACTTAGTCTTCGTGTACTCGTCTGAGATAGATCTCGACGTCATTCCGAGATGCGAGGCGTTTCTGTATGAAGTGATCCGGTTCTTCACAACCGGAGAAATCCCCAAAGACCTAAATACACAAAAGCTTAGACGTTTTATGAGAAACGTCACCAAGTTTTATTATGCCGATGGGATACTATACAAGAAGAACGAGTACGGCCTCCCTCAGAAGGTCGTCCTCGATCCCGACACTCGCCAACGCATCATCACCGCCGCTCACGACGACTTCGCTCACAAGGGCGAAGAATCTACATATCAAACCATAAATGTTAGATTCTATTGGCCTCGGATGAGAACGGATATACATTACCATGTCCGGACTTGCCACCTCTGCCAAACGCGGAAGGTGATCCACATGAAGAAGCCAGTGACGGTGTCGACACCAGCATTCCCCTTCCAACGACTCTACCTAGATACGATGATAATGCCGTCAGCCGGCAACAAACGATTCATCATAGCTGCGAGAGACGACCTTACCGGAGTCACCGAGCTTCGAGCCCTCTCCAGAGCGACCGCCTCAGCCGTGAAGAACTTCTTCTTCGAGCAGATCTACTGCCGGTACGGATGCGTGTGTGAGATAACAACGGACAACGGACCTGAGTTTACCTCCACCTTTGAGAAGCTCTGCCTCGATCTAAACATACCTCAAATCAAAATTTACCCGTACAACAGCAGGGCAAATGGGGTTGTAGAACGAGGGCACTATACAATCCGAGAAGCTTTGATCAGACTGTGTGAAGGCAAGATTAACAGGTGGCCTACCTTGCTTCCTCTTGCGCAGCTGGCAGATCGAATAACCGTACGTGCATCGACGGGCTTCTCACCGTACTACCTATTGCATGGATACCATCCCATGCTACCCATGGATCTCAATGAGAGATCGTTCCTAGCAACAGGATTCGCCCCAGATATGACGCATGAGGAACAGCTCATGAGCCGTATAGTCCAATTAGAGCGACGGGCGGAAGACCTAGGAATCGCCGCTAGTAATCTAGCCAAAAGAAGATTTCAATCCAAAGAAGACTTCGAGAAGAAGTTCAACAGGACTTTAATCAAGACTGAATACGAGCCAGGCGATCTCGTTTTGTATAGAGATGAAACTCTATCGAATGTGCAGTCTGTGGATCGCAAGATCAAAAACCGTTACCTGGGACCATACGTCGTAGTCGGACGCGTAAAACACGAAGGAAAACCCATAGGAGGGTACGTCCTCCGAGAGCCCAGTGGTGCCATCCTCTTGAGAGGGATAGCAACGCGTCGAATCATACCGTACCACCCCAGGAGCGCAGCACAGATTCAAGAAGCAGCAGACGTGAGAACGCCGATAGAAGCGCCGAGCGCAGATGAAAGCAGCCCCAAAACCCCAGGAGAAGCCGGCACTGACTCAGGAGAAGACGAAGCAAGTGAGCCAGAGACAGACGAAAGCGACAGCGAGAACCAGTACGATGGCTCATGATCAGTGTACCGAATCTCCTAATAAGGAAAGTCGGTGGAGGAGGTAAAGCGTCGGCAGAAGCAGAAACGCTAAAGGTACCGCGTTTCCCACACAACAAGGTTGTGATACGTGAAGAGGTAAGGGTGGTATTCAGAAAATCACACAAATATTCCTTCCTCATCGACCTACCCTTCACCAACCCCGAACTCCATAAAATCCCCCCTCATTCTCGACTTCCTCCCTATCGACTCACGCCCTTCTCAGGTCTCCGTCCTACTCACGAACCCCCTGCACCACTCTCTATTAAAAATTCACCCACTCTCCTTCTTATTAAAAACTCTAACGACTCTACCGACAACAACGACATGACGACTACTGAGACTCTCATCTCCACCACCACCGCCATCATCATCTCTGCCTGTCCGACAAGCTCCCAGGACGACGCCAGCACCGCCCTCCTCTATCTCGAGAGGGTCGGTATCGCATTTCTCATCGGTCTAGGGATGATTGCCGTTAACTCGGCCTCGTTTTGGATTCAACAACACATGCGACGAGTCGACCCAGCAACGGCTCATTCCTCGAGCTCGTCGACTCCTTCGACGTCGACTACTACCACCACCACTGCTACTACCCCCAACGAGCGTCCTCAGCGACCAGACGCGTTCGAGATCGCCCAACACGGGCTTGATTTCATGGGTGCTATGATGGCCTAGAGGCCCCAACATCTTCAATGTAAGCCCTCTCTTCCCCTTGTTTCCTCTGGATCTTGTCTGTGAACTCAGCTCATTCACTCAGCCCAACGACCACGGCCCTTTCGGCCACTCAAAATCATCTTCACGACAAATCTAGACGGATATCTTGGACAACGCCCCCCTACCTTCACTCACGGCCTAATTTCTTGGTTACGACTTAATTCTTGGTTCGTTTTCTTTATTCTTGTTTTCATTTTGTTCCTTTATATCCCCCTGTACACCATTCGCCTTCACTTTCGCCCATTCGCGCTTGCGCCTTGGGATTTTCATTTTATTTTTCCCCTTTCCTGCTATATTGGACCACGTGCCAGTCACACCACCGCGTCTGTATCGACCTCCGCCCCCTCTCCCATTAGAAGCATGTAGAAGAGTTCAATCTTGTATCGATATTCCGCCGGTTGTATATTTTGTATAATTTTCATAGTATTCTCTATTGCTACATAAGTCTGAAGCCTATTAACATGGGAATAAAGACTAACAAAAGAGAAAGACTAAAGTCAATTCTGAATAGACCATCAGAATTGATCGCTATGAAAAATGTACATAATAACACACGGACCCACAGGGATAAATATCGACAGGGGAACCATTCCACGCTAAAACAACTTGTTTCTCTACCACCATGAACACCCTCACTACCGTCTTCCTTGTCCTGTTCATCGTCACTCTAGCTCTCCTCATCACCGAGGTCCTCTTCGCGCCCATCTGGGCCACCATCGAGGCCATCTACCAGCGCCTCCACCCTCTTCCTCACATTCCGTCCTAAGCATCCTCCACTCCTCCCATCATGCCGCCGATCATTTTCGACACCTTATCATTCGAAACACGGAACAGCCAAGTCGTCCAAGACGACATCACTTCCTACGCCACCCGATCATCCACAGATACCTCCGGACGTCAGTCCAGCAGCACCGAATCAATGCGCACCGACAACGGAACGGGGAGAAACACCTCTACGCACTCATCCAGTGCTCCGCCATCGTTTAGGCTTCCATCACCGCCTCCCCCAACCGCTCTGTCCTCGCTGCCTTCACTGTCCACAGCGCAAACCTCACGTGGCACTCACTCAACACCGGAGATCGGAATCGTAGACCCTTTGGCAGGGACAGGAACACACGGAGGACCCGTCGGAAAAACATACGAACATTTGGACTACCCTATAGAGTTAGCAGGACTCGGAAGTAGTGTAGTTTAGTTCTTGGTAAAATCATGTACTCCGCACTCAATATATATTGAGTGACATGGTTGCCTCCTGAAACTGAACCAAACAGAACGCCACTACTAAACATGTCTTCTACCACCATCTCCCCCACTTCCTTCCCTACTCTCCCCAAATCGCGCTCGCCTCCAGCCTGGGTGGCGTATCTTCTCATCGCAGTAGTACTGCTCGGGATGGGATTCCTGTTCCACAGGATCCTCAGACGGTCAACCAAGGAACGTAGAACAGTCCCCAGAGAATACCACTCACTGGGCGAACTAGAGTTCCAACGCTCGCTACCCGACTCGAACGCATCACAACCGTCGCAGCTGCCTCCGTCTCGGGCACCCAAACTGCCCAGCATACCAGAAGAAGATACCCCTCCAATCCCAGCTCCGAGCCGAAGAACGCACAAGAGAGCCCTGAGCGAGGTCGCTCAGACGCACACCATATGCCTCCCCGCCGATCCACGACGAAACTCGACGCAGCTATAAGAAGATGATTGGTAAGAATCGTCAATACAGCATGCCGTTATGACAAAGTGGATAACATGCTGACCTGGTTGTCAGGATGTCCTTGGTTCAATCCCAGGACGGTGCATTGAAATAGAGAATTGTGAAACTTTTTTGAGCTTCTTATAGACATTAAAGTAGAACAATTCTTCTCTATTGTCCCCCCTTCTCTTTTATATTTCAACCCAAGAATTAGCCGATTGAGTTGGTCCGAAGTTTAGCAGAGATAACCGCGAGGTTTGCATCCGGGAGTATGCTTCTCTTTTGTATGGGGCAGATGTCGCGAAAATCAGTGAATTCCTTAGTTGTACCCCTCGGTTATCACCGGCAAACTTCTACCCGAGTCCTGAGATCAGCTTACATCACCAGGACTCACCAAAACCCCTTCCGCGTCACTAACTGAGCAACTGCTCGCTTCCACACCCCCAGATAGGCAATCGCAGCTTCGCACAGGCTTTCACAGCTCTTCCCAGCCTCACCCAGCCTCGCTCAGCCGCACGCAGCCTAGTACAGCCTACTAAGAGCTGTACGAAACACTCACAGCCCATACGAGCTGTGCGAAACACACAGCACCCCCTAACGTGTTTCATGCGCCCCAAGCACCTTCCGTGCGATGCGCAGCCCACATACGAGTGAAACTCGTCTCACACTGCTCTGAAGCTATGTCTAGGCTATGCTCTGGCTATGCTCAGATTCGCAGCCCTCCTCCCTCCTTCCACACTCCTAGTCAGTAGTAGTTTCATGTACAAACATCTACAAACAAGCCTGGAAATGTATAAAAGGAGAGAGCAAAGTCCTTGGATAGGCAGTCAAGTTGAAGTAGGAAAAGCCCCCTCTTCCCTTACTCAAGAGTCAAGTTGAGGTTGGAAAAGTCCCCCTTCTCTTACTCACCCCAAGTCTCCTCCAGTTTTCCCCTATTCACTACTAGATAGTTCGCTTGTTGCTCACGGTAGCCAGCAAGGTTCTATATTCGTCTCCAGTTTCAGTTCCGTGTCGTCCCGAGTGTCGACTTCCCAGTTTCGTTAGTTCGCTTGTTGCTCACGGTAGCCAGCAAGGTTCTATATTCGTCTCCAGTTTCAGTTCCGTGTCGTCCCGAGTGTCGACTTCCCAGTTTCGTTAGTTCGCTTGTTGCTCACGGTAGCCAGCAAGGTTCTACTTCCAGTTTCCCTCAAGTCCCGTGTTGACCCGAGCGTCAACTTCCTCAAGTTTCCCCTCCACCACAGCCAATCAGGAGAAAAGTCTCTTTGGTACGCTTCCTTTCTATCCTATTCATTACTTCACTAACTCTTTGGATTCTAGTAACACTCCCTTCTCTCAACGAACTCAATCCGAGCACTGCCTGTTGGACAGAACCTCACGCATCTCGGGTGAACCTTGAACTTATATTGAGAGATAAACAACCCCAACAACACCCCCACCTGATACAGTTTACTTACCCGAGCCAGCCGAAGGCGGACTCACGTGACTGTACCTGGTAAAAACAGTTCAAGTCTTCTATCCCCCCCCCCGACAGCGCGTCAAGGCTCTTCTTCGCGAATGGAACCGGTATGAGGGGCTCACCCGAACTGCTCACAGATACTTCGCCTCGTAACATACTCATTCATCTTAATTCTAGTGCCATCTTCCCACATCGCTTTGGTGTGCACGACGTCACATCCGCCGCTGCTGCAAAATCGACGCGGGACATCCTGAGAGAGCAGCAGCTGGCTCGCTCCAGTCAAGCCTGATCACCACTGGGTTCGATACGGTACGCTTGGAAGCGCTTTGGGCGTATTCGGAACAGTAGACACCTAGATTTATAGTATACCTCTCATAATCCAATTTCTATCATTATCCCATCCATATCCAACAATTTGATGCATTCCAGAATGCGATCTATTGGCAGTACTACATACCCCTGCCTCTATTCACTACACCGTCAAGAAGAGCGACACAGAGCGAATTCTCTCTGCCACCCGGTTCCACTTTGCCAGAATCGCTTAAGCCAATCCCAGCCTCTTGCTATAATTGTCATAGACTATGGTCCACTTGCGACCTCTTGCATAACTGTGGTATCCAGACGAAGTAGCAGCGTACACGAACCTATTCCTTCTGCGTAGCCAAACTAGAGCAAGACAACGGTGTTCGAGCAAGATGTGATATGGTGGCAACACAGTGCCTTACTGTGTAGGACCTAAAGCATCGGCACGCGTTGTAGTACGGTCTCCTTTTGACCACAAGGACATGGTTTTTGTTCTACGCGAGATCAAGTTATACGCTGGGAGGAATAATATTCCTAATCTTGGTCTCAGTCAGTCTCGGCAGCAAATATAGGACCATGACATGAAACCGTGATTTCTTAGCTTCGACTTTACCATTGCTGTAATCCTAGGTGCCACCATTATTGCAAGTTACAGCAGATTCCGACAACTGCAGCAGGATTTGACGAAATATAATCTATTTTGGCTAGTCTACGGTTTTTGTGATGGTTGTTGGGACGCAGTCAGTGCTCCTCCATATTTCTCTAAATGTGATAGAGAGTTTGCTGACTGGAGGGGAAACTAGGAAATATTGTAGTGGGTACCCGGGCACCGTTGTTGTCGTCCAAACAGAGGACGCAGACTTTCCGTACTACTTCTGGCCCATCTCGTTAAGGTCTATTGACCGTTACAACCGGATGCAGCGCAATGCAGCCTATAAACAAAGGGTACGACTGCAAACCAACATATATCCGCCGTTAGACCAAGTCGAACTGAAGATTCCATTCCCCTCTTTACTTCAGTACGGCAAGAGTGACAACTCTACGCGTCCAGGCGGGCCTCAACAGTTCATCACCTTCCTCTCATCTTCCTCTACATCATCCAACACCACATTCTGGCTGCTCTCTGACCGCTCTACTGTCGAGTCTCTCAAAACCGATCTAGACAGGGACTGTCAAGGCACCATCTCCAAGTCCAATATCACAGACTTCAAAGAAGACGTTGGACCGCTGAGCGAGCAGGTGGTACAGTACTACAGGGCTAGCACTGTTGCGCTAGCGTTGGATGGGTATAACAACAGTGCGGCGTACGGTGGGGGACAGGATACTCCGATCCCTGGGTGGGTGGATAAGAAGCTCATGCAAGCGTGTTTGAATCAGACGACGATTCGGGTGGTGCCTCTCGTGGATTCTCAGGGGAAAACGGGAGGCGCGATTAGTATTACCGCCTACTCACAGTTTTATAGCTCTTCGGTTGGGTTGTTCGTTGTCTTGTGGGCTCTGATCTTCTGACACTAGAAAGAGAGAAAGTGCATTATACATGACCAAGCTAGAGAGAACGGACTTCCGCGACTATAGATACTAGTTCTGTCAGACCTCGGCTGACGTGTACTACATGACTGAATAACTAAGTATTTGCCTCTGAGCAACCCTTACTCTGCTCACGCCGATTCTCCCAAAGCCTGACCGTCACGAAACCATTGATGTGGCGCAGCATAGTCTGGTTGGACTCATGCCGATGGTGGGGTAAGAACAAGGGGCGGATAATCCTCTGCCAAGGGATTGAATCAACCCGGATACGACTTGGGGAGTACGCGGAGTTGCAGACGAGGACGAGTAGTGGATATAAGCACTAACCTGCTAATTCTTCTGGAGTCAGCAGCTCTTCCCAGCTACCTAGTTCGAAATAATCTGGTAGCCTCTTCCATATTTTTCTTCTTTGCCGTTCACACTTGAACTTGGAGAATTCAAAACAGGGTGAACATATTAAGGGCTTTGAGTCTTCCAGGCCCATGCCAACTTGGTCATCGCGCTGCTCAAACTGGCGTGCAAACAACGGTCCCTCAGACGTCGACGCTCCTAGATCGAAACTCGGCTCAAAATATTCCCCAAAAAAGTTCATCCAACGAAGCTTCGTGTTGTTGCAATGCTCTGGATCCAAACAGGTAGGGTATTCGGGGGTTGTCCATTCAGGATGGGGACATGCAGAGACAAAGTTCGATGTGCGCATGGACGCGTTAGCATCCACGAGCTTGCCGAAAGCAGTAAAGAGGATACGTTTGTCTTCTTCGTCGTTTATCCACTGTTTCTTCTTCTTAGCTGTGTCTTTCCAACCGCGAAAGATGAGTGCGTGGTCAAGATTTACAAGTATATCGTAGAAAACCACAGGCAAAAGTTTTTTGACGCCTGTTTCTCGAAATAGGTTGAGGGCAGAGAGATCGCTATAAGAACCTCTGGGCCAGACCATTTTTCGCTGGTCCAGAGCGCGTAGAGTCACAGGGTAATACGCGGTCAGCGCTTGGATGGTTCGCTCGCGCAGGTGTAGAACCTCGTACTTGGTGCTCATGCGCAAAATTGACTCATAAGCAGCGAAGGTCTTTGATCTCTCGCTCTCGTAATATTCTCTACAATACACAATAAAGGAGTTGGATATATCGTATGAGGACAGTAACTTGATCAAAGAGGGGTAGAGATAAAGAGATCCGCACCGGTACAAATGAGTCGCATCCAGAAAATGCTGAACATCTATCGCACTATCAGGAAGCTCCATAAAGGGGCACCCTTCGTGCATCTCCATCGATGATCCCTCTCCTCCTTGTGGAATCTTGAACATGTCTGCGAAAACAGAAGATTCGCGAGACAGAATGGCACACGATGCCCGGAAAAGTACCCCTTCTGCTCGGATAACGATAACGCCAGTATTATCCCACCACAAAGGTTGGATCTGAGGCTTCGCGCTAGCTGGATCTGCTTCCATCGTTGCGTCTAGTGGTAATTAGTGCTCAATTGTATGAATATTGGCGGGCTCGGATGTCTTGTGAATAGTAGGATGGGTTGGTTGAGACTAAGTGTAGTACACGAGCACTGAGTACTGAACGGCGGATAGTCCTCTGTATCCTGAATCAATACAGCTGTATTGATGGTATGTCAGTAAAACTGATCACGGCGAACCGGGCCGTAGTCCGCCACTGACCCACTGATGGTCAGTACAGCACTTCAACTTCAGTTCTTTGCCGAACCTCACAAAACTCGTCTCTAGGCCCACCGAAGTTTGCTGAGACCTATAACTAATTTACATATTATGATCGATTACTACGTGATATAAGTACACAATGATATATGATGATGAACGAACGGAAGGTCCTTGAGAGCCGGAAAGCTAAGAGAGCGTCACGGTAATGCAGCGGAAAGCAGGATGAGAGGAGAGAGATCGATGGTAAGCAGTAAAGTGTAAAATAGTGGGGAATAAATAGGAAAGATGGCTGGTCGAGATGGCTCTCGCGCGGGTAGGATAATAGGATGCCAACCAGCAGCGAGTAAGCCTCACTTCAGATGGACTCGCCGTACTAGACGTGTACAAATGAAACGACAAGCATCACGAGCGCCAGAGGCCGACTGTTGCTGCTCGCCGACTCAGATCCTCCATCTCGTCCATTGATAAATGAGATCGAAGTGGTTATTTGAGTGTTGACGGAAGTGGTGGAACAGCCGGAACCTGCGCAGCATCCCGTCTTCTCGCCTCCTTCTCAAAATGCACCGCAGTCGAATTGGAGGAAGGAAGCGTCGCGCTCCTTGTTGTCCTTAGCCTCTTCACAGTGGTATATTCTGCAGCTTCAGCCGAACCCGGGGCAGGAAAGAAGTATGGTGCGGCATATGGATCTGTACGAGCCACTGGATGCCTTTTCTTGCTCGATTTGCCCAAGGAGGCGTGTTGGCTGTCAGTTCTCGGGGGCAATGGGTGGGGTTGGGGAGGTGGAGAAGTTTGCCGTTCATTTGGAAAGACAGCGTGAGATGGAGATGCGTTTGGAGATGAAGGTTGCGGTTGTGCTTGGCGGATGTCTTTATCTGAGTGCCTCCGTAGTGGAAGGGAAGGAAGTTCCGCGGTTACTCCCGAAGCTAATGTAATGAGGACGCAAATGAGTAAGTTCAAACCCGGAAGCAACTGACTGTCGGAGGCAGAACACGTACCGGCTACACCGTCATGCCGAAGCTCACTTCGGGCCTTGCGTAATGTCTTACTTTGTTTCTTTTGTAGTGGTTTAGCCGTCGACTCCTGCACGCTAGATGACGATGCGGGAGCATGAGAGGGTGATCCTTGGGGATGATGATGACGATCGTGCCAGTGCATGGAGAGGTACTTGCGTAATCCACGGGGTGGTGAACGATCCGGCGCGGGAGCAAGAGGCTCAAAGGCATGGGAAGAGTCCAGACTGCCTTTGGATGAATGGGATGCAGCAGACCTCGGATGCGCGTCGGTAGACGTAGATGACAAGGCTGTGCTATGGGCGGCATTGTAAGATTCAGACGAAGGTGTTTCCGTATCGCGATGTCGAGAACCAAGAGATCGAGCCCGTTTCAGGCAGCGGAGAGATCTGCTGCGCTTGGGTGCTCGAGACGTTGTTCGAGGAGGCACGTCTTGAAGGAAAGGGTAGGACTCCTTGGAAGGGAACGGAGTAGGTTGATCTTGTGGGGCGGATAATTTCGTAGAGGGATTTAGGAAATCTGGTGTCCGTGGAGATGAACCAAGTGGGCCGGTAGATTTCCGCTCCTGCACGACATCATCTAGAGTAGTAGAACGCGAAGGTCCGCCTTCGGACGGAGCAGAAGCAATCGTTGAATCATCTTCAAGGGAAAGTAAGGACTGTGGTGGTGAGGCGAGAATTGTGTCCACTGCCGTAGCATGTACATGTTCGATACTGCGAGCAAGAATTTGACACGCTGCTTTCGGTGGGTTGCAATGAGTGACGGCGGGAGCAACAGAGGTTTTCCAGAACACTCTGCAAAGGGTGAGGACAGCGCTCTATAGATCAAGTTCAGTGACAGTCAAAATTATGAATCGAGTAGAAGACGCACAACGAGGAATCCGGCAATACCCAAGCAAACCACGGCCCCGTTCAAAACCATTCCTGAGCTCGTTGTGTCCATAACTGAGGCTCAATATCGCATGAAATGATTCTAGGGTAGGTATCCGAGATAATTGGTGGTGAGCGTGGGGACAAGAAGAGAAATATGGAGGTCAAGCGACTGCTGTGAACTCTGCGCTGATATACGTCTGGTCGTGTCTCACTAGCAACAGATTCCGGTGAAGGCGCGAGAATGCTGTGTCCTTTAGCTGGAGGGAGAGGTTTGGTTTGACATTGTCAACGCTGCGCTTTTTGTTTGCCCAGGATTCCACTCTGATCCGTGAAAGCAAAACCGTGACACTGCGCAGGTAACCAACAGCAAAGCCGATTGGGTGATGGAGAAATCAGAGTCTTCTCACCATTGACAAAGTGAAGATGATGCAGCTCGGCTTCAGATCATAATCAAGCTGATGTGTACGTACTGTAGCTGTGCATCTGGTATGGCTATGCCGAGGCGATAAAATACGCCATTGGTTTACCGGACGTCCAAGAAGGTCGACTCCTTAGAAGTAGGAGAGTGTGCAGGAGGAGGAAGGAAACTAGATTCAAGGTTACTTAGTAGTACAAGTACTAGTAGTATCGCAATGGTACTGGCACGATAAGAGGTCTGTGAACATCACGAGATGTCTATAAACTCTGCATCAACTGTGATCTCATAGCTTATTCTTCTCAAGCGGCTCGCAATCTACCAGAACGGATTCAACTTTGCTCGCTCAAAAGTCCTCATCTTCTGTGTGATACTCTTTGAGAATTTCCCTGAAATGGCCTGGAGATGTACTGGAAACACGAACGCTGAGCTCATATCCAACATGTCGAAACACAACATCTTTCAGTCTGCTCGAGTGGCCAATGTTCGTGTAGTTTCACAACTACTGGTCTATGTTATTACAAGACCTTTTTTGACACCGTTCCAAGGCCATGGCTCGGGTAGACAGAGCAAACTACGTACGTGACGTTGACGATGCCTATATTGACAGTCCTCAGTTGGGTATCACCTTGATTATCCTTCCTTCCGAACTGTATTGGCTGCTATATTCGCGCATGTGTCGACGTCTTCTTCATAGCGTGTGCTGGATCATCACGCTCACTGGTGCTGTGACTGACCCGCGATGGTCGTCACCGTGGTCTCCACCACATCAGCCACTGCTGTTCTCCCTCTCCGACAACGAGCGCAATGACAAGGAGCACTGATTTAGCTATCGTAGATCCATCGGACATGGCGCAACCATTTCGGCGCCGCATATGTGTGTATCGGTTTTCCTACTCTGGACCAAATAAGGTTATCGTTATCTCACTCAAGCTTACACTATTCGAATCAAGGCACGCCCATGCTACGCAGTACCTTCTTCCCTTTCTCTTTCCTGGTGCAAAAGTCCTAGACGTAGGAAGCGGTTCAGGATACCTCTGCGCAATATTCCACCACCTCGTTTCCTCGGAGGATGAAGGTAAGGTAGGCAAAGTTGTCGGGATTGACCACATTCCGGAGCTAGTAGACTGGTCTGTGGAGAACCTGAAGAAAGACGGGTTGGGAAATTTTCTCGAGGATAAGAAACTGGAGATGATTGCCGGGGATGGAAGGAAAGGTTAGTTTCCCCAAGATGAAGCCGAAGATATCAACCATGGGGCTGATGAACGTATTATCTATTTGGGGCTGTTCCATTAGGTTACTCTGGAGGAGGTTCTGTTTCCATCACCCGAGAACACTTTCTACTGTTGCTGACGCTCCATCCCCGCGCAGGTCCCTATGATGCTATACATGTCGGCGCCGCAGCGCCATTCATACCTCCTGATCTAGTCGAGCAACTCGCCAGCCCAGGGCGAATGTTCATTCCTGTCGGTACGGGGTCTCAAGTGATCATCCAAGTCGATAAAGATAAGGATGGAACGGTGACTGAGAAGGAGCTAATGGGCGTTTTGGTGAGTGGACGTTGGACTGTCAGATCTGACTCTCGGTGACTGACTGATTTAATCTGGATACCTTGGGGTAGTATGTGCCGCTGACGGATCGTGAGAAGCAGTTTTGAATTGGAACTTCACGATATGTGACCGCTACTATCGAGCGGTGGTTTCTCCTTATGACTATGGTCGATCAAGGATGTATATGGACGTTTTTCACTATTCGGCCTTCTCGTTAACTTTCGTGTATTCTTACCCTTTACAATCACAATCACAACAGCTCAAGAGCGTATACGAGTAATTCATCCTACTCTACGCTGTCTAATACGCCCCAGAAAGATATCTTTCCGCAAGATCATGCAAATCCACCGAAAATCAAGGCACTGGAGAGCACTTCAACATCATATTCCAGGGGTCAAGACATGTCTCGATCAAGAAATGTTGGGTACCATCTTAAAGCCTCGAAAAAGTGAATTTGACGACACTCACTGCGTCACCTAATGGAGGGACGGTCGAGCCTGGTAGGGGTTTTTTTTTGGTATTGTCACAAGAGGCTGCTCGTGCTTTGCGCTCTGCAACCCTGTTCCGCAGAACCAACACAATTATCAAACACTTGCAAAGGTACTCTGAGCCATGGACCATCTTTCTATGAGAGAAAGAGACAGACGCTATATATCTATCTTTCCTTAGTATAAGATAATATTCTATCTATAAGAGCAACGGGGAAGAGAGATGAGGTCGATGAGGTCGGTATGATGCCAGAAGTAAAGAAAGGAGACACGAAAGTTGACGAGTTCGAGGGATGATAAGATTAGATAGGGGCAGACTGAGACACCTAAATATATTATATATTCGAAGAGATATTTTCACCCGCGACGCACGATCAGACACCCGCCCTAAGTTTTGCAACTTCCAGCTGTAACACACGCACACATCGTATTCGTAGAAAACGCCATGAATGACTTCGCATTTAGCCTCGTGGCTCATTATTGAAGACTTCTCTCTCTCTCTCTGTCAGGTGTCCCAGCGCTGCCGACTGAAGGAACATCGGCTATCCCCTGATGAGGTCTGGGACTCCCTCGGGGAGGGACCATCGTCGAATCTACCCCAGCGATATCACGAAGGATAACTTCCTTCTTAATTCGGAAGGAGTCTGGATCGTCGATTTTCAGCACATAGGAATGCTCCCGGAGGTCTTCCAGACCTATGCCTTCTTCAACAAAGGCGACAACTTTGCCGCCAAGGTTGGCAGAAAGCTTGGTTATCAGTCTTCGACAGCTGCCGACGCGATGGTAGGGATCTCGAGCATACTTCAACAATGCGGGAGGATCCCGATACCGAGTATGTGTTCGTCCAGTTTTATGCGAATTCAAAGTTAGAGCTAACATTCCCCCTTAGAAGATTGACTAGCAGGCGTGCATTCGAGGAAGCCCTGGGCCTTGTAGCTCGTTCGGCTCTATGGTTGGCAGAGAGCTCTACGGTGTCGTGTATTATCTCTGTCTCTAGTCTTCCAAGACGTTAAATAGATCGACAATGTTACCGGTGCTGTAGTCGGGACCATAGTTGTGATGAGCTGAGGGGAGCGTTATAGGATGTCCCGGTTATGTGCGACTTGAGTTGAGTTCTGGAAAGAGGTTAGGGGGCGAAGCGGTGCAACTAGCTGCAGCTTCGCATGAGTGAGGGAGGGCCACAATTTCAGCAGTTTCCAGGGCGTTTGGTAAGGAATGACCAGAACTCGGTGGCTTAATTAGCCATCTCGTTCTAATGCCGGTAGACAGTTGGATGACAGTGAGAAACTGGTGTTCATGCGTGATCATGATGGGGCTCTGACTGCCTTAGTGTCGCTGAGATCGGATCGAGCTCTAACTTCCAGTGCTTCATGAGGAAATACCAGGAGGGCGAGAAGGAAGCTGACTCGAAAAGTTGCGACAGGAAGAAGAATGGAGACAAGAAGAAGCAAGACATGACTATGCCAAACCTTCTGGAATGATATTTAGATTATGGAGCTGTCAAATCACAAATGGTGAGAGGGATCGGGGGAAAGTAGAAAGGATAGTAAACCTCGTCCATTCAGTAACTCTCTGTGCTACATATATCCCACAGCAAAGAAGACGGAGTTCTCAGTTCAACTCAGTTCCCATAGCTCATGAACGATACAGTACCACAGTTACAGGAGGCCGAGCTGGATGGAGAGCAAGACAAAGCTATGAGTCCCCAGCGTCCCGTTCGGTTGATAGTTCAACGGTAATTGCAGGCACTGCACTGGATTGACACGAAGCGATAGGTTGATAAATGTGGCATCCAGGCTCGGATGTCGGACCTGTCTGGACCTGCCATAGTCCGGATCATTATAGCACGTGATCAACATACCCCTAATTTGGCACGCGTTTCGAATAGTTCCTGGCTGAAACCTTTCGCTTTCTGCCCTTGCCTCCTCCCACCATCTCTCTCGACGTCGAGCAAACCTCCGTCACCGCTGTGCTCTTCGTTCTGCATAAGTCATTCACTAAGGCTGCATCTCTAGCGATATATCTTGTGAGTCATATTCTTCAGCAACCACTTGACGAAGTGGTCGCAAGGCGTACGGTTGATTGACGTATCTCGCTGGCAGACCAACGCGTTTGCTTCTCTGCCTTGCCCCTGAGCATGAACTCCAAGAATCCAGCTGCTTCTGAGCTGCTACACGCTGATGAAGGCAATCAGCCACCTCGACCGACTAGCAGAATTGGTTTTCTCGAGAACGAAGAACGCCAGCAATCAGCTTCATCTATAGCCTCACTCTCCGAAGAAGCTCAAATCTCCGACCCGACTGAGGAAGAATTAGACATACTATCCGACATTGCTATTGACGATGGCATTGCCTTTGAGGACGATTCCATAGAGGAGGAAGAGTCGGAATCTCAGGACATCCTATCCCCTTTGTTCTCAGACCCCGAGAGCCCCTCCATCTTCTCACTTCCAAAGCATCACGGCCCATCTCGCAGCCATCTCATGCAGCTCAAATCCTTTTGGGCGATGCGGGAGGGAGAGTGGGACATGCGGCGGGCATACGACGGTGTCATGTCCGGTGATGGCGATTCCTCCTCCTCTTCTTCGTCGCCTTCATCCTCTCGATCTCCATCGCCACCTCCTGGGCTGAACAATACCCCTCCTAGCTCGCCTCCACCTACGAAGCGCTCTCCGCCCTCCACCCCGATAACGATGCACCCGCGAAGAGGGGACATCCTAGCCCTCCGCGATCCTTACTGTGCCCAGGTCGATCGGTGCTTCGCTGGCCTTCCACTGTGGACCATGTCGAAGACGTTCTTCATGTTCGATCTCCACATCGCATGCAAGATGATGTCCTCCTCCAAAATATCTCCAGATTCCCCTTGTTCTTCCCCCGGATTCACTGCCTCTTCGTTGGATTGCGATGCTGAAGAAGAAGAGGAAGGGGAAAGTGTTGTACTGCTTGGATCACTGTCCGCGGGCGACAGCTCTGACTCAGATGTGACGCTGGTTGACTCGGGCAGCGAGGATGACCTCAGTCCGATCGAGCCCAGCTCTCGGGCTACTTGGCTAGCAGGGCGTGAGTCTTCGCCAGAGGACTGGGAAACCTGGGACGTCGTCAACCTCGGCGACCAATCCGACTCGTCTTCCTCCTCGCTCTCCTCATCTCCCTCTATGGATAAGGAACGTCATCAGGCGTCTCACATCAGTTCTTACATCTCCCGGGAGCGAGATGCTTCCACCACTTCTTCCACCACGTCATCCCCTTCCCACGAGAGCAGATCTCGTGGCAGCAAAATTCCACGACCCGGATTGATGCGGCGGCATGCAAACGAGGCACCGCCGACGAAACGCCAGGACAGCTATGCCACACTATCCAGCAACACCTCCAAGGGTGGGCCCAAAACTTCCTCTTCCGCAGAAGCGAAAGATGAATCGGACGACGATGATACAGACGACGATTATTCAACACTGATGGTGGACGAGGACGATCCGTTCGTGTGGTCGAAGGATTGGTACAGGCGGTGGGATTTGCTCACACGACTTGTCAAACTTGATCAAACACGGAAGCGCGCTCAGTGCTCGGCTTGAGACTGGTTCACTCCTCTTCCTAATCATATTTCCTCGTCATCGCTCTCCAGCAATTCGACCGCGTTATTGTTCGTCTCTCTTGGCTCAATTGCATCCTCGGCATTCGCATCATCGCATTTATGTACTCCTATCCCGCATACAACCGGTCTTGACCTCTACCCTGTTCTCTTACGACGAAAAGTACAACTTGGGCAAGCTGGTGCTCCTCCGTGGAACCCTCCCACGCTTCTTTCCGCCTATGATACCGCTTTGGGAGGTAACCCTTTCTCTGCCATAGCAGTTCCCTATTACCGGCCACCGTCACGTCTAGTTAACCTCAACTTGTCGGTTTTTGGGACACTTCTAATTAGGCTTCACAGTGGCAATCGCCCTGTGGACGATATCCTCGCATGTTCGGTACTCCACATACTATATCCTGTCATATCTCCATCACGACTCGGACTATGACTCTGCATCCTAGTACATTATCTATTTTATCACTCTTCTGTTGTTTTAATCGTCCTTGTCTTTGTTCGTTTTGCTCTCAGCTGTATCGGACGCTTTAGTAGTTTTGTACGTACCTGTGTGCTAGGGTATGGTTTGTTCTCTTACTTTGTTTTGTTCCACCCTCGTCGAACTGAGCTTCTGAAGCTCGGCTTTTGCATATCATTATTCTTATTTCGATTTAGTTTCTGCTGTTCTTGAGCTGGTTTGCTGTCAGCTATGAGGTTCGCTCTGGTAAATCGATATACTTAACCAGGCATTCGTGCTGCGATGTAAAAATGGACGTATCTGGATCATGAAGAAAGCGATGGTTATATATGACTACTCGGTTTAGCGTACGTATGTCTGTCTTCGTACAATTCACCGAAGCCTCATAGGCCCCATATCTCAGAGCTTCGCTCCCAGCCTGAACGCCCTCCCAAACGACTGCAGTCCCTTCAACTCCCCGATCCACCTCCTCCGCCACGGCTCACAGAAAACTTCAACCGTAGGCAGCCACTTCCCTCCTTTCTCATGTATACCATCCACCGTACCAGAGGCCACGATGATCGTTGGTTTCTTGCCTGGGAGTGAGGTAGGCTTGATGAAGAGGGAGCTTCCGCAGCTGGTACAGAATCCGCGTTCCATGGGACGACCGCTCTCGGTGGATGTGTCGTGGAACCAGCGGATGGAAGATTCACAGTTGGGAGGGATGACGACGTCCTATACCAAGCAGTAGATTATATTCGTTCAGCAGCTAGTATGAGAGTAAACAGCATAAAAACTCGGACAACAACCTTTTCCCGGCATATCAGATTCGAAGTGAAAGCGGATCCGCAGACTCGCTGGCAAGTGATGCAGTGGCAGACGACTGAGCTCAGAGGCGCGTCTTCAAGCGTGAACGTTACTTTTCCGCATAGACAAGAGCCGGTGGAGGGGACACTAGAGGGAGTCGAGTTGGTCATTGCCGCTAGTGAGCAGGGTCAAAGGGTCGAGGTCATCAGTGTTAAGGAACAGGGCGTTGTGAGAGGGCGCCTAATTCAATCTGTGGGCGCTTACTCCATCCAGTGCGGGGTGACTTGGAGCAAAAGCGAGCTGTACAAGGTCATACATACATAGATACAGGATGCATGGGTACACTTATGTACTGTAAAAGCTTTTACACGTATCTACAAGAGAATCCAGCTACAGTGGCATGAGTGACCCGTACGTAGTCCAGTATACAGAGGAACAATGGGGTCTATATGAGGGTGATGAAGGGATACATCGTCCCCTCATGGGGTGAGAGTCATGAAGAACAGCGAGAACTCATCGACCTCAACGTTTTCAGGAGCCTTGAAGATCCCTTCTCCCAGGAGCTTGAAGCCTATCTTGGCATATATCAAGGACTAGAAAAGAAAGATCGAAATTAGAGCATGCTACCGGACCCAAAACTATCAATAATAAGCCCACGTTAGTCTTCCCAATGGCCTCCAAACTCAGAGTAATACCCTGAGGTATCGCCTTATCCCGAACGTGCTCGATAAGCTTCCTGCTGATGCCCTTTCCCTGGAACTCTGGGAGGATACCGATAGTCTGAAGGTGGTACGAGGCAAGCTTGAGGTCGGGTCCAAAGTACTTGGTGGCTTCCGCGCTATACGCTGGCATGAACTAGTGGTCTGAATTCAGCCTTGCGATCATGACAGCGACGAGGCATTGAGGGGACATACAGATCCCATAAACCACTTCTGCGTATCTGGGTCGAGCTTCTGCATCAGTGGGCCAGCAGCTTGCACTTTCTGTTCATCGCTGGAGTTGAAGGGGTGTGAGAAGTAGGGATCGCAGAGTAGCTTTGACTTGACGTACTCGCCGAACAAAGCTTTACCGGGAGGGAACCAAGCCGCTGCTCCAGCTGGTTTACCATCGACCTCAGCCAAGTACACCTCTCCGCCGATCAAGGCAGCATGAGCCTCAGCGCGAGAGAGTAACTCTGGCTGGTTGTTAGTCGCAGATATGTGCAGTGGAACTATGGATAGCTACATCAGCGACGAAGGATTAGAAGGTATAGAGCGAGACAGACAGACAGACCTTTGGCAAAGGAAGTGGAGAAGATGTGAGCCGTCGTGTCGAGATCGGCCTCTGTTCAATCCAAGTACGACTGAGTTAGATCCCTTTTGATTGGCAAAGGCGACTGACCAGTGAAGTTAGTTATCTGGCGGATGGTGATGGTGGATGTCATGATGAAAGGCGATTAGAGAAGCGCTGATAGTCCCTCATGGTATCAATGGGTTTGCGACCGTATGAGTCGCAGCGTCAACACCAAGATGCCTTCGCTTATGTCAGCACAACTAACCTCTAGAATGATAGAATTCTGGTCAAGCGTGTCGGTGTCGAGCCTTTAGTAGGTTATTGCAAGTTGCGATGAGGAAAGGTAAATGGAATAAAAGAAGTACAAGCTTTAGGCTAAAAAATAACGCTAAACACAGGTACGGTAGGGTAGTTTGCTATAACACCGACATGGCCGAGTCTAAGACTAATTCAAATCGTACAGATATCGCCTCTCAAGGGGTTAGGGACATGAAGTACAGGTCCAGCTCGCCAGCTTCGACGTTATCCTTGTTCTTGAAAGACGCGTCACCAAGCAGCTTGAACCCTAGCTTACCATAGATTGCGGCCTAAGCCAAGGCAAGTAAGTCAGTCTCCTTGCAACAGAAGGGTTGAATTCAACGCGGAATGTCAGCTTACGTTGGTCTTCCCGATAGCTTCTAGAGTCAAAGGTATCCCCCTGGGAAGAACCCTATCTCGAACATGCTCGATAAGCACCCTGCTGATGCCTTTGCCCCTGTACTCTGGGATTATTCCGATCGTTTGGAGATGGTAAGAACCCGCCTTAAAGCCTGGTCCAAACGCTTTGTCAGCAGCAGATAGGTAGGCGGGCATGTACTGCTCCCATATTGATCAGCCTGGAGGAGATGAGATGAAACGTGATGAACGCACGTAGTCTGCGAACCATTTCTGGATGTCAGGATCCAGAGCAGCCATGAGCGGGCCAGCGGCTTTCACCTTCTGTTCCTCACTTGAAAGAGGTGAGGCGTGAGCTGCAAAGTTACTGGAGAGAATAGGAAGGGCTATCTCACCTGCCGAACAAAGATGTACCAGGAGCAAACCATGCTGCCGCACCTACGGCCTTGCCGTCGATCTCAGCTATGTAAACCTCTCCTCCAATCAAGGCTGCATGAGCCTCAGCTCGAGAGAGTATCCATGGACGGTTGCTCGTCACAGTACTATGCAGCTTGACTGTCATGACAAATAATAAGAGTACTTTCATAAGAAAGATGCGCACGCAGTATCATACCTTGAGCAAAAGCGGCTGAGAAGATAGAGACTACAGTCTCGAGATCGTCTTCTATTCGATAGAAGTGGACCATACAGTAGTTAGCCTCAGCACAGACTGGGTATTGAACAAGACAGAGACGTGTCTACCAGTGAAGTTGAAAACCTGGCGGATGGTGGTGGTAGAAGTCATGTTATACGGCGAAAGTTGTCCATCGTGAATCAGGAAAGCTGCTTGGCTCTTGGACAAGTACGTACCGTGAGCTGGCTGAGGGGCCCTGCACCCATGCCGTGCCGACGCGGAGTTTTAATCATGTTTGATTCACTGCTTAGTCATGGCTCGGGCGGCTCGACCTCAGCTTAACTCCGCACTGACGGCGATGAACAGCGCTCTCTTCGCCTGTTTGAAGATGAATTCATCTACAGGATACTGGTCTCCTGTGTCTCCGGACTATTCAAACAAGAACGTCATGAGAACTTGTTTCTGTCTCTCTGTCGCGTTACCCCTAGTTCATCTCAATCTCGATGTTGGTAAGAATCCTCTAGTCGATCTTTCGTGGCCTTGGTCCCGTTGACTGCGCTCTAGAGCGTGCTCCCGAAGGCTGGTACTCTATGCTGAACTGCATGTGAACAGATGAGCATGTCAAGGTCTGAACGTCCTGGTGCTCACGGGTTCATGGACTCCGTTCTCATCGCCTAGGGATCAGCGTATAGGTGGTTAAGTTGTGATTTCCATTTCCCCGTAACTCTGTTTCTTGAGAACAAGGAGAACGTCTTAGCCGCATTCGACGCCGTGAACCTGTGTTCTCATTCCCTAGATCCTCTGGGTTTATTAGGAAGGCGCCTGACCCTACAGAGCGGTATAAAAAGCAGCCCCATAATGTCTTGAAAAAATAATGGCTCGCCTAGAATCACTCTTGTCTTCTCTGCTCTACCCTATTGGCAGCCTCAGCCCTTTGACCACCTTCTCTCTTGGTGTTCTGTCACTTGGCCTACTAATTGCTATCGCAAAGCTCGTTATCTCGATATGCTACCCCTCGCCACTTCGTGGTATACCCGGACCTCCTTCCCAGAGCTGGTTTATGGGTGCGTATTCGAGTTCCTTCCGCCCAACTACCTATCATCTCATTCTTCCTTGTTATCCAGGGAATCTCCGGCAACTATTCAATGCGAAGGGAATGCCTTTTCACGAGATGCTGGTCAATGAATACGGTGGCGTCACAAGAATCCATGGGTTTTTTGGCGTACGTTCTGGCCTCACTTCCTCTGCTCTGCTTGTGCGCTAACAGCCGGGATACTGTACTAGGATCAGCAACTCTACGTTTCGGATCCTCGAGCGCTTCATAGCATCATCGTGAAGGATCAAGACGCATTCGACGAAACCTCCGTTTTCATTGAGTGACTTGGGGTCTCCCGCATCTCGAACATGGGAACGCCTAACTGATGCGAGGTTGCAGGACAAACAAGGTGATCTTCGGTCCTGGGCTTGTCGCCACAACCGGTACGAAGCGAGCGATTCTCTATTATAGCAATTGTGTGGATTCTCACACTAGTGACAGGACAACAACATAAACGACAGCGCAAGATCGTGATCCCTGTGTTCTCCGTTCCTCATCTCAAGCGTCTCACGCCTGTTTTCTATAGCGTAGCAGAAAGGGTACGTTCTCGCGATGTAACCTCGAATGATCATCTGACGAGTCACACTGTTTCTAGTTGGCCGATGTCATAGAAGGCGAATCCGACAAGAATAGCGGCTCTATCGTCGATATGGCCGACTGGATGGCAAGAGTTGCCCTCGAGACGGTTGGGCAGACTATTCTTGGATATTCTTTCGATCCTCTGGACTCGCCTCACAACAACCGCTATACCTCAGCAATCAAGGACTTGATGTACGGCAACTACACGCTCCAAACCTTTGCGTTTCGCCAGCTCACGTCCATTTTCTAGTCCGACACTTTTCAAGCTTTCTCTCGTTCGTCAATTTGCGCCTTTCCTGTCCCGTCTGGGTCCACCTTCCTTCAGGAGAAAGCTCGTCGACTTGACGCCTGTCTCGTCGGTCCAGGCCGTGAAGAACATGTCAGATGTGATGTACGCTACCGCCAAGGAGTTACTTCGCCAAAAGCAGAGCGAAGTTGCTCTGGGCATCGTCCAAGATGAAAAGAGCATCATAGGTGCCTTACGTGAGTATACACACCTGTCATAAAGTGTAACTTGCTGATCGCAATACAGTGACGGCCAACGAGAAAGCCTCAGCTGAAGATAAGATGACTGAGGACGAACTCATCGGCCAAATAACGTACGTCAGTATGAACCCCGTGTAGCCCCATGCTCAAACCTCAGGCCTTCTTAGCGTTCTAATATTCGGTGCCCAAGATACCACGGCCTCCTCTCTCACTAGACTACTACACATGCTTTCAACCCATACCGAGGTACAAGACCAACTCCGGGACGAGATCTCCGAAGCTCTAGCGTTAGCGGGGGACGGAAGACTAGATTACGATGTTGTCATGTCGCTCCCCTTGTTAGACGCGGTTCTCAAAGAAACGCTGAGGCTGTACGTCGAACCCGTTTTCTCGATCATAAAGCTTTAGTCTTCTTACATCTCTAACACCGTCAGTCACCCGCCTGTTCCATTCGTCAGAAGAACGTTAGTGCTTCTCGGTTCATGCTGTTGCTGTTCTCGAACTGATGTTGATGTGCTTCCACAGGACGCTCAAGGACCAGGTGGTTCCCTTGTCGAACACCGACAACCTTCCTCCTCACATACGAGATGCCGGTGCGATGACTGTACCCGCGGGAACGATATTGTTCGCCAGTATCGCGGGTGCTAACCGCTTGCAAAGCGTCTGGGGCTCAGACGCGAAAGAATGGAAACCGGAGAGGTGGCTGAATGGGGACAAGACTGCTGCTCCAGGGATTGAGAAATTGCCCGGGATTTACTCTGGAATGTAAGGGATCACTCTTCCTCATACCTAGACCAAGGGGTGCTGAAATGAATTTGCATTTCCAGGCTTTCTTTCTTAGGAGGAGAACGAGCTTGCGTGTAAGTCTACTTCTATCATCTCCTTGACCTTCTCTAGTCCTAATGTTATTTCTCAGAGGCTGGAAGTTTGCTCAGATCGAAATCAGTGAGATCTCTGTTCTATCCTTGGATCTAAACGTATGACTCATTGTAATCTACAGAGATCCTACTCGTTCTACTGCTTTCTCGTTTCAGATTCTCTGCTACGAAAGAGCGGGGTGAGGTGGTATGGAATTTATCACAGATCCTTTCGCCTTCTGTCAGATCTTTGGATGGGCAGGAGCGTAAAGGTTTGCCTCTCGTAGTCGAGCGGTTGTGAGAGCACATGTATTTTACGGATAATCATTCAACCTCAAGGATCTAGTGTACACTGCATGATAATTCACATCAATTTAACTCTCATGAGATCCGTCACCTTGGGCATTGGCCCATAATTGTAATCTTCGGCGAGGCTAAGGCTCAGGACAAAAAGGAGTTTCAGGCATTAGAAGAAACACGGTCATGTGACTCTTTCTCCTCTAGACGCGCTCCAAGGCTTGTTTAAAGGACGCGTTTGTGCCATCCTTGACGTGTAAAACAAATGGAACAAACATTAAAAATAATATCATTGATTGTATGGTAGGAGATTCGTTGTTACAGACACTTCAGGAGGGAATACCTAAGCTCAATATCGTACAATTTACTCATTCAGAACTGCGCATCATACTTTCCCTTTCAAGTTGCTTAAAATTACTGGTCTCGATCTTGGTTAGTCCGATCACCATCTATAAGAGCAGGTATTGTGAGCAAAGGAACGAGTTTATCAAAGTAGAATTGACTTACTTGTGGCCATAGCCTCCATGACCATGTTCGTATCCACCATGACCATGACCATGTCCGTGGTGACCATGTCCATAACCGCCATGGCCGTGTCCATGATTGCCATATCCGCCATGTCCGCCTCCATAACCGCCGTGTCCTCCGTAGCCGCCTCCATAGCCACCCCCGTAGCCACCTTTACCACCGCCTTGGACTTCACGCGCATAGTTGCGATAAGGTCTGTCCCAAGGTGAGTGATAGCTCCGACGATTTAATACCACAGAGACGGAATTGCTCACCCCCTGCCATGGCCATGATGAGGCTTCCTGTGACCGTGGTGGTGGTGACGATGCTTAGGATACCTATTCTGTTCGCCCCTCTTGTTCCTGGAAAATGCGATTGAAGTTCGTAAGGCGCACGAAGTTATTCAAGCTCGATTTCTACGTACAGCTTCTTATCTTGATTATACTTGTCGTAACGGCAATCGTCGTAGTCGTAGTCGTCGTCGTCCGAGTCATAGTCATAGTCATCGTAATCGTCGTGGTCTTCGTCTTTGTCACTGTCACCATCATCGTATCCTCCTTCTTTAGTTTCGGCAACATCGGTGGCGTTTCTGTAGAAGGTAATGTTTTCACGAGTAAGACCTCAGAAGCAAAGAAAGAAACCAAGACTTGCGCGTCAACAGGTTGGACAGCCGTGTCCTCCCTCTTCATCATCGCTGCGAACGCCATAGGTGCGACACCATCCCTCTTGGCCATGACTGCATCGGAAGCAGCCTCGGGGGAAGGAGACGCGGCGAGTTGGGTTGCGAGGAGGACGAAGGGCAAGAGAAGAATAGTACGTTTGAACATGATTGTTTGTAGTAAGTGGTTGTATGAACCGAAGGAGAACTGCTGTTTGCTGGACGTCCTCAGAATCTTGACTGTCCTTTTATACCAGAGAAAAGACCGCTTATGTGACTTTTTCAATGTACCCTTTTCACAACTTGACGCAGAAAGGGAGAAACGATGCTCAGAGCTGGACCGAGTATCTGGAGATTGCAAGAGGTGCCAGGACGATAAATGAGGCCTCTTCGTCTAGCCAAGGAATCGGTTAAGGGTCTGAAATTGGGGCGTTGAGACTATTAACGGCAATAAACACCTGGGAATATTATGAGAATATGGACAGGTCGACTCATAACGTGTCAAGTGTGGCTGAATGGAGAATGTGTTGTTACGCGGTATTGGTGAAGAATTGACTGGCGGAGGCGCCTGACAGTGTGCTCTGGATGCGCTTCAGTCGAACCCTGGACGCCTAAAGAGTCAAAGTGCTCAGCCTCGTCCGCCACGGAAGCTGAGTTGCTAGGGAGATGGACCATCTAAACTGAAAATGCGTATCATCGTCTTCGACATCATGGGAGCAAGCAAGTCCATATTACGCCTTGGCGCATTCACGTCCGTTCGTAGCGCGGGAGCAAAGAATGAGGCGCAACTGCATTTAGAACCTACAAAGACAAATTTACAGAGAAATATCGAGGTACAATGACTGAGCCTGGACCTTGAAATAAGATGAGCAAGAAGTTTCATTAGGAGCAAAAAATTGGGCCAACCTCATATGTGAATCAATCTCTTTTAACGAATCTTCCGCTCTGGTGCCAAAACAAACTCTCACGGTCTTCTTCCTCCTTGTCCCATGTTTCCTCTTCAGACCATATGCTCGTTTCATTACCGTGCGCGTCTACGTGACGAATCTCCGCCACCCAGCGATGTGTCGGCCGGTCCATCCTGCAGCCATCGAACGCTAGAGTCCAGATGGGAGACCAAACGCTCTGCCACCATGCAGCGTCGGGTAGAGGATTCTGAACGTGCTCGTAGAAGAGGAGTTGTCCGCCTGGCTTGAGTACTTGCTTGACCAGAGCCGCAAGTGAAGCCTGGGGGTCAGGGATGGAGCAAATGGTGAGGATGGAGACGATTGTGTCGACTGGTTGTATCGCGGCGAGTATGGCAGAAACGTCCTGGACACCGTAGGAGAGGATGGTCAAAGATCCATCTGATTCTGAGAAGCCTGCTGCGTTGGCTGGAGACATGGGGCATGGTCAGTGACGCAGTGGCAGCGGTAGATACTAAAGACGAACCGCGAGTGCGTATCTCAGAATGCATGAGCTCATTGGGTTCGAGAGCCGTATAGCTTGTAACTCTATCCTTGCTGAGGTATGTTACCGCGTGTCCGTAGCCTAACGACAGAATGAATAACAGAACTAAGTCTCTAGGAGCAAGACGACTTGACAAGGTAAGATGACAGTACCTGCACCAATATCCAACACACTGCCCCGAGCATGATGAAGGACTTTGTCCTTTTCCGACCTCGAATTCTCGTCAATTCCATTCCCAAATGGTAGCCAGACATGGCTCATGAACACTCTCGACAGGTGAACGGGTCGAAAAAGTAGAAATGGGTTCCGCCATACGGCCTTGAGAGTGGGAAAGAAAGCATGGTAAACAGCAGTTCGGAGATCCTCGAGCGGGGAGAGCACTTTGGAGAGTTTCATGACACCCAAAGGCAGATACAGATGCAATCCAGGTATTTAAGGGACTTTGGCTGGCCGAAGGAGAACAGGAGGCTGGCGGTGAGTGGTTCCCATCGGTTGATGATAAAAAACGGATTATTAGGCGCCAGTCTGTAGCGCCGGACGAAGCGCATGATCTGGGGACTATGGCATGAGATATCGGCAAATATTCCCACACCCTACTGACCTTGTGGCTGAGCTCACGCTCAACTGCATCATTCAGCGTCCAATGTCCCAATCGCAACATCTGGTCAACTTCCTACTTCCTACTCTCTACCGCAATCCTAGTTCTCTCATTGTGTTCCCTACGTTGTCTAGTGCATTGGTAACATGCGCTTAATATTATACTTTCCTCTCAAATTTTGCGATAAGTACAGTATATTTACTGTAATGTTGTCCGGGTTCTCGAAGTGATGGCGGATCATAATATCCATCAGTCAATGATCCGGAGGTCTAGAAGAGCCTGAGAGGCAAGAGAGCTGGAGAAGAACTTATTGCTTCGTCTGGATGAGGAGGGTGGTAAAGCTGTACCAAGCAAAATGAAAGAGAAAAGGAAATCTTCCAAGGATATCAAGCCTCCCAAGAGTGAGCGTCGCCGGGAGATGGGCCCATTGATGATTGACAGCAACTTATCCGGGCAGCATAAGCTCTTCCCATATTTGGATGTATAAAATCGACCATCGCATGACCATCAATGCAATATATGTGATATGTGATATCATTTCTCAGACTTGTTTTTCTGTATCTTTTATTCCTTCAGGAGCTGGGCAGGTACTATGGTAGAAGATAGAGTAGAGAGTGCAACGTTGGAATTAGAAAGTTGATGATGGCGGCCGGAACATTGATCGTTTGATGGTGGACTTCGTAAAAATGCCGAAAAATCATCTCATAGGGGACAATTCAACTGGTGACTACGGGGTACTCTCAATACGTGCCAGCTTTCTGTAAGCTCCTTGCAGCTAAGAAGTCCACAGACGCTCGGACGGGCTCTCAGAGCGCCCTATAAGAAAGAGAAAAGGATCCTGAAAAGCGTATCGTATTAGAATCAGAATACAGTTTTATTTACTTGTTCATGACACGGTCAAGTTTCGATGTTCTCAACTACAAGTCCTGGCCATGGCAAGCATCTGTCAAAATGGTCTTCTGCTGCTCAGCATACATCTTTCCAATATCCGTCGCAAGCAACACACTCTCATTTCTGCCACCGACCTGACCCCTCTTGCAGTATTAACTCAAGTAAACTCAAGTACATACTCCAGCCTTGCAAGCACGCAATGTCTACTGAACTGGTACCTCACTTGTGTAACTTTTGTTTTGCTGTACTCTACTGATGACGAGCTCGTACGTGCTCTGGTGACTAGTCCCGCAACAGATTTGAAAGAAACGAGGATCCGAGCGGCGAGCTCACCCATTTCGTCACATGACCACATCCGCTCTTCGCCTTACTCCTTATCTATCTCATCTATCCACTGATCCATCGCTTCCTATACCTCCAAAATGCATCTATCTACACGACCTGCGCATTGGGATCGACAATGTCCCTCATCTGTCATCGACTTGCGTCCAAAATTGCGCACTCTAGACTGGCCACCGTCACTTAGGATGGCACCTCATGCCATGGGTCTCATGGCTTCGACAAGCACGGCGCTGCCTTGTATCCACTTTCGTTGGGTTGAGTGGCTTCCGAACGTGGTTGTAGAATGAGTTTCAAGCGGATTGTGTATATCTTGGTTATACGGTATTCGTTCCAAACTTGATGCGTCACTTCTGCACGCTGTCCTTCCACTTCATGGCCCTTCTTCACCATTTTCTTCTCCCTTTTTGTTTGTTTCTCTCTTTATTCTTCTTCTCTCTCTCCTATCTTGTTCAAACTATAAAGGCCAGCATGTTTGTAGGATGGACTTAACAGATACACTCTTCCTTTTTCTCCTTCTTTTGTGCAATCTCTCTTTATCTGTCCGCTTAACTACCAGGACTCTCCTCCTTCAGATCTCTTGTGATTGCTTTATCAATATGCCCCATCTTCAGTTTTCTGTTTTCGTCACCGCTGCCATTGTCTTTGAGCTGCCTGAGCTCCAACATGTGTATTATCTGATCTCATACTGACTACACACAGAGCTTCATCGCGTAGCTTCACGTCCTCGCCATCTTACGCGCTTGTACTATGGTGCGTATACCACTGATCTACTCACAACTGGTACCAAAGTTACTCAGATGAACGCTATAGTTCTCGCCTGTTATTATTGGGCTACATCAATCTAACCAGCCCTCTAATATCGGGAAGCCCAGGTACTGACCGACAGCAGTTTGGCACACCGAAAATATCGAGAGACAGTGCATAATCAGAGGCAGTCTAAATCATCACACCATACCTGGTCAGTGCACATGCACAAAGTGATAAGCCAGCTCAGCTCCTTATCACAACTTATGCTAGCACTCAGTGACTCAAGCCGTAACATCAAGTTTCTGCCAGTGGCTGCGGCGTCACCTTGATTTGCCGGTTCGCCGCTAGAACTGTGGCTGTGACGAGTCCCCCTTCCTTGTCTTCTACCACCATGACCACCAACGTCTCGACTAGCAGCTCGTTATATCTGGTGCCTTTCAATCCAATACTACAAGTACATTGTGAAATATATCGAACACGAACACCCCAAACCAAGTCCACATCTCAACTCTCCCCTGACAGTCTCGCTTTACTCTCAAACCTCAGCTTCTCGATTCTCCAGAGTATGATCAGCACCGATGTTTAAACTCCAGATCTCCCTTTAGAACAATCCGTATCTTTCCGGTATATGCTGCCTTTTAGTTTGGTCCATCCGCTTGCTCCTTGCCGTTGGAGCCACCGCCCTCAGTATTTCTCGACTCACTCCGCCCCTTCACGTTCCCTCAAGTACTGAAGGAAAGCCTCGTGATCCTCGTCCATCACGGGTGGTAGTGGGACCGTCCGAAAGCGATTTGGGCCAGCTGGTGCAACAATCCTCAAGCCCTCGTTACTGTCAGTCGCTCTGATGGCGGTCAAGCATGGATCATCGGCCTCGCGTATGCCAAGTGGTGTCTCAGACGTCGAGAACAGCACTGAGGAGCTTCTCGTCGCTGCTGTACATGGTGTTGAGAGAGGCAGCCAGGTCGGGTAATGGGTCGTGGATGGCAGACTGCGTGGCTTGGCCCGGTCCTCAGCTCCGCTGCTGGGTGGCTGATACAGCGTCGTTGGCTCGACGTAGCGAGTGGGATAGCAATGGGAATGTGGTCTGTGCGTTCGTAGGGGTCGAGGGGTGTTCGTGCTTTCCGCCATGCCTGCCCATTTACCCTCCATCGTCGCCCTCTCCAGCAGCTTCGACACAGATGATACCTGTGGTGCCCAGTAGTGAGGTCGGTGGTCCTCAGCACCTCATTTAGCTCATGGACTCACTTCGAGCTCCTGCTTCAATCGTTGGCTATCAGTTCTCGTCGCCATTCTGCAGTCGAGAGTGGTAGATGATGGTGGTCAAGAGGAAGAGGTGTCGTTGCTTCTATCCCATCCTCCCAGTCCCTTTTATAGGGACGAGCCCAGTTGGACGGCCAGCACCTATTGCCTCGGCGTGTGCGTCTTTGCTGGGGAGACTCAGATAGCGGTGAATCACTAGACCTAGGTCGTATGACCGCGATTTCGTTCGTTGCTGTTGATAAGTGATCTCAACTCTTTTCCCTGACTTGGGCTATCTTCTCACCGTACACTGCTGCTCTGTACTGTACGCGTTTCTTGTTTTCGCGAAATGTTATTCCCTCTCATAATGCAACGTACCTTGTTATCCAGAGCTTTTTCTGCAGGCCTAGCCACCTGTTCTCTTGTTTTCTCCGACTGGTGATCTTTTCAAGGCCCTTGGTCCTCGTGTTGCGAGTATTAGACCTTGATTACTCTTCACCCTTTTAGGTTCTGATATTCTCGTCTGGGAGATAGAAACAGGTAAATGCATCCTGGGGCCATTGCAGGGCTATAAAGGTTATGTCAATTCAGTCTGTTTCTCCCCTAACGGTCGCCTTATCGCGTCCGGTTCCGATGATAGAACCGTTCGTATCTGGGACTCAAACACCAGAGAATGCATCCTCGGTCCATTGACGAGCCATAAAGGCGAAGTTTTCTCAGTCTCATTCTCACCGGACAATCAGCGCATTGCATCTGGCTCCAGCGATGGTACCACCCGCATCTGGAGCGCACGCACCAGGGACTATGCCCTTGGTCCACTCAAATGCCACACCAAGGCCATCTCCTCTGTCTTATTTTTTTCCCAACGGGTGGTACATCGCATCTGGCTCCGAAGACAATACCATCATATCCCGGGATGTTCAGTCTGGTAGATCGGTTCTTGAACCACTCAGAGGGCATACAGGTGAAATGAACTCGATTGCCTTCTCCCCAGACGGCCGATACATCGTATCCGGCTCTTCTGATAGAACTCTACGGATCTGAGATACGCAAACCGGCAAGTGTATCTTCGTTCCTCTCACCGGTCATACTGGGACGGTTTGGTCTGTTTCCTTTTCCCTTTTTCCCTGATGGTCGATACGTTGCCTCTAGCTCTAGAGATTGCACTATCTATTGGTGGGATGTACAGACTGGTCAATGTACAGTTGGTCCAATTGGCGGTCACACCTCGGCGGTCTCCTCTGTCTCTTTCCCGTCAAACAGTAGATATTTAGCATCTGGGTCTTGGGACGGAACCATCCGAGTATGGGATACGAGAACGCTACTGCGTGGTGGGAGTGGCGTTCCAGACGATTACTCCAATGGTGCGTTCCTAGTCTTTCATTGCTCAGCTAGTATTGGGAGCTCACCATTCTCCACCCAGGTCCTCTCGGATGTCTTACAGTACCGTAACAGATTCTCGTCACCGGGATGGAATGGGTAGACTGCTTCCCCAGTTCCCCATCTGCATGTAGCTAGTGCCGCTCTCAAGCTCTATAGTTTATGTATTTGTCTGAGATCCAGCTTTACGAAGGACTCGGCGATTCTTGATGTGATTCGTTTGCTTACGTAGGCGTTGCAGAATGGTGTACCTCCAGCCTCGTCTCCCCGCTCTGGGCGGGCGGGAAACCCTCTGTGATACATAACCATTGATGGGATTGACTAGGAAGAACTAGCTATCTATATCAGGAAAATGGTATAAATGAGTGGATGAAGTGCGAGAATAACGAGGGAACCTGAGAATTGGGGATAGGGTGGGATGGGCGGGTGCGAAGAGAAACAAGAGAAGAGAAATGGCAGCCGGGCTCGCGAACGATGCTCGACTGCCTGGTGGTGGTTGTGATGAGAGAGAAGCTGACCAGTGCTAAAGTCGCTCGGTCTGGACGTTGGTGCCGCCTCGTGCCTCGTGCCTCCCGAACCTACAATAAACTACATTTCGGAATCTATATATACCGATGGTGGTGAGCACCGTTCTTCACCTGTACTAAACATGAATGAGCGCCCACGGACTTGATATCCTACTATGAGAAAAGAGAAGGATCCTAAAAACGTATACTGATAGAACACATGGGAATCTTTTATGCTTGTTCATGACCGTCAAGCTTCAACTACAAACCCCGAAAAGCGTCTGCCAAAACGGACTTCTGCTGCTCGGCATACATCTTGCCAATACCTGTCGCCGGTAACGCGCTCTCTTTCCTACCAACATACCTCACCCTCTTGTGGTAATCCAAGTCCTGCAACACATTCTCGATCCTACACCCAACGTGTCCCCAAGCACCCTGGTTCCTAGGCTCTTCTTGTACCCAAGCGATATCGAGGTCCTTCCTGCCCTCAAGGAACCCAGACAATGTGTCCTTCATCTCGACGAAGGGGAACGGCGAGAGCTCTTCGACCCTAATGATGGCAACACGAGAGTCGAGGGACTTGGCGGCACATTCTTTGACGAGGTCATAGTATAACTTGCCAGCGACCAGAATCAAGCGATCTACAGAGCTAGGGTCCTGGATAGCTGGGTCGGCAAGGACAGGTTGGAAACAACTGCCTGTAGCCATATCCGAGAAAGAAGAAGTAGCGGCCTGTAGAGAGAGATAGCAGGATATGAGCCTGGAGTTCCAGGGATGGAAATCAGTTGGCTTACCGGATGACGAAGAAGACCCTTGGGGACGCGACGATGAGCGGTTTCCTGAAGTTACTCTTCATCTGCCTTCTCAAGAGGTGGAAGAATTGAGCTGGAGTCGTAGGGAAAACGATGTGCATGTTCGGGTCTGCGTAGGGCTTGGAAGGATTGTACTCGTAGCGATTGCTGGATAACTGTGGAGGCATCAGTCACTGTATCTGTATATAGACATTGGAGACCACGGTACCTGAAGGAACCTTTCGAGTCGAGAAGATGAGTGCTCTGGACCAGCCCCGTCTAAGCCGTGAGGAAGCAGCATGACGATACCACTTTGTTTCAACCATTTTGCTATGGACAGGGTGTCAGTCCAGTGTCTTCACGATCCAAATGAGGACGAAGTCGCCGTACTTTCACCGGATGAGATAAACGTGTCAATGATAATCTGTGCCCCGTTGAAGAAGTCTCCGTACTAAAGAGATACGAATAAAGCGTTCAGTGAATACACATATTTACGGCGATGAGTGGTAGACTTAACTGTGCCTCCCAGATAGGCAACAAGTCAGGTCGTTCCCAGCTTTGACCGTATTCGAACTACGGGTACAGTGAGGATAACCATGAGGATAAATCAAGAAAGGACTACGTACACCAAGGACGGCGACTTCACTGAGCGAACCTGCGAAAAGAGAGGAGCATCAGTACCACGATAGTAAGGTCGCAGTGCATGACGAGGGAATACGCACTATTCGCCAGCTCTAGTCTTGACTTAGATCCCAGAGACTCGTTAAGCGGAACAACGACACTCTCGTTCTGCTGATCCACGAACATAGCGTGCCTTGCCGTGCCCAGACATGGGATCATAAGAACATAAGGACCCGCAGAGGGGGAAGAAGTAGCTGACCTTTGACTGAAAGTACCCCTTCCGACGTCTTGACCAGAGATTCTCACATCGTAGCCCTCACTCATGAGTGAACCGAAAGCCATAGCTTCAGCCGTAGCCCAGAACTGGGATTCTGTTCCTGATTTTCTCGTACATCTGAGGCTGAGTGAACGCTGGCTCGTCGAGCTCGTTGTCTCCCCTGAGGATAACATATCGTGAGATCATGAGGATAAGAGCTTCGGGAATTTAAGCCTCACCATCGGTGGTAGACCATCAAGTCGATGATAATATCCTAGGGAAAAGATGAGCGTAAGTGTACGGGGCTAGAAATGAATTCAAAGAAGCAATTACTGACTTTCCGGAAGGTCTCCCTGTACTTGAAAGCAACTTCCACAGCACGAACGACATCTAGATTAGAGAGACAGTCGCTCAGCAGGTTGTTGATCCAACGACAGGCATCAACAGAAAAGTCGTCTTTTCTAGTGCACTGCCGGGAATGAAAGAAGAGGGCCCACTTTCTGGGTAGTCTCCGTTGACGTGGAGAACCGGGGCGTTGATCATCTTGCCAACATCCGAGCAGTAGAGAGAAGAGCGTGCGGCGGTGGCGGGGGTCGCGTATCCGATACTGTGGATGGTGTTAGCGATAGACCACAAATAAGGATCCCGAACCTACTTGTTACTAGATAATGAAAAGGAGGGGGTCAATAGACAACACGGTGTATAGGCAGACTAGAAAACTTACTTGACGACGATGTGAACACTTCCTCCACTGGTGTAATGAAGAAGGTTACCTAATTTCCTCATTAGCGCGTCAAGGAATACGAACAGAACACGATATGAACTCACTGAGTCCCAGAGATTCCATGATAACACCTTGACACGTGAAACTGGCGTCTCCGTGCAACTGTACGCACATAACCTTGTCACCGAGCGTGCAATTTTCCGGGGAGGTTTTGAGAAGGGAATATTGTTTGGCCCTAGCCTTACCCATGGCGACTGGGTCGATGGCCTCTGTTGAGATAGATGCGTCAGAGGGAATGAGGGTAAAAGATGAAGGAAACGTACCGAGATGGGAAGGGTTAGGGAGTAGAGACACCTTGGTGGACTTTCCGTCGTATTCCAGCTTGGTAGATATGAAGAGATGACTGAGCACATCTCCTTCCGCGTCCAGACCATCCGGCAACTCCGAGTTACCCTTGATCTTATGGAAGAGATCTACTCGACCCCAGCCTTTGCTGAATTAGAGGGCGAATGCACATACTCGTATGCGAGTCTATCGACGTATATGTCTTGTAGCATTCCAAGTTCCACGGTTTCTGGTTCCTCGAGGTCCAGACGATGCCATTAGTGTCATAGGAAGTGGTAGGTCGGTGAGGCTATAGCGAAGGATCGAGAGCGGCAACCTCCTCACGAGATAGTGGTTCTAGCGAATCGATTCTGGCTGCCATGTAGCCGTGGGTCCTTAGGGAGTTGACGCAACGTAGCAGTGGGGAATTCGCTCTGTTCTCAAGCTGAGCTTTGGTGTCGTACAGGACATCAAATTTCTGACAGCTACGCCGCGGCGCCACCTTGATTTGCCGGTTCGCGTCTGGAACTGTGGCTGTGACGCGCCCTTGTCTTCTCCCACCATGACCACCAACGTCTCGACGAACAGCTCGTCGTATCTGGTGCCTTTCAATCCAATACTACAAGTACATTGCGAATTATATCGAACATGAACACTCCAAACCAAGTCCACATCTCAACTCTCCCCTGACAGTCTCGCTTTACTCTCAAACCTCAGCTTCTCGATTCCCCAGAGTATGATCAGCACCGATGTTTAAACTCCAGATCTCCCTTTAGAACAATCCGTATCTTTCCGGTATATGCTGCCTTTTAGTTTGGCCCATCCGCTTGTTCCTTGCCGTTGGAGCCACCGCCCTCAGTATTTCTCGACTCACTCCGCCCCTTCACGTTCCCTCAAGTACTGAAGGAAAGCCTCGTGATCCTCGTCCATCACGGGTGGTAGTGGGACCGTCCGAAAGCGATTTGGGCCAGCTGGTGCAACAATCCCCAAGCTCTCGTTACTGCCAGCCGCTCCGATGGCGGTCAAGCATGGATCGTCAGCCTCGCGTATGCCAAGTGGTGGCTTAGACGTCGAGAATAGCACTGAGGAGCTTCTCGTCGCTGCTGTACATGGTGTTGAGAGAGGCAGCCAGGTCGGGTAATGGGTCGTGGATGGCAGACTGCGTGGCTTGGCCCGGTCCTCAGCTCCGCTGCTGGGTGGCTGATACAGCGTCGTTGGCTCGACGTAGCGAGTGGGATAGCAATGGGAATGTGGTCTGTGCGTTCGTAGGGGTCGAGGGGTGTTCGTGCTTTCTGCCATGCCTGCCCATTTACCCTCCATCGTCGCCTTCTCTAGTAGCTTCGACACGCAGACTACCTATGGTGCTTAGTGGTAAGGCCTTGGTGGTCCTTAACACCTCATCTAGACCTTGGACTCACTTCGAGCTCCTGTTGGAGCAGCTTCAATCGTTGGGTATCGGTTATCATTCTGGAGTCGAGAATAGTAGATGATGGTGGTTAGGAGGAAGAGGTGTCGTTGCTTCTATCCCATCCTCCCAGTCCCTTTATAGGGATGAGCCCAGTTAGACGGGTTATTGCCTCGGCGAGTACTCCTTTGCCAGGGGAAAGAGAGGAATCTTTGAACCTGGGTCATATGACCGTGATTTCGTTCATTGCTGTTAGTTTGCCAATATATGTAGTTGGCTTTGATCAACGATCTCCGCTTTTTTCACTGGCATGTACACTATTTCCCTGTACCGTATGCATGTTCTTGTTTTCGCGAAATGCTAATCTCTCACATAATGCATCATACCTTGTTTACCGAGAGCTTTTCCTACAGGCTTCGCCAAGTGTTCTTTCGTTTTCCCCCACTGGTGATCTTCTCAAAGTTCTTGGTCCCCCATGTTGCGAGTAGTGGACCTGGATTACTCTTCACCTTTTTAGCTTCCGATATGCACTCATTCCTTGATGTGCTCGTTGCTCAAATGCGCTCACTGCAGTGTAGCGCGTTCACGCACAGGCACGCCATCACCGATAGTGTGCAAAACTGCAACACGCTGAGTAAGTTCATCTCCCGCCAATTCTATCATCACCACCTGACCTGACTCTAGCTTCTAACACCAGTCATCGTTGCATAGAGACGTCGAGCTGACTGCGCCGTAGTCAAGTCCTCCAAGGTATAAAGACACCAACTTTCCGCGAATATATCTATCCTAAACACTCACGTCCCCTAGCAATTTCTCGTTCGACCAACCTACTTCACAGGAGATTCTCCTCATCATTATTACGATGTCCACATCCGTTACGAAAGGGAGCTGTCTCTGCTCTGCGGTCACTTACGAGATCACTGGGGATCCTATGTTTTCCGCTGTCTGTCACTGCTTGAACTGTCAAAAGTTCGGTGGGAGCGCAATGGCGTCTAACTTGCTATTTTCTTCTGAGGTGCGATCCATCCATCTCTCTCGAATATCGAACAGCTATCTAACTACTCGACCTTGTTTCCTTTTACACTATTCAGCAAGTCAAGATCATCGACCCCAGTTCCTTGATAAAAACCTACGAAGACCCCACCACTGACTCTGGCAACCCGAACGTCAAGCACTTCTGCTCTCAATGTGGATCTAGCCTTATTATCAAACCCAAACACGTTGATGGGAGGCCCGACCTCGCGATTGTTCTTTCAGGAACTGTGGACGGTCTAGATGAGAAGGAGAAGAATGGGTGGGCCCCGAAGATGGAGTTATACTGCAAGGGTGGAAAGAGGAGTTGGTTCCCTGATGTGCAGGGAGCTGAGATGAGGTTCGATAGGATGTCGCCTATGTCGTAAAGGTTGGATCGAGTGTATGATATACAACGTGGATCTACTATTAATACTTACGGGTGTAGTACTCCCCTGCCAATGATCCGACGGAGAAGAAGGTGGAAGTATACGACCTCCCGTTGTTATAGATAACCAATGAGCTGGACTAGAGTCGTCTAATCGATGCATACTGTGCTTGAGATTTCCATTCGGTAGTGGGACGGAGAAATAACTCAGGTTACCGTGCATAAAACCTGCCGTTCCTGAGGCAGTTCGCTACGTATCATCAACTGATAGATTTTCCACCAGATACCGTAGCATCTTGGCTGCTTACTACGCTCTATTGACAATCTTCACTACTACAAGCTGTTAAGCTTTAAGCCTCAATGCCTCATCCAGGTTGAGAGCTTATCATCATCCCAAGGCGCTTGCATAGCTCGTCACAGTCTCCACTCATATCCACTCAACGAAACATTAACTGCGCTCACTAAAACGTTGGTCTCCTCGCATCCGTATAAATACCAGCCACTCCCACTGATCGATTCTTCACACTTGCATATCCTCATCCTTGCTATGTCCAAACCCTTCGCAGCCACTTTAAATGTAACGAAAGGCAGCTGCCTATGCTCTTCTATCACTTATGATATTCATGGAGAGCCTTTTGTCTCGACAGTATGTCACTGTGTCAACTGTCAGAAGTTCGGAGGAAGCGCATTGGCGTCCACCATAGGTTTTCTGGAGGAGGTATGCTCACAGATCCCAACTTTACGAGTTTCTTAAACGACTCACGAATCCTCACTTATATGCCAGCAAATCAAAACATTCGACCCCAAGTCTCTCTTAAAGGCTTACGAAGACCACAACACGGATTCCGGGCACATCCTCACTAGGTACTTCTGTTCCCAGTGCGGTTCAAGCATGTTCATCAAGCCACCGCATTTCCCTGGAGCGCCGATTCATATGATCGTGATGTCCGGAACCGTGGATGGCTTGGACGAGAAAGAACAGAAGGAAGGAAGTCGGTGGGTACCAAAAGCGGAGTTGTATTGCGATGCCGGAAAGAGGAGATGGTTCTCTGGAGTCGTTGGTGTGCCTGCGGAGATGCGCTTTGAGAGGATGATGTCGCTTGAGATTATGACTTCTATTATGCACGATCTGCAGGAACTCGAACGGAAATAGATGGTATATCTTATTGCCCGTCAATCCTAAACCTCGTTTGCGCATTGCTCGTCACCTGGCTACGCACTGAGAGAACGTGCACCACATTATTCCATATCATAGTCTGGGGCATCACCTCCAGCACATGAATACTGCGTAAGTTCAACTCCCACGAGCTCTATACACTCCCCACCTGACCTGTTCCTAATAGCAATGAAACCAATATTACCTGAGACGGCTGCGACGTAGTCGGAACCTTCGGAGTATAACTACTAGCACCTTTCGTGGGTCCCGAGTCCTCATCAAACACTCACAACGATACATATCCTCTCAAGCTCTCAATTGACCTCGTCTCACCGAACGTCTGGCTACTATCTCGATGTCCGAAGCTGTCTCCCCACCCGTCACTAAAGGAAGCTGTCTTTGTTCTGCGGCTACGTACGAGATCAGTGGAGAGCCTATGTTCTCAGTCGTTTGTCACTGCCTGAACTGCCAAAAGTTCGGTGGAAGTGCGATGGCGGCTAACTTGATTTTCTTTTCTGAGGTCCGTTCATCGTTCACTCCAAGCGACAACATCTGGCCGATAGACCGTGCTGACTCTCTTTTATTCTAATCTCTACAGCAAGTCAAGATTATCGATCCCAGTTCCTTGATAAAGACCTACGAAGACCCCAACACAGACACTGGAAACCCCAATGTCAAGCATTTCTGCTCTCGATGTGGGTCTGGCCTCGTTATTAAACCCAAACACGTCGAAGGGAGGCCTGATATCGCCATTATTCTGTCCGGAACTGTGGATAGTCTGGAGGAGAAGGAAAGGAACGGGTGGGCTCCGAAGATGGAGATTTATTGCAAGGGTGGGAAGAGAAGCTGGCTTCCCGATGTGGAAGGTGGGATGAAATTCGATAGGATGGCGCCTAGGGCTTAAGCGTTACCGACATCAGACTGAGGTACGCACTCGGGATTTGTTGGGGATCATGTATTCACGGTGGTACTTATGTTCTTATCTCAGAGCCCAAGAGAAGGAGTAGGGGAAGTTCACCCTTAACTATACCCGACGTTTTGTACAGTAGATGAATGATCAAGTAAATCAGTTGTGTCGACACCGGGCTCTCTCTTGCTTCGTGCTGAATTAACTGCTTCTTGTGCTTCTGGATCGCCCCACGAATTATTATGATTGGTATGTATTCAACGATACTCGGATAGCTCGGCTGCGTACATTAAGCCACTGATCATAGCCTCATCTCCCGCTCATAGGTCATTAGAGGCTCCTAACGGTCTACTATGTACCTCGTGTGGTACTCGTGTTGATCGACCTAAACAGCGCTCACAGCGGCGTTCGCTAGCCCGCCCACGTATAAATACCATCCTATTCCACCTAGCGTTGAGCAAAACTCCTCCCCCTGCCAGCCACTTTGATTCCTCTGAATATGTCCCAGACCTCCTCGGCCACTACCAGTGTATCGAAAGGAAGTTGCCTTTGCTCGTCTGTCACATATGAGATTCATGGAGAGCCGATTTTCTGTAATGTTTGCCACTGCGCCAATTGTCAGAAGGTTGGAGGAAGCGCGATGGCGGTCAACCTGGGCTTCTTTCAAGAGGTACGCGGGAGGCAACTCACGACTGCCTCGCCAATACTCCAATCCACCAGTACACTCACGCAACATCTCTCTTATAGCAAATCAAAGTGATCGACCCTAGGTCCCTCCTAAAAGCCTACGAGGACCACAACACAGGCTCTAGCAAGATCCTCACCAGATATTTCTGTGCCCAGTGCGGCTCCAGTATGCTGATCAAACCTCCCCATCTCTCCGGAATCCCGCAGATTATGGTCGTAATGTCTGGGACTGTGGATGATTTGAACGAGAAGGAGAAGGCGGAAGGTAGTCGCTGGGTGCCGCAGGCAGAGCTGTTTTGTGGTGCGGGGAAGAGAGGTTGGTTCCCTGGGGTCACTTGTGTGCCGGCGGAGATGTGCTTTGAGAAGATGATAACGCGAGAGGCTATGGCTTCTATCATGCAGAATTTGCAGAAACGGAGTTAGATGGTGGGGAGAAGTACCGAGCACCCAAAACGATGTTATACGCAGCGAAAATATACGTGAAAAGAGTCCTCTTTAAAGAGGGTGAACGATCCGGAACCAGGCACCAACCAGACTCCAGAGGCACCCTTGGCGCCCGGATCAACTTGATCTCTTTCGGTAAAGCTATTTCTCGCGATCGCATCCAAGCTTCCATAGCGATACTGCGCCAACCCAGAGTTTAAACCCTGCATTCCTGGAACCGGTCATACCGGAATCAACATAAAGGGAAAGAGAACTGCATGATGAGAAGTGTTAGCACTAGAAGCCGAGACCAGAGGAGCCGGCGCATGCTAACCTGTTCCAAGCTTTGTCATGAGCCGCACCAAGCGAGAGACACCTCATCAAGCAAGCCGCCGTGACTCGTCACCAGGACCCCTCCCTCCCCAAAACTAAAAAATTATACAGCCAAATTCTGTCCGCTGGTATATATATATATCAGACATGGTGCACTATTTCTCCAGCGAAATCACCCACCACACTCTTACAGAACGATGAGCGACATCACTATCACACGCGGCTCCTGCCTCTGCGGCCAAATCACCCTCGAGCTCGCCGGCGACCCTCAGTTCTCGTTCCTATGCCACTGCAGGAATTGCCAGCGCTCGACTGGGACAGCGTTCACCAACTGCTTGATATACGCACCTGAGGTACGTCACTCTCACTTCATGACCAGCACCTCAACGCCTATCTCTGACTCTCGTTCCTCCCCCTTTGCACACCGATATCGATCTCTGAACAGCAAGTGAAAGTTCACGACCCCAACTCCAAGCTCTCCCAATACCGAGACGGAAATACCACCAGTGGGAACGTCATCCTTCGTTCTTTCTGCGCCGCCTGCGGATCGTTCGTCTATGGGAGGCATGTAGAGGAGGGGGAACCGTATATCATCGCGAGCGGCATTATCGATGGGATCGAAGATAAGACGGGGCCGGCGTGGACGCCTAGCGTTGAGCTATATTGTGAGCCGGCGAAGAGGAAGTGGCTTGGGTCGTTTGAGTGTGTGAAGCAGTCGAAGGCGAAGGCTTAGTCTGTTTGGGAGCTAGATGTCAGATCAGATAAAAACCATGTCGTTTCTTTTCATGACCAAATAAATTTCCTACCCATTTCACAAATTGACGTCCTCGATAACTGAATAGACTTTGCGCTTTCATCAGAGCAAGAAAGCAGTAAGAAAGCAAGATACCATTAGATGTCAATATACAAACGTCATACAGATCTAGGTCAACCAAAAGCAAAGAACGCAGTCTAACGTAGCGAAAAGAAACCGAGGTAGATGTACTCAACCATGAGCTATCAAGCTCTCGTTGTGGCATAGGCCCGAGATAGAGTTGATAGCGAGTTGAAACAGAGAAATCCGAAGCACAAGAGGAAGGGAGAAAGTTAAGCTCTACGAAGCAACAGGCCTAGTTTTGCGAAGAACGTGAGGCTCAATATCTTGATGCAGAATCAGCGCCTTCCACAGCTGTCTCCACGATATCGGGCTCCCCTACAAAGCACCATTCAGTGACAAACCCTCCCATAACGACAGAAGAGAGCAGACCAACCTCATCTCTCGACATGATACACAAACATCCCTCCACATCACCCTTAGAGAACTCCTCCACATCGACCCATCCTTTGAACATCACTCGCCTCTTATCGAACCCACCTATCCGCAGTCTCACACCGCCTTTGAGGCCCGGTCGATCCGAAGCTTTGACGTTCAGGCTTTCTAGACAGGGCCGGATGAGGGAGAGTAGCTGTGTGGGTGGACAGGACGCGTAGAAACGCGTGAGAACCGGGGTGTAGCGGTTGCCATGCTGGGTTTGGGTCTGAACAGACGAGGGTTAGTGAGTGTGTAGAAGTAAGGAGCTGGATGAAAGGGTAAACGTACGAAAAGTAGGAGAGATTGAGTGAATTGGGATTTAGGCAAGATAGATTGCATGATCTGGTCGCCATCCTCGTCCACATCCATGCTATATGACAGAGAGGACATGAGAAAGAACCATATAGATACCAAAAAGGGAGTAAACTCGCCCTTCTTCCAGGTCCGGAGAGACATAAGCCATATCACCATTCGAATGCAGTGACTGCGATAACCGGACAGCGAGATCTGCGGGAGATGCTGAGGCAAGTTGACTAGGTCTGGCGGGTACAAACCAAACGTTAGCGAATGCGCATTGCCATGAAAAGGAAGAAACGAGAAAGGAGGGGTACCTCATACACCACGGGTGGGAAGGTATTTCTTCAAGCTTCATTCGCCTAGCAGGGTTGATAGCTAGCATTCCACGTATTAATGCTGAGAACATAGTAAATGTTATGTTAGGAGGAAGATTGACCAGAAGGACAAGGAGAATACTGACAGAGAGCGTCATCGCTGAATCGGCACCAAGGGTCGTCGTTGAAGATGTCCTTGGTCAAGTATCTGCAGAACTCGTTGGAACGCCGTGTTGGTTCGTCCCATGGAGTGTCTGTAAGGAATTATGGGGATTAAGATGGTGTTTGGGCTGGGTAGAAAGAAGGGATTACGCACTGCCCGCCAGCATGGTGAACAGAATGACCCCTACGCCCCAAACGTCTATAGGTTCAGCCTCATATCGACCATCACTATTCAACTATGAGCAAGGTAAGTCCCTGATAGCCATAACGCACGAGACCAGAACACAACAATCAACGTACCTCTGGAGCAACGTACGGCAAACTCCCACACCTCTCCTCCAGCGTCCGCGAGGTTCCATCTTTAGCCCGAAACCGGGCGGAAAGTCCAAAGTCTGAGACTTTGAGGGTACCTGCTACGTTGAGGAGGAGGTTCTCAGGCTTGAGATCACGATGGCATATTCCCTGAGAGTGGATGTAACCCTTAAAGAAACGTGTTTAAGGGTCTTGGTGACGATGAGGTAATGAGAAGGGCGATGAGACGCACGATGCCTTCGACGAGCTGGTTGAAGTAGAGATGTGCGATGTCCTCATCCACGCCAACGTCAGGAGCTATGCAATACAAAGATGAATGAGAAGACCACCTCCCATGAACAAGAAAAGAACAAAGAACACAAAAGAGCGAAAGGCACGCACTCACCAATCTTGTCGAACAAGTCACCTCCAGCTGCAAACTCCAGCAACATGTAGTATCCCGGATGATAGGTATGCCGGTGTCGTACGTCCACGATGACAGCGTTGATGAACTCTAGGACGTTGGGATGCTTGAGTCTCCTGTGGATCTTCATCTCTCTGTCGATAGCATGTCGTTCCTGGTCTGTCGTGCTGTCTTTGAGGACAATGTACTTGCAGGCGGCGACGAGGTGTTCGTCAATGTTGACGGCACGGAACACTCTGAATGTAGAGCCCTAGTCAACAAAGAGAGAGAAGCACATTGGAAGAGAGATAGCATACGTGGAGAAACCGCCACCCCCGACCTGCTGAACAAGATCGTAACCTGAAAGACGCTTTCATTATGAGCTCAGAACTCTTGAGGTGAAAGGCTGACATACCTGCGATTTGAGGGAAGCTCGGAGCACCCATTGAGGGATATATAAAAGGAGAGGAGGTAGAGGAGAGGAGAGAAGGAAACGAAGGATGCGAGAGGAAGACTGGATGTGAGTCAGCTCAATGAGGCCAGGTCAATGGGTTCAGGGCTGAAAGAAGAAAGACGCGGTAGCGCGTGACCGCGACTCGGATTCTCGATCGACGCGAACTTGGCAAGTACTTACTGTAGTACCGTAATACAGTATGTAACATATTATGTAGTATTCGAGTGTACTGTAGTAGACTTGAATATCGGATGAGTAAGTTAAGGCAACAAAAAAAAACTCAAAAGCTTATCCGCATTGGGCGACAGTGGCCAACGTGGGGATCGAACCCAAGACCTTCGCGTTATTAGCACGACGCTCTAACCAGCTGAGCTAGTCGGCCGACATTTTGTAGATGCAACAGGAAATTATGACGGTTACCGGTACAGCAATGATAAGCCTTTAAATACTGTGATAATAACCCGTCGCAGGTGCCAGGTACTCAAATATTGTCACTCAGGCATGGTGCACTCCGCATACAGCACCACAGAACCATCAGGCAAGATACTTTATTCATATCCCGTGCCCTGTTACGAGCGAAAACAGGACCTAACACGGGCCCTACATACTACGTGAGGGAACACCACTGGTGACCGAACGTTGAACGTTGAACGTTCACACTACCTAATGAAACACAACCTCCCAAACCCTCACACACCCATCCGCACCCGCACCGGCCAACGTCGCACCCTTCGCACCCTCCTCACAAATCCAACGAACAGAGTTCACACCGCCAGGTCCAGCACCTTTGATAGCGATGTTCTTACCCGGAGTATCGACGCTCCAGATGTACACGTTCGTATCTAGGGATCCTGATGCGAGACGTTTAGAGTCCGAGGTGAAGGTGAGAGTGTTGATGCGTCCGGTATGGAAGGACCAGCGGGATGTGATGAGCTAGAGGAGAAAGGTAGGATTCTGTTCAGGAGAGGACAAGAAAAGAAGGAATGAGAGGGTACCGCACCTTCTTCTCCTTCACGTCGAACAGGAAGATTTTGCCGCTAGACTGCGGAGGAAAACAAATCTGTTACTATCGGGTGTAAGATGTTGATAGGGCTGAACCGATTCACCTCTCCAGAAGCCAGCAACTTCCCGTCTGGTGAAATTGCCACGGCAGATACAAGTGTCCTATTCAGGTCCAAGACGCCGTCCTCCTTGAGCTCTTTACCATTCCACGAGTATAGATGAACTTTCTGGTCCTGAAAATTAACGACGTGTGTCAGAATACAGAGTATGATGGTACATGTGCAAAGAAATGTGGAACCAACCTCACCGCCGACGACGACTAATTCGCCCTGGCAAGAGACACAGGTCGGAGTGTAGCTAGTTTGGAGCGTAGAAACCTTAGATCCAGATTTGAAAGCCTCCACGCCGTTGAGTTCGGCTACGAAGACCGTGCCATCTGCTGCGGCAGCGATGGATTTGGGTTGAGACGATGTGGATATAGACGAAGTTCTAAAAAGGGTTCAGAGTAAAGCTAGAAAGCGAGGAAAGTCACGTACGAGAATGATCCATTCGGTGTAACCTCTCTGACCTTATCGTCATACCCAACCGACCAAGTTATCCCTCCAGAAGCCGAGCTCACAAGCCCGGAAACGAGGTTGGAGTGTCCATCGCCAGAAACACGTTCTGCCTTCTGGAAGGTAGGACAGTCGAAGGATATGACTCTGCCGTCGGCAGTACCCGCAAGGAAGGTTTCCGCAGAGGGTATAGACGTTGCCGTGACGGACTTTTGTGGACCCTGTTATTAGGCGTAAGCTGATTTTCACAGTAACTGAAGATTTATGAGATCGAGGACCTTGAGTACTCTCGCTGGTGCTTCACCCACTCTGCGGTCAAAGACGTTGAGATCGCCAGAAAGGGAGAGAGAGACGATATCTTCCTCGCCACTCCAAACGTTACCGACTTGTTGATGGTCGACCCCCGTGCCGAGTGTCCAAGTCGTCACTGCGGTCTTAGCCTCGACGTCCCCTGCCAATTCAGAAGTGATATTAGATCTCGAAAACGAGTAAAGGAGAGAGGCAAAGCATACACAATTTGACTGTGCGATCTGCAGAGGAGCTGACAAGGAACTTGCTATCAGGACTCCACGTACAAGCCATCTTGTCAAGCAATGTCAATAATCAACGAAGAATCAGAAAGAATGAGAGAATGAGACGTACAACGCTCCCTTTGTGTTCCGTGGGTAGCTCTGCTACGGTATCCCCAGTCTTGCCGTCGTAAAGGAAGGCTTTGAAGTCAGATCCCACGCTAGCAAAGTGGTCTCCTGATGGAGAGAATCGGACATCTTGGACGAATTTGGTATGTGTTTTGATGATCTGAGCGATCAGCTCGTTGAGGTGAATAGAGTACTGGGGTCAATAGGGACGGACCTTGTCGAACTTCCATGGGACTCCTGTGAGTTCAGTTGTTAGAGATGCTCCCACATACCACGGCACAAATGAGCAATGAAGATCACCTACCCTGGTGGAAGACAATCTGCGTGTCGTCACTTACAGTAGCGGCTCTGAACGGCCTCTGGTGACGGATAGAGACTGCGTTTATGGCCTGTAAATTGTAAACTCAGTTTACAGTGCTCCCGTTGAGATGACGGGTACCGATCGTACCTTGCTGTGACCGCTTATCTCTCCAGTTGACGTTCCAGTGTCCATCATGAAAGCGTGCCCAAACTTGCCTCTGCCGTCGCCCACAGCGATGATACGCTTACTCTCGCCGTCCCATTCAAGGTCATTTCTGTATGAGTAGTAGATTCTCAGCCTGCCTTCGCGTGAAGATATGCAATATGACGCACATACGACCTGCGATGGCTTTATAATCTCCCTTGACAGTCTGGTCCTCGCCGACAAGATCCCATATCTTGACTGGTCTTCCTTCAGATACGACCACGATACGGGTGAGAGAGGAGATACGAACCAGCTCCTGTGATATCTGCGGATGCGCAGTAGTATCCAGTCGGTGAGATACGTGCGACGGTGACGTTCTGGTTGTGTCCTGAGTATACCGTCGACTGTGTTGGATTCTAGTAGAGATTGTATTTGAGTTGTATAGGGGCACTATGAGCACAAGAGGCACTGTGCCCTACGTTCAGATCTCGTATCTTCAAGGCATGGCAAGAGTTGATTAGGACTCATGACAGAATAACTAACTGCAATGTGCGTACCACTGCGGTTCTACCGTTCCCATAGGTGATCCTTCCCTTGTTCGCGCTGAGTTTGGTTGATACTCCTCTCTCAGTAGAAGGAGTTGGTGGAAATAGTACTGTTGGTTTGAAGGACATGGTGGTTGGTCGAGATCGTAACTGGTGCTGGATTTACCGCCCAATCTGTTGCGATCGCCAGTAGTAGGAGAGGACAGGGGCTTTTTGATGCCATCAAATTTAGTTGGTCCTTGTTCCCAACGACGACTAGGACATCCTCGACGTCGATTCCAACGATCCCCTGCATAGCAATACTCTGGTAGTCTTTCCGTTCCCCTCGCCATCCACACTTCAGTTCATGCAAGATGAAATAGCATCCTGGCTTTTCTGGTCAGACCACGTCCGGGGAATTACTTGTTCTGGCAACACCTTCCACCGGCCACAATACGGGCCACATGACGGCCAAGTTTGGACCCACAAGAACAATGGAGGGTCAACAGCTTTCCTCGTGCCGCGTCGCCGGGGGGCACAATAGACCAGGGCATCGTCCACAAGCTTAAGCGTCTAAAAAGAGGTCGAACAATGGAGTTCCACCAGTCTCTTGATCACATTATTCGACTCGGAGATCTATTACTTCTGACAACACCCCTGAACTTGGGCCCTCTATTTTTCTCTTCCCAACCACCATCTCGCACCCACCAATCACCCTTATCCCAACGAATTCTCACTTTCTACCATGGATAACCTCGTCAAATCGATGCTTTCCGACGACGGGAAGGCCAGAAACGCACCAGACCCTGCTGCTCCTGGTACTCAGCTCATCCGCAACAAACTTAACTTGGAGAAGGATAACGTTCTTCTCAACATCCCTCTCGAGATCCTCGATAACGTAGGCATTAGCATTTTTCTCTCGTTTTTCTCTCGTTCTCATATAGTTTTTCTGCTTTACAGATCCTAGCGCTCTCGGAACCCAACGAATTGATCACCGTCTCAAGGACCTGCAAGGATATCCGCGCTATAGTTCTCAGCAAGAAACGCCGCATCGTCTGGGAGGAATCGATCGAAAACTGCGACGAATTTCCTCCTTGTCCGGATAGCATGTCAATTCCTGCATTCGTACATCTTATGTGTTTCGAGGAATGCTCGGTACGTCTCGTCTCCCCCTTCTTCGCTCATTGTATCTTGACTCATGGGATATTCTGCAGCGTTGCGGTGGCAGGGCTCCCGACTCTCCGTTATGGGGTCCAAATATGCGTTTCTGTTATGCCTGTCTCGAGACACAGTATGTGCATCTCGCCCTTCGTTTCTTCCTCCGCCAAGCTAACAGATGTACCAGATTCATCAGGCTCGACGACTTACCTGAACGCATTCATCCTGCAGTCAATCCCAGACTCGGTTTCGAGACCTCAAAACTTCCCTCCTTTTATAAGAATCGTACGTGGGCCGGTCATATGTGTTCCTGACTAGGCGACTGATGTGCCCAACCTTGCACGTTCTCTAGGCGGTCTCAATATTCATAAAAGGTCGTACCAGAACTGGAAGAAGCGGATTGAAGCGGTCCTGGGCAACGACCAGGCTTTACGCCAGTTAGCTCAGGAATATGCAGCTGACAGCAAAAGTCGCGACGCTGTGAGTTTCCTTCCTTTCTATTTTCGTCTATCTAACTCTCCTATTTTTCTAGATGTCTGACGACTATATGAACTGGAGATCGGCTATGGACGACAAGGAAGTCGAGACCAAGGAGGAGATTGGTTTGTGGACTCTGGAATTGTAAGCTCTCCCTCGACTCTGCTCGCAAATTTCACGAGTACTTTGTTGACCCGCACCCTTTCTGTATCTCAGCGTTACGGATCAGCTTCGCTCTCAAGGAGTCCCCATCGACGAGGATAGTGCTTCATACTGGACACAAGAGACAAGCGCCCCTCCGAAGGGAGCCAAAGGCAAAAATGCGGCCAGGGAGCAGTTCAACGAACTTTTCAGAGAGCGTCTGATAGACCTCAACTCTCGTCCGGATATCGTGGATGAGGACCGCGACCACCCGTTGCTTATCACTGAAAACAGTAAGTCCTGTTTTTTCTTAGCTCGGAAGGGGCCGTTATTGACGACTCCATGTAGATTGGCACGTATGGGAGAAACGCGTTCTGAAGCTCTACAAGGAGATCGTAGAGGAAAGCCAGTCGTACCAGCTTTCCTACGAGGCCTCAGAGATCAAGGATATCTCCGTGGAGCGTCTAGAGAACGCTGCGTCGGCCCTCAACAAGCTGCACGCCACTTACTGTGCCTCCGCTGATACACCGCACTTCGTCATCCCTCTCTCAGATCTACTCACCCTCGAACCGGTCTATTCCACTATCTTCTCCATCTTCAAGAAGTCAGGCGACAAGGCTAGCCTTAAGGTCCACACCGAGCTCAAGAAGATCACGGACGCGCTGGAGAAGAGCGTCCTTCCTAGGATGAAGGAGTTCTCGGACCACTGGAGGGAGAAGAAGAAGAAGGACCTCAGTGCGCTCATCGGGACGTCTCTCGATGAGGTTCCGCGTACCGTGGACGCCCCCTGCGATCTCTCGGTTGCTCTCTATAGGTGTACAAGGGAAGACGACTACTGCGACGGTTGGATCTTCGACTCTAATCAATCTCTCATGCACCAACACGCTTTCCTCAGTCCTCCGGAGCCCCGACCGAAAGTCCTCCCTCCTCACAACACAATCGGCGATCGCAACAGGGACAACTGGGAGTTCAAACTCAGCGATAGAGAGGCCTCGCTCTCTAAGAACTCTGACGAAGTCAACGTCGGTCTCATCCTCAAACTCCTCAAAGTCGAGCCGTGGAACAGTGGTTTCATCTCCAGAACTCTTGAGCGACGTATCGTTTTCTACCCTGCGGCTTCTCAAGTCGCATGGAAGCTCGTCGAGGATTGCGGGTTGGATCCCAGGGTCACCACAACTGAGGAGCTCGATAGATTGAATCCGCTTGTGAGGTGTCAGGCGAAGGTATGCAAGGAGAGGAAGTACAAGAGGTATTATCGATGGAGGACCGCGGTACGGCTTATTCTTCTTGCTACTCGGCTTCAGCTGTCCTTAACCCTCCTTCGCCCCACTTTCAGGTCAATCACTGGGTCAACGAGCATCACCAGCTCGCGCATAATGAGACCCCTAGCTTCCGGCTCATCGAGGGCGAAGAGGCCGTCCGCGTCGCTGGTCGAGAAAAAAATGAAACCAATACTCGAGCGTACGGCAAGTTCAAGTGTAACCATCACTCATGTGAACCGTCCCTCGGTTGGTTTGTGGAGACCTACGATAGAGACGAGGCCAGAGAGCATGTTCAGTACGTTTTCCCTCTTATCTTCTAGAGATTCCCGGCCACTGACGAAAACCTTTCGAGCAGAGGCGCCAAAGGCCATCAGATAACTGATTATCCCTTTTCTCGATGGTACGATAGACCGTTCCATGCGTGGGAACCAGAGGAAGTCTGGGACGACTACGGTAAGCTCCATCAGCTACATTTCATTCCTCATGACTGACGATCGTTTCCTCCTTTTGAAACAGAACAATACACCCAGACCGTCATCCGCAAAGCCGCCAGGAAAGCCCGTAGGCACATCACCACATGTCAAGCTACCAATGCACATCCTTCCCGTCACCGTGGACAGCGAGCACCTGTACCTGTACTCCGCCCCTCCACTGCCCCCAAGCCAAAATTCCGTCCTCATTCAGACTCGGTTTGGAAGGTGGGAACGGGTGGACGACCTGCGGATCTACCAGCATGGCCTCAACCCATGGCAGAGGAGGTACGGGAGAAGGAAGTACACGAAGAGACCGCCGTTATGTTCAAGAAGGCCCCGTGGCTCGCGTGTATCGGGGAGCCCCCGTACTATGTCGAGGATAGCAAATGGCAGGATCCTAGTCCATATTTCAGCGACGATTCCGAGGCGGGGGCTTGAAGGCATGCGTGCTTCAGTCTGTCAGTACATTCGTGCTAGATTACCATTTGTAGATGGCGATATATTTCCGTTCTCAGGCTTGCAGTAATTTGACTATCGTTGATTCTTCTAAGCTTATTAATATTGCTCTGGAGCGTCTTGCCTATTTCATTGAGCCCTGGATTCATTGTTTTAGAAGTTTTGGTGAACCAAGCATAAGTATAAAGGTGGGAGGTTCGTTTTTGGGACCTAGGTGCGGTCCCGTCTCTCAAGATCTCAAGTATCCTATCTTTATAACATCAGTGGCGCATGAAATCATCGGCCGACTAGCTCAGCTGGTTAGAGCGTCGTGCTAATAACGCGAAGGTCTTGGGTTCGATCCCCACGTTGGCCACTTCACTGAAGATTCTGTACATTTTTGCCCTTTTCGACTAACATCGATAAACCAGTGAGACCATGTGCTACCTGCAGGGAGAGGGCGGAAGAAATCAACACTGTGCGTATACTATCCAGGCGTTCCTTGTCAGCTTCCAGGTACATTTGCTCGATTTCCCATGGGGTCCTCACACTTCAAAAACGGCGGGGTCCCTGGTATGTCCGAGTTCCACCGGCTAGTCGCACCCAGAGGTTTCAATAGCGTGTAATCGACAAAAAACCTGCTAGGCCTGAATCTACATAACCCCACAAAGGCTGAGTTCAGAGAAAGTAAGTAGTATTTAATGTCGCATCGCGACCGCGTTTTTATTCAGAAAAGCAAGCTGGTCCCTCCTGTAATCGTCTGGTATCATCTTCACTTCTTCGCCTTCAAGTTGAAGGATGGTCTATGAGGGAGTAACATAGTCAGCTTGCGTGACCACTTGGAATCTCAACGGTTGAGAAGAAAACGTACTGCATTGTCAGCTGAATACGACTCCCACCTCGGGCCTAGAAATACTTCTTAGTCCACCTCCATCGTAGTCATCGAGTAGAAAGGGGTAAACGCTCACGATCACGACCAAATCCATCGTTCGGATCCAACCCCGTCGCAAACGAGATCCAATAATCCATCATCTTCTCACTTAGCCCGACGGCACTCGTCAGGTTCTGAGGATAACTGACGTGGAAGTTTGTCGTGTTCTTCCCAAGGATACCGAAAACGTAGCCAAGTTCTGAGGCGTGATTAACTAGATGGTTGAGTATTCGTTAGCGGTATGGCAGGGGTTGAGGAGGAAAAGAAACGAAAGAAGGAGGAACCGTATACATACCTCCAATGAAAGGCGCGAGAGCTTGTGGATCTCTGAACAAGTATCCCCATGACTTGACTCCATCTTTCGCCGCCTTGTGGTTCATACCTCGGCGCAGGGCATGGAAGAGTTGATCGCCCACTAGAGTATCACTTGAGTACACAGAATTACCCAAACTTAGAGAGAGAAATAGGGCATACGAAGAGCCGTGTATCGTTTATACCCTGGACTCAACCCCCATGTCTCGTTGCCCGTGTCGAAAGGTGATCCGAGTGACGGGTCGTCAGGATAGAGCTGCAGAAGCTCGTCCAAGAACGAGTCGAATTCTTGCGTAGTCAACTCAGAAGGTGAGAGGTTTTCAGTAACAAGTTCACGGATAAGCTCCACAGTGTAGTTGAATACTTGAGAAGAGAGGACCGTCGCTGAAAAGGAGAAGAGTATGGGTTCAAATTGTGCGCTACTAACGGGCCCGAGAAGACGTGAAAGCACTGACCTTCATCCAGATTCGCACCGGCGATAAACGGTATCTTCGCCCTCCTATCCATCCTAGACGGCAAATCCGGTATCAAGCCTCCAGGTCCGTCCAGAACAGGGCCCCAAGCGAACATATCCCCAGTAACGTTCTGGACCTGTAAGAACGCATCCCTGAGCGTATCCTCATCTTCAACACTACGCAGACAAGGGATGGATTCCGTCGTATTGACGGTATGAGCACATTGTGGTATGAGGCTGAGGAAGGCTTGCCACGAGGCTTCTCTAAGAGGCCGGGAGGGAGGGTAGAGGAACGTCGATGCTGCGGAACCGGATTCTAGGATCGCTGCCCGGGCGAGGTTTGGGATGTTGGGATTGAGCAGGTGAATACTCGTTGAGATTGAGCCTGCGGATTCTCCGAATATCGTCACCTGATCAACAAGCATAACGACTCAGCATGGTTAAAAGTGTAAGAGGAGTGGAGAGAGAATACGGTACCTTGGTGGGATCACCTCCGAATGCGTGGATGTTTTTCTGTATCCACTCCAGCGCGGCCAGCTGGTCTCTCAGTCCCAGGTTCACTGTACCTCGTTCACCGGCTTCCACGCCTTGTGGAAATCCGAACGGTCCCAGGCGATAATTGAGGTTGACGTACACTACGGGTGTACCCTGAAAGAAAAGCAGGAAAGTTAGGAAGGCCGCCGGGGTTGATGAGAGTGATGAGCAGCTTACCCGTTCTACACTATGCTGGACGATATAAGAACCGTTGTACACCGACGCATCCCCGGCTTTATCTCCGTGAGTAGGCTGAAAGAAGTTTGGGTGCAGTGCAGACTTACTAGAGAACCCACCACCGAATATCCACACCATAACTGGGAGTTTTGAGGAAGAATTCGTCCCTTCTGGACGAGCCACGTTGAGAGTCAAGCAGTCTTCCGACGTTTCTAGAACCGGAAAGCCTTCTCCCAAAGGAGCCTGTGATAGTTCCGGGGTGATCAGAACACCGTTGCTCAGTCGGAGAGTATATATAAGAACATCACCCACTCCCTGAAGGCACGCCTTTCCAAACGATCTAGCATCAAATTCGCCAGCTGGCAGGGCCTCTCTAAGGGCTGGAGGCTTGAAACGGTGCTGTGCAACGGGTGGTTCCGCGAATGGGATACCTTGAAACGAAGGTCAGACCGCGACTCCACGACTTGGAATGCAAAGGAAGGGACAAGGCGTACCTCCAAAGAACTCTTGCTTAAGAACGACATTGCTGCTCCCAAAAAGCCGAGTTTCACCGAGCTGAACGGTCGGCTGGGCAATGGCACTAGCTGTAGTACGCAAGGCGAGGGCGAGTGGGATCCAAAACAGAAATCCTCTGAGGACCATGTTATGTATCCCAAAGGACAAGACGTGAGGTAAATTGAAGATATTGGAATACATACCCCTCTCTCATCGCAATATATACGAATCCGAGGTGTTTGTAGCCGAAATGAGTCTGAATCCGCAGTGGTGATATATATCGACACTGGGTGCACACTGTGTGTTTGCGAGAGCTGTTGAGCTCGAGGACGTCTTTCTTGGTTGAAAGGTGTAGCCTTACAACTATATATGTGAGCGCGAGACGATCAAACAACCGGAGATAGGCACAGCAGGAAATTTTCCACCCTGAGTCGCGGTCTGAGTCGAGAAGACACGGAGTAGCCTGGGCCCGGGAGAACACATACTGTACGTGACCATCCGGAGAGGATAATTACTTTCTCTCTTGAAAGCTGTAGAGACACCTGTCAAAAACCAATCTGTCCCCTGGACATGCGCAGTATATGCAGCTTTGTGACTATCTTTTAGAGTTCGGACCCGCGACGTGCTGCGTGGTCGAAGCCTTTCTAGCTGTCACGATGGGAAAGGGATCCAGAAGCAGGAAGGACCTTGTATTCAAGCAAGATGATGAACAACAAGATATAAATGTAAGAATGAGCAAAGCTCGTCGATAGTGGAAAGGTAGGATCTTCTCCACGTCGACCGGAGAATATGTAACCTGCAGAAGTTGCTCCCCACATCGTGAGCGTTGTACAAGACACGTTCAAAAGGAGTTCGGGCTCAAAGAGGAAGTCAAAAACGCGGTCAATCACATTCACGTGCTAATGTCACGTCACTTCTGATCCAATTCCATTGACATGATGCCGCCAGCGTTGCACTCAGTCTTGCTTACAGAACTCGAGCTCGCTTTGCTTTCATTATTTCGCTTCTTCTTTGATGTACTTTGAGTCCGCTTAGCCTCCAATGAGTTTCCACAACAGAGAGTTACTCTGCACTCCGAACTTCTTCCTCTCGCTCTCGCTGCAAACTGTCACTGTCTTCCGTGGGGCGTCTTTCTAGGTGTAGTCCAACGCGTTTCCTTCAGTACGCAGTGGACGTAGATGATACCCATGCATACAACTCGGCTGGACCCGTTGCGAGCTATGGGTGGCATGGGAAAGAGGGATCCAGGTGGGAAGAGAGTTCAGAATGCGGTCAGCTGTTTCAAACTACGTGCTTGTTTCTTCTCCTCACCCTATCAACACAGCGATAGATTTATACTAACAAGCTTCAGTGTTGATTACGGGAGCTCTGTATCTTCCTCTGTTGTCAATGAATCTGAATAGACCTCACGGACAAAAGGTAGACCCACACCTGACGTACGAAAGTCTCTGACTAGGGATCCGGAAACGAATCTGCTGGATTCTTTATCCCATATCAAGCCACTCGTTTATTCTCAGTGCTTCGAAACCACACCCTGCGTTCGTATCATCAACTCATTCAAACAGGACAAAACCCCCTCCTCAAGATTCTTTACATTAAGACGTGTTCTTGTTCCACTCTGGTCCAACTGTTATACACACCAAATCGGACGTATCGTTTATACTCCCTCTTACCACCACATCCGCACTCCCCGGTATCAGCTGCCCAACCCACTCATGATCATCCATCTCAATGCACAATGCCTGTTCCAGTCTAGTCCAAATGTTTTGCGCTCTCAGTGCATTCCCCCGCCCGTGCCCTAGGATACTGCTAGCGTGGGCGGCCCGTCTTCAGGTGCTAGTACCTCTTCTAAACCGTCTCTATTCATTTCTCAAAGCCCATTGTCCTTCAAAGCGACCTACAGAAGCCTGCTCTCTATTGTCATCACAAAATCCTTACTGTGCAGCAAAAACCCGAGGCTAATCCTAATCGGACATAGTCATCCAAGCGCAGTCCCGATAACATACTACATACCGCGTCATCATGATTCTTCTTAACCTTAAACACTGATAAACCGACATCGAGACGGGTTCTTCCAGATCAAGCGACTCGGGGAGTGGGCTTAGGGAGCTCATCTATACGAATCCGGACCTGTCCATTGTTCAAAGCGCTAGATCAATTCCTCGATCATCTTTGAGTCCAAAATCCTCCATTGTTCTCCAATCTGGGAAACGTCTCGCCGTTAGCTACGGGTTTCGCCTGTGCACCACACGGCAGGTGCATGTAGAGTAGTATCACAAGTAACTCTGGCTGTACGGTGTACATGTAGACGACAGATTATGATGAGCAGGCAGAGTTACTACTAATTGTGTGAACAACGTGTTACAGTGAGAACGTTAACGACCTGTCAGGCTACAGCGGCATATTCCAGTGTTTTTCTTTATGATTCGGGTTGCTATCAGTATCGCTAAACGATGGACACAACGACTCGAGGCGACAGATGAATAAAGATAAGATCAAAAGAAACGAAAGAGAGAGAAACATGGAGATGGAGATGTATGTACTAATGGTACAATTGCAAAAGGAATCCGTACTAAAACTGTACATACATACATATATGTTGCATACAGTACAGGGTGCTAGTGAAAGACAACAGTGTTCGTAGACGTCGGAAAGGATAAGGGAGAAGGGAGAGGTAGGAGGGGAGGGGAGGGGATAGGTAAGTAGATCGCGTGTTTAGCACGCTGGCTCGTCGTGGATGAATCCCCGCGTAAGGGGGAATTCAAGGGAACAATAAAGATAATCAAGCCAAACCCAACCAAAGGCAAAAAATGCACTGATGAAACGAGGTGAGGGAAAGCACCGACAGATGGATGACGGGATGAGGGAACCGGCGAAGCGAAGGTCCGGTCTCGGATTCAAGGTGCCGGTGACAATAGACAAGGGGGTGCGGAGAGGGAGAGGGGAAGGAGGGGGAATGGTCCAACCCTAACCCTGGGTTGAACATAATCCCAACGGGCACTAAATCTCCTCCATCTTAACCTCCACCTCCTCTTTCTTAACCCCAACCGCACCCCCCGCAGCCCGACCTCGACTTCGCACACATCCCACAGTCGCACCAGTACTGGAGGCACTGTGGTCCGGCGAACGGCAAGGAGAAGCAGTAGTAGCACCAACACAAGCCGGTCGTCTGACGACTTTATAACCTAACAATCGAGCGTGGGGTCCGAGACCGAGGTTAGAGCTTTGGTTGAGGTTAAGGCTGAGGCTATTATGCCTGGTGTTATTCCGCAGCGTGTCGAGGGTGGGTCCGGTGAGGAAGTAGCTCACCCCTCTGACGTGCTGCCATGGCGGTGGGAGGGGTGAGGTTGATAAACACGATGAGGGTGAGAGTGAGGGTGATGATCCTAGCGTCGGTGTCGATGACGACGGCGACGACGACAACGGACAAACAAGCACACCATCCGCATGCTCAATCGCACACGGCACGAGCCGCACCGTATCCCCCTCCCTCAACCTCCTCCTCAGCTCCGCAGACCTAGCCCGTCCCTGCGCACGCATACGCATCTGTTGAGAATACTTAGATATCGATACCGAACACCTCGCCGTCGAAGGTGGGGGGGAGGGGGTGGAGGATGATATAGATGTCGTAGATATAGACATGGACATGGATGAGGAGGATATGGATGAGATGGATGAGATGGATGAGGTAGATGAGGTAGACAGTTGACGTGGGCGATAAGGTGTCGGTTGTTTCATATTTATAATCTCATCCTATAATTGAGGGGAAAAAAATGAAACACGAAAAATGTAGGTTAGCACCGGCGGTTACCAGTCAAGTTAGGAGAAAGAGACCAGGACGAGAAAGGAAACGAGGGGTCGAAAGGGAGGGAAAATGCACAGGACAATGGGCCCTTGTGTGGAGAGAAGTGGGAGGGGTGGAGGGGGATGATCGTGATAATGTGATGCAGTGAAAGAGTGGCCCTGGGAGAGAGGGAGGGGAACGGGGAACTAAGTACTAACCTGATAAAACATCGGCACGTTCTCCACACATCCCCTCTTCAAAGAAGACGGAAAGCGATATCCAGGGTCCAAAATCTGAGTCTTCGCACTCGACCGTCTCTTCGCAGGCATAGTCGGGAGGTTGAGTGTACGAAGCGGAGGCAGGGAAGGACGTTCGTAATCGTAACAATAATTCAGAGGAAGAGTGGAGAGATAAGATTTGCGGGGAATCGTAGTCGACGTCGTTGTTGGAGTGGCAGTAGAAGTGGCAGTGGCAGTGGCAGAAGTAGCAGGAGCAGCGGTAGCAGGGAGCGAAGACCGTTTCCTCCAAATAGCCATCCTTGATTATATAAAAAGGGGAACCAAAAAAGCTGTCCGTGCCGGCGGTATTATCCCTTGCTAGTGTGACTCTGATTCCGGAGACGAGTCCTGAACGCACTTATATGGTAAGTAACCTCGTGGAGAGGATCTCAAAGCGAGGGGTTGGGGGGGGGACTTGTCAAAGGCGATGTCGATGAGATTGTGATTGTGATTGTGACGAGATCTAGAGGGATGGGAGAGGGGGGAGGGGCAGAGGAGGCAGAGAACAATAGGATCTCGATGATAGATCCCAATGGGGGGATTGCCGGTGCCGTTTAGCGTCTGTCTCTCAAAGAACGGAGTCGGAGATCTAAAAGTTCCCGATAACTGAGCGTTGAGCACTAGAGGACACTGGACCTGAGAGGGGAAAAAGTGTTCGTTACAGTAATGAAACTGATCAGATGCGCTGGGGTTTATAGCTATAGCGATATAGTGCGTGCGATAGGTGATGTGATTGTTGTGTGTATGATATGATCGGTGTGGGTGGGTTGTGGAGGGATGGGTTGGGTATCGATCAGGTCCTGCCTTATAGAGGTAACAAAGGAGTATACAAGCGCCGGCGCCGGTGAGGGGTTAACGCTGCACAGTTGGTGGGTATGATAAATAAGCATGACAACCGAGTCACTAAGTCTGAGAAGAAATTAACACACCGGAATGGGAAGAAAGGACACAGAGAGACGAGGGGTTGGCTATAGGCCAAATGGCAGTATCACCAGTCAGAATGAAAGGGCGTTGAGCTGTATGGAGGTTGGGGTCCTTTATAAGGAGAACAAAGCAGTGGTAGCCATTCCAAGTTATGTATGAGTGCCCATCAGATTCAGAGAATCCGAACAAAAACATATTGCGATGGCGTTTCGTCTACTTTGAGAAGTTAGTTTGTGAGTTTTGTTCATGAGGTTGCGCTTAAGCTTGTAGCGTGTAATGTGTAGCTATAGAAGAACAAAGAAAAGGAAGTCAGTCATGATCATGGTACCGTATGGTGATTTAATTGTGAAGAGAGACAAAAAAAAACAAAGGAACGCACCTTCTCGATGTGCTTGAAGCTCGGCCGAGGGGACGTGCTGTAACATGTACAGAACGGATTCACAACATACAACCTAGCAGCGGAACCGTGCGGTCTATCCCCCCTTCTTCGCTCTGAGAAGTCTGACAAGTTTCATTGTCGAAATCGCTTTTCTCATCCAGGTTATTGTTCATGTTCAAGTGGGGGAAACAATAGGTGGACCTCGGACGCTCGCCCGTTCTCTGTTTTGTTTCTTCTGACTCTAAGTTGCATTACAGTAATTGTTGTCGGAGGGCTCGATGTTCTTCGTAGATTTACCGCGCAGATCAGTCGATGTGAGAAGAACAATAGCAATAATTAGGACGAGTGGGAGAAACTGGCGACTGGATGGACCGAGAAAACGACATGGAATATTTGGTGTTGCCAACGGACAAGGACCCAGTCGTGTGAGCGCTACAATAGGGCAACTGATTGCGGATTCGACGGTCCGGAGTTTGGGAGGGGTCGACTCCGAGAAGATGCCGCAACAATAACTTGAACACTTTTGTATTTACTCTGTAGTAGCGAAAGTACGATTCATTTGGGAACTCATGGTGATTTTCACCGTCGTAGACATTGTTGAACCAAGAAACGATGAGCTGAGTACTGAGCTGAACGTCGGACTCGACGACGACGCGAGATCTGCCACGCATGTGATCCCATATGAACAGTCTCCGACTCTCACCTCCCTCTCGATGGTCTACCAAACTGTCGTCCTACCGGCGTTCTATCGTCTTCCAGCTACATTCTACTCTCTATACCACGGGCCACGATACAGCTAATCCTAATCGTGTTCATACACGTCTATTTCACCAGACTCCCTCTTCTTTGAAGGCACGACGAACCCAGCTTGGGGAGCATGAACCGTCTCTCTCAAACCACTTCACTCTCGCAGGATCAAGACCTACTCTCGATGAAGAAGGCACGGAGCAGAGTCCGGGAGAGAAGAAGTTCAACATCCTCTTCTGCGGCCGGGATGAATTCTCGTGCATAGTTATGGAGAGGTTGTACAAAGCTAACCGTCAGTACTTTTCTTTTCCCTCTCTTCTAACCCGTGTAGATGCACTACAACAGAGTTCTGATGGACCTGGCATTTCCATTAGATCTATGGGACGAACTCCATGTATTGACTACGCCTGATATGATGGTCGGAAGGGGTAAGAAGGAGCTTTCGGTGTGTATGTTTGTTTCATCTTGGCTCGCCCCCTTTTCCTCCTGCTCTATCCTTTATTCATATGCTCATTGCGGTCCTGTTCATGTAGCTCCGCTGAAAGAACTCGCGCAGTCTCACAATCTCCCTGTTCTAACGATACCGAGGGAAAGGAAAGCGTTCCGACACTGGACTGTACTTCTCTCCTTCCCCTTCCTTTCCTCACTAAACTAACCCCTACATGCTCTAGCCACCAATCCCATTCGCACTCCCCGGCCCCAGCCCCACATCCACCCCACCACAAAACAACATCCTCATCACCGCCTCCTTCGGACGCATCATCTCCACGCCCTTCCTCTCCCACTTCTTACCACACCGTCGTCTAAACGTCCACCCCTCCCTCCTCCCTCAATACCGCGGCGCCTCTCCCATCCAGTACGCACTCCTCAATCAAGACAAGGAGAGCGGTGTCTGTGTGATCGGTATGACTCCCTATAAAGAGGGTGTGGATACGGGTGATGTGTGGGGGCGTAAGAGGGTTGAGGTGGATGGGATGTGGTTCCAGCGTGCGAGGGATGTGTTGGCAGCGAGGGGAGGGGAGGTGTTGGTTGATGTGTTGGAAGGGATGAGGGATGGCACGGTATAGCGCTTTTAAAAAAATCTCTTTATCTTCCTTACCTTGGGCTGATTCCTATCCTATTTATGCATAAAGGCCCGAAGCACACCTCAAAAAAAAGCATCCACCGCGCCCAAAGCACCGCTCATAACCCCCCAAGACTCATACATCGACTTCAAGACCATGTCCGCGTCCGATATCGTAGCGAGGGAGAGAGCGATAAGTCATCACGTAAAATCCATATCCCTTCTTCATTCTCTCTTTGCCTACTGATGATACCACAAACGACTTGTACCAAAAAAAAAAAAAAACAGCGCGTCCTAACAACAACCCTCACCACCCCCAAAGGTCCTATCAAACTCCAACTCTTCTCCCTATCCCACCTCCCGCCCACTCCCACCTCCTCAGACCCTTCACCGGACCTACCCTCTACACCGGGCAGCTCAATGCTGGATAAAGACACCGACCCGTACCTCTTCGTCCGGTGCGCAGGCGGGGGCATACTTCGTGTGGGTCTGACGAAGACGGAGGGGAGGGAGTGGATGGGGGCTGTGCGGTGGTGGCGTGGTGTGAGGAGTATGCTTGGGATTGGGAAGAAGGGGTGCGTTGTGCTTGGTGAGGTTGGGCCTGGGGAAGTTGATAAGGGGAGGTGAGGTGAAAGTAAAGTGGTGGGTGTGGTTGGGTAGTACGTAGCGAGTTGGAACCAAGGACGCGATGGATAAAAGGAATCAGAGTTACAAGGTCGATAATCATCAGTATGATTTTGGGTGTGTTTTCGTGAGAGATAGGATTTTCAGGGGAAATGAGTATACCGTCGATGTGCACCAAAAAGAAATTATACTGGATACATAGTAGTGGCCAACGTGGGGATCGAACCCAAGACCTTCGCGTTATTAGCACGACGCTCTAACCAGCTGAGCTAGTCGGCCGATGTTTTCAAGAGAAGATGATGCTACATAAGATCAAAACTTGAATATCGCACTGTGCATCAAATTCGTCCACCTCAGAAGCTTTGAGCGCTCTGGAACACGCGTTCCCGGCGAGCCTTCTCACTTACAACGATGCCACCTACTCAGTCTGAACATTCATCCAAGGAACATAAATGGAAGAGACGCGACGAACCAGAAAGCTTCGTTGCACCGAGTCAGATTTTGCAGTTCAACGAATCCAACATCAGTTGAGTTTGTCTCTGAGTCAACCGATACCGAGTGTACTCAGTTACGTCGATATCTCTCAGCCGCCGGAGGAAGTGTTGGGAGCAATAATGTCATAAACAACTACAACGGTACGAATTTCGGTCGTGGTTTCTTAACCTTGCATCATGAACGAGCTATACCAGTGACCACAGTTCCTTCCCTCCAAGAAAACCTAGATCTTATCCGTGATCGCATTGTGGGTTACCTTTTCCCTTCAGATCGTCAGAACACTCATGAGTCTTGGTATCAGAGAGATAAACTAGGTTCTTATATCGTTTCGGATGCTCTTCTGGGCACCTTCCAGAAGACCATGTGTTATCTTGGGACCCGTGAAGAATTACTCGACTACATCCTCTCATGGATCAAAGAAGAATTCGCACGCGACTCTGATCAGCATCCCATCTCAAAGCGGGCCCTTTGCATCTTTGGTCGTCCTGGAACCGGGAAGACAACAATTGCCAACACGGTCATAGCTCAGCTTCTCGAGAAGGTTGTTCATCAATGTCCCGGTCTTATTGCGGCACATTACTGCATTCGTCGGAGCGTTGCTTCCACTATTGATCAGGAGAAGATCCTCACCACCCTCGTGTACCAGCTATCACTTCATTCCTCCCAAGTCGCCGAGCAGGTCGACAGCTTACTTGCAGACACCCCGTATACTGTCATCATTCCCAAAGAGTTACAGCAGAGGCTATTCTTTGAAGCGATCCGAGCTTACGATAAAACCGTTCTCATCATCATCGATGCCCTAGATGAAAGCTCTGAACCTGCTTCGCTCGCAGCCACACTGTCCCAGATCATCACCAAATCATCATCCAATCTACGTCTGCTCCTTACCGCTCGAAACGAAGGCGATATCCTCTTTAACCTAGGGAACAGCATCGTCTCCAAGATCGCTCTCGAGCTTCACACGGATGAATCGTATCTTCAAGTCCGCCATTATATATCCAGCAAACTGAAGAACGGTATAGCTACCATGTTCGAAGGCAGAGCCGAATGGAAGAACTGGCCCAGCGACGCTCAGATCAACGCACTTGCCAACAAGGCAGATGGCCTATTTGTTTGGGCTCGAACGGCCATTGACTTTATCCTATCTTGCTTGCAGATGGATGGGACAGCGGGACGGGATGAATTAGTGACGGGCGTCGGCAGGACTGGTATGGAAGGAGTGGATGGCTTGTACACGGTTATCATGCAACGTGTTCTTGGGGAGGCATCCAACAGTCGGGCCAAAGTCAGGTTACAAAGAATCCAGGACGTCCTCGGATTTCTCATCGTCGCAGAGCATCCGCTCGCTCTTGGCGACATCGTTGGGTTTCTTAGGTTGGACGATTTTGACGTACTAAACTTCGTTTAGCTCGCTCGCAGCATCCTGGTTGCAGGCACGGATACGATCACCGACTCGACCATTCCCCAGATGCACAGGTCATTCGTCGATTTCATCACCAGCAACCGAGCCGAAAATTTCCGGATCGTCGTCACAGAGCATCATGGCCACGCAGCTACCCGTGCATTCAAGTGCATGACATCCCATCTTCGATTCAACATGTTTAGTCTGGAGTCTTCTTTTATGCTCAACAGGGAGAACGATGACCTGAAGGATCGGGTCGCCACTCTTCCTAAGGGTCTTATCTACGCGCTTGATTTCTGGGAATACCATCTGCAAAACGCCGGCTCAGAAACTTCACCCCCACTACCATTTGTCCAAACTCTGCTACAGGAACAACTCCTTTTCTGGTTGGAGATTTTTAGCGTCAGGCAGAAGGTTCATGATGCAGTCATATCCATGTCTGTATTGAGAGATTGGTTAGGGAGAGTGACTCCTGCGGCTGTTACACGAGGGGAACGTAGTGCCAGCGATGTTGATCTGGAAAGATTTGCCAGTGACGCAGTAAAACTGATTGGAGAGTTCAAGGAACCCATAGAGGACAGTGCCCCACAGATCTACATTTCCCTCCCTGCCTTCTCCCCAAAAGACTCGATTGTGGCACGTCACTATCGACAAAAGTTTGCCACCACAGTTATCCCGCCGGCCTCTGGAATACCGCCCGATTGGGATTCGTGGGAAAGCTACCTAGCGATGACGAGGAATGACTGGATATTCTCCATTTCCTTCTCGCCCTGTGGTCGCCGCATCGCTGCTGGCTATGGCTATCAAAACAGCAATATTCGCGTTTGGGATGTAGAAACTGGCAAATGCGTCCTTGGGCCATTGGAGGGCCATCAACATGGCATTGACTCACTCTGTTTCTCCCCTGACGATCGCCTCATCGCGTCTGCTTCCCTTGGTACAACCTTCCGCATCTGGGACTCAAATACTGGGAAATGCATCTTCGGTCCACTGGAGGGCCATACAGGTACTGTTCGATCGGTCTCATTCTCACCAGACAGTGAGCGCATCACATCTGGCTCCGATGATGGAACCATTCGCATCTGGGACGCACGCACGGGGGAGTGTGTTCTTGGTCCACTCAAGGGCCACACCGGAACTGTCTCTTCCGTCTCGTTTTCTCCCAATGGGTCATACCTCGCATCTGGCTCCTTCGATAGCACGATTCGAGTCTGGGATGCCCGATCTGGTGTATGCATTGGGAAGCTCACAGGGCACACAGGCTGTATCTACTCGATTTCCTTCTCCCCAGACGGTCGATACATCGTATCCGGCTCTTCTGACAGAACTCTACGGATCTGGGGCGCCCATACCGGCAGCTGCATCTGTGCTCCTCTCACAGGTCATACTGGGCCGGTCTGGTCTGTTTCCTTTTCACCCGATGGTCGATATATTGCCTCTGGTTCTGAAGATCAAACCATTCGTATCTGGGATGCGCAGACCGGTGTATGCATAGCTGGTCCAATTGGCGGTCACACCTCGGATGTCTTCTCTGTCTCATTCTCGCCAAACGGTAGTTATCTAGCCTCTGGGTCTGCCGATGGGACCATCCGAGTATGGGATACCAAAAAGCTACTGCGCGGTGGGACTGGTGTTCCAGGCGATTGTCCCAATGGTGCGCTCCTAGTCTTTCACTGCTCAGCTACTTGGAGCTCACCATTCTTCACATAGGACATCTCACAGATGGCTCTGTTCCAGATTATGGCTGGACTATGGGTCCTCAGGGAGAGCGATTGTTCTGGGCTCCAGAGCAGTACAGAGCAGCCATCTGGCGTCCTTCGACCGTCAGGATTATAGGAGTACCCACCATGATCAAACCGGATCTCAGTAATCTCGTCACCGGGATGGAATGGTTGGACTGCCTCCCCAATTCCCCATCTACACGTAGCTAGTGTCGTTCTTGGGCTCTGTAGCCTATGTATCTGTCTGAAATCCACTGCTTTACGAAGGGACTCTGCGATTCTTGACGCGACTGGTTTGTTTACATGTAAAATCACCTCTGAGTCATCTGAGAGGGAGAGAGAGCACCATAAACGACAAGGCGACGACTCTACGTGGCCGTTTACTTATGCCAGGTACTCTACTAAGGTGGAATTCAACGGGCCCGGGTGTACGTTTGCCTGGAATACCCGAGTACATGTACACATGTACAGTCGACTCTCTCTTAACCGATACGCCTGGAAACCCATAGGTGTTTGGCCGCATCAAGTTGTTTCGCAGGGGGTTTTTTGTGAAAAACCCATACATAACTCCCTAATAACCGGTAATCGCTAGCAAATTTTTGGAGAAAGCCCCATAGTTTTTTTGTTTTTGTTTTTGTTTTTTTTTGGTAAAAAGAGCTCTGTTTGGGCTCATTCTGTGCTCGACTTGAGCAGAATCCCAAGCCCAGAACCTCCTAAATCGACTTGCTTGGTAGAAAACTTGCACAAAAAGCCTCGTCCCGGTCGAGAGCATCTTCGGTTGTGACCCTCACCGGCTGGGGACTGTTCTCGAAGTCCGACATCTGTTTGCTCTACGTCCCGCTTACCACTCTCTTTGATGTTCAGCTCAATGGAAATTTGTGAGAACGCCTCCCCGACTGTTTTCGTCCATCCAAGTGTCGAATGGGACAGGAAGAATAGTGGAAGAAATATATTATTATTTAGTTGCATCTTTCTCCCAACCCAGACTCTCCACTAACCCATACCTTGGCCCTTCCGCCGAGGGGTATCGGTTAAGAGAGAATCGACTGTACAGCTGTCGTACGTAGAGATTCAGAACTAGAAGAACCGAACTGACTCGACCCCACCGCCTCCCCGACCGTTCCCATCCTCGGATCCGCCCTGACTCTAAATCTAGCCGTTACAAACCACATCTCACACGAGCTTACTGATCCATTTCCTCACCCAGCACCGCCGAGGTTGTCGAACAGGATGACAACCCTCATCTTCATCACTAAACTGAATAATGGCATCATCTAGACCTATCTAAAACAAGCAATTTCCAAGCCCCTATCCCAAAACGGTCGGTATGCCCAGGGTGCCTTACCAAGCACCGGCACGTCGTATATAATAAAACTCCGGCCAACTCCCCCGATTTCGGTTCCCCTACATACCTATTTCCCCTCCCCTCCCTTTCCTCCCTCAAGACTAGTTAGAAGAATGTGAGTATGCTGTTCTTTGGTGTTTCTTCGGTGTGTGGGGGGAGTTTGGAGATGTTTGGAGGATGGATTGAGGATGGATGCGGTTGGATGGGGATGGATTGCGTGTGGGAAGTGTGGATGACGTTTTTGGGAGACGGGAAGGGGGTGGTGGATTCTGGGGCCGTTGTGTTTTAGGTATACCTCTGAACGTTGGTACTGACGCTTTCCTTTTTGCTGTTTTTGCAGATTGTAAGATGGGTCGTCGTCCAGCTCGTTGCTACCGTTACTGCAAGAACAAGCCATACCCCAAGTCGAGGTATAACCGTGGTGTCCCCGACCCAAAGGTTCGTATTTTCCCTCCACTCCTCCTCTCCCCTCTTCCCATCTCCCATCCCTCCATCTTTCCCTCTCCTCATAATCCCCATCTAACAAAACCCTAATCAACATTTATCCAGATCCGTATCTTCGATCTGGGCCGTAAACGCGCCAACGTCGACGAGTTCCCCTTCTGCGCCCACCTCGTGTCGGACGAGTACGAGCAGATCTCCTCCGAGGCGCTCGAAGCGGCTCGTATCTGCGCCAACAAGTACATCACCAAGACGAGCGGAAAGGATTCGTTCCATCTGCGCGTACGTGCCCACCCGTTCCATGTTATTAGGATCAATAAGATGTTGAGCTGTGCTGGAGCTGATCGGTACGTCTCTTTTCTCTTTCTTTCCCTCTCTTTGATTAGTCTGGGCGGGACGAGTTATTGATTCTATTTAATGTGTGCATGTGTGTAGACTCCAAACCGGTATGCGTGGCGCCTGGGGCAAACCCTACGGCACCGTCGCCCGCGTGAACATCGGCCAAGTCATCCTCTCCATCCGGTGCAAGGACAACAACTCCGCGGTCGTCATTGAGGCTCTGCGCAGAGCCCGCTACAAGTTCCCTGGCCGTCAAAAGATCATTATTTCGAAGAAGTGGGGATTCACGAACGTGGCGAAGGAGGAGTATATGAAGTTGAAGGCGGATAAGAAGGTGTTGCAGTACGTTTCTCTTTATACCCTTCCTTTTCTGTTGGGGTGTTGGCTGACGTTGTGGTTGATGTTTTAGGGATGGTGCGTACCTCCAGTTCATCAGGCCGAAGGGTCCTCTGGAGCAGAACTTGCGCAATCAGCTCAGAGCTTGATGGGCTTCCTTTGTTATCCTGTTGCTTGTTGCTACATATCGGTATGCTATCCCCAATCATATCAATTAGCATCGTCGTCATTCTTGGGACCACGACTCTGGTGGCCTGCTGAACTTGTGCCAGATATTCTATTGGTTCGTTCACTCTCCCTCGCTCTGTTTTCCTCTCGTGTTTTTCCGTGTGACCCTTCTCGAACCAGCTACGCCGGTTGGTTCGGAAGCTATACTCTAGTGTGACTTATCTGCCCCCTATTCACTACACCATCCGTATTATCCGTGGATGGTGGTTAGGGGAAACGGGGCAAAGATTGAAACACGGATGGGATTGATTCACTCATTCCTTTTCTCTTTCACAGAGGGAGGCGATTGGGAGTTTTTATTCCGTCCGTGTAGCCGTTTTTTGGTTGAGAAAGACTCGGTTTGGACTGGTATATTCGATCTCCCTTTTTGGATGGTTTTATCGGTTTTTTGGTCTCGCTCAGACATTTCTTGTTCTTTTTCTTTTTCTTTTGGTTTGGTCGTGTTGCTTTGGTTATGTATAATGTGCGTAGTCGATGTTGAGAGTACTCGTACAAATGAACATGCATTTGCTTGGAATTGACCGACCTTGTGGACATGAGGAAGTTGCAAGAATATATGACTGGAAAAGGAAATAAATGGTGAAAACTTTCGGCGTACTCGGGAGTCGGGTGAAAGGCGCAAGTGTTGGCAGTGGCTGAATGAGACAACACTTTTTCCGACTCGGATGCAAATATTCCACGACCGGTCGAATCGCACTTTTCATGGGCTCACGCCACTTGCTTAGTGCTCCATCCAACTGAATATGTTTTTTCTGTGGATGTTGGACGATGAATGATTTTCGATTGAGTGCAGCTGATGATGAGGAAGATCTGGAAGATTACTAGAAATAAACATGGATCTACATGTGTCTATAACATAACTAGGACTCCACATTACGTTCTCCTCACTCCTTTTTCTTCTCAACTCCTCTCGATTTCTTCTCCTTCACTAGAGACAACCACTCACATTTTTCCTCTCTCACCCTATCTCTCAAATATCGGCTTACCGAGCTCTTCCGATAAATCGCATTTTCTTTTTTTCCTTCCTTTCCTTCCCTAGGGGCTCCGGAAATGTCTCACTCGGATTCAGTGGAGTGGGCTAGGGACTCCACGGGTGCTGGGGATGATGCAGCGACTCCTAGACCCAGTGGTGGTCTTTCTCTTGCACCGGACGACGATAACCAAGGGATTCATACGACTCATACGACTCGTTCACACATACAGAGTTCATCGACTTCGGGTTATCATCCCTCTAATCCTACTTCTGTTACACCTAATTCTTCTACTACTACTACTTCTACGACGAAGACGAGAAGAGACTACGACCCACACTACGAGCAGCACTACGATCACACGCAGATGGGACCTTCATCTTTGTTCTCGTCGAGGCGTGTGTATCATAACTACGACGGCGAGGGGTTTTATGAGGGTATTATTCCTTCGTTGCTCGGTGGTATCACCTCTGCCAGATCCAGTACCGGTGCAACTACTGAACCAAGCGGTGCTCAAAATTCTCAGACGCACTCACAGTCGCAGTCGCATCCTCACACCACGTCCACCGACGATCAACAACAACAACACCAGCACCAGCAGCATCACCCACAGCATCACTCACAGGAGCAGCAGCAGCAGCACGACCCTCATACTAACGCCGGGTACCAAGACTTCCCGATGATGGACTTTGACACAGACGCAGACACCAGCTCCGTGAGCGACTTGTTCCAGCTTCCACCGTTCTTAGAGCCAGGCCCCAGTGACATGTCGAGTTACCAGGGCGCTATCGAGAGGAGTTGGCTCCTCGATAGTCAGCATCAACATAGTTATGCGAATCAGGGCTTCGATAATGATCCGTTTGGGTTCGGTGGTGGTGGTGATATGTGGACGGGTTCTGGGTTTGGTGATGATGCTGCTGCTGATAGGTCTACTTCTGGGCTGGAGGAGGTGGAGAGTGGTGGGAGTGGTGTTGATGAGGGAGATCAGGGCGATTCGTATGTTCTATTTCATGGGCTTGATTGGCGTCTACTTACCAGCCATATCTATCTTTTTTTCTTGACTACCGATCTACAGACAGGATCGAGGCGCACGATCTGGTGCTACCGTCGAGAATATTAACAAAAGTAACAACAATGTAGCGAGTACCGTCGCTGCACAAGCCCTCGTCCACCCCACTAGCGTAACCAGCGCACCTCTCTCCCAATCCACCACCGCCGCACCAACCAGACCCACCAGCGGGATGCGTCACCCCACAGGCACAGGAACATTCAACACCCTCTCCGTAGCCCAACCATCCCCTACACTCTCCCTCCCTCTCTACAGCGCAACAGGGTTCGACCTCCTCTCTATCCTCGCCCGCGTAGCCTTACGCCCTCGACCACAGGTCAGATTAGGCCCAATCGACATGTCCACCTCCTTCACCGTCGTCGACTTCCGCAAGCACGACCACCCCATCGTCTACTGCTCCCCCTCATTCTGTACCCTCACCGGCTACGCCGAAGAAGAAGTGATAGGCAAGAACTGTCGGTTCTTACAGAGCCCTATGGGCGACGCTGTGAAGGGCGATAAGAGGATGTACACGAATGCGGATGAGGTGGCGAAGATCGGGAGGGCGATGAGGCTTGGGAAGGAGGTGCAGGCGAATATTATTAATTATAGGTGTGGGGGAAGGCCGTTTGTGAATCATCTTACTGTTGTGCCTATTATGGGCAGTAGCAGCAACAACAACAACAGGGATGGGGACGGGGATGGGGGAGATGGGGAGGATGCGATAGCTTATTACGTGGGCTTTCAGGTGGATCTCAACGCGCAGCCTGCGGAGATTATGAGGAGGTTGGAGAAGGGGACGTATAAAGCGAAGGACGCGGTGGACGTGATGTTCCTCCCCCATGAGATCGAGCGGATGTCGCTCAACAATTCGGTGTCGAACCCTGTGCCTATCGTGCACCCCTCAGCTGTAGCGCTGGGTCTCTCCGTCGCTGCGAGACGCGGTCATGCGATAACGAACGATACGATCTCCCGTCGGTTACGCATCCTACTCAGCACCCAACCTCAATTCGTACAATCCTTCTTCCCCACCACCCCCTCCACCTCCACCTCCTCCAACCCCACTCACAACCCAAACACCGAAAAAGACACATCCCACCCCCTCTCCCAGATCTTCCTCTCCCCAACAGCACTACCCGACTGCATCATGGTTCTCTCCCTCAAAGGCGGGTTCTCCTACGTCAGTGATAACGTGAGAAACTTGCTGGGTTACGAGGCGGTGGAGCTTGTGGGGAAGGGAGTCGTGGATGTGTGTCATCCTGCGGATGTTGTGCCGCTGTTGAGGGAGTTGAAGGATACGGCTACGACGAGTCATTTGGGCGCGGTGGTTCCTTCTGCTTCCTCGACTGGTGTAGCTGGTGGTGGGTCGAAAGACTCTGGCTCAGGTTGTGGTATCGGATCGACATCGACAGCAAAGTCGTTCCACCCCCCATCCCCACCTAAATCCGTCGACCTCCTCTTCCGCGCACGTACTAAAGGAGGGAGGTACGTCTGGATGGAGTGCCGTGGTCGTCTGTATGTCGAGCCTGGGAAGAGCCGGAAAGCGATCGTTATGAGTGCGAGGGTGAGGGAGATGGTTGCGTTGAGGTGGGATGATGTCTTGATGGGAGATGGATGTGGGTTGAGTGGAGTTGGATCTGGTGCGGTTGGATTTGGTGGGGTTGGGGGTGGGGAGGGAGGGGAAGTGTGGGATAGGGTTGGGGATGGTGGGGGGCGGTTGAGGAGCGAGTCGACGGCGACGACTGCGACGCTTGCCTCTGATTTCGATGCGGAGGATGTGGATGTGGACATACAGAACGCAGAAGCTGGTGACGGTGCGGATGCCTCCCTCGCCCTCGGTCGTGACCCCACCGCGTCTCATATGGATACTCGCTCGGGTTCGGCTGGTGATGAGGTGGGAATGGAGGATATCGATGGGGAGAGGGAGGTGTGGGTTACTCTGAGCTATGAGGGTGTGGTTCTGTCTATGGGACCGGAGGAGAAGGTGGGGAGGCTGTTGGGGTATGCGATACCTGGCGCTGCGAATGCGCTTGACTCGACGACAAACACGTATACGTCGATGGTGTCTGGAGAGGAAACCCTCGTTGGTCGACGGTTGGACGAACTCGTCCAAGGGGAGGAGAATAAAACGGCGCTCCGTAGCGCTATCGCCTCCGTTGCCTCTACTTCTTCCTCACCTAGCGAGCATCATAGCAACAGCGTCAAGTTCGCGACGAGGATGACGAAGAAGGGAGGGTCTGTGGTTGATGTTGGGTGTGTTTTGTATAGGCCTGAGGTTATCGGTGGTGGATTGGGGAGTGAGGCTTATCGACAGCCTGCGCAGCCTTTGATTATGCATCTGTACCCACTTTCTTCATCCTCCTCCTCCTCATCATCATCATCATGCCAACCTCCCAACCCCAACGTCCTCTGCACGCTCCCCTCCTCTCCCAGCTCCGCAACTTACCCTCCCGGAAGCCATCCTCTCGATCTACCCTTCCAACACCAGCACGAGCACTCACATGGACAAGGAGGGAAAAGTACGGCAGCCTACGCAGGCACAGCCGCCGACGTGTTCAAAGACCTCTCCGCCATGAGCGGTACGAGCTGGCAGTACGAGATCCAGCAGATGCGGATGCGCAACTCTTGGCTCGTCGAGGAGTGTAAGAAGCTTGAGGGTGTGTTTGTGGCTAGTGGTAGGAGTGTGCCTGGTGCGCCGCCCAAGGGGTGGATGAAGGAGAGGGAGAGGGAGAAGGTTAAGGAGAGGGAGAGGGCTGGGAGTGGAAGTGCGAGTGGGAGTTCGTTTGGTGGGGTGAGGGAGAGAGGTGGGAGTACGACTAGTGGGAGTGCGAGTGCGAGTACTAGTGAGGGGGGTCGGAGAGCAAGGGGAGGGAGCGGGAGCTCTTTCTCCACGACCTCTGCGTCTATGGCACACAGCGGGACTGCATCAACGAGTCTCAGCTCCATCTCCTCCCCTGCTGATACGGGCTTCATCACCTCTGCTGCTCCTTCTGCTGGCTTCGCTGGTACGGGACCCCAGGATATAGGGTACGCTGGAGTGGGGAACGGGGCTATGTACTCAAGCGACGAGGATCGGTTTTTCTCTGTCTTGTCCGCCTCTTCTGGATCTGGGTCTGGATCTGGCGGCTCGAGACCCGTCGCTGTCCCTTCGTCTTCTAACGCGTCGACGTCGTCGACGTCGGCTTACCGTCGTTCCTCGAATTCGCTCCCGGGGTCGTATAACCCGCCGTCTTCTGCGCTTCGGAACCAGGGGTCGGCTGGTACCGGGTATGCTGGTGGTGGTGGTGGGGTAGGCGGTGGTGGTCAACACCCTTTGAGCCAGGTACTCATGCAGCCTGGATCGCAGAGCCAGTCGAGTCTTCCTTCGTATAGGACTCATCAGCATCAGACGCAGCTCTACTCCCATCCTCCTCCTTCTCACCCTCCTCCTCCGAATTCTAATCCTACTTCTCAGCATATGAATCCTCATGTGCAACATCGTTTACATCCTTATTCTACTCAGAACAGGCGGTTCTCGAGTTCGGCGGGGCATTTGCCTCAACAGTCTCAACAGCAGCAGCAGCAGCAAGGTGTTGATCATGACCTGGTTCCTGCTTCGTTTCATCAGGCCGCTACGTTAGCCGCCCGGTCGACCTCTGTGCCTCATGGGTTGAACGCTCTGCAGGACGGTGGTGCTGGTGGTCCTGCTGCTGGAGGAGGAAGTAGTGGTGTGACCGCCAGTGGAGCTCCGCCGGGGTGGGGAGGGAGGAGAGGAGAGGGGTCTAGCGGGCTCGTGCATACGCAGCTAGTGCCGCATCAGGGTACGGGGACGGGGTATGAGATGCATGGGCAGCAGCAGCAGCAGCAACAGCACCGTCAGCAGCAGCAAAGTCAGAGGGGATTCTGAGGTGCACTTGTTTGGTTAGTCAGTTTTTTTCCTCGGTTCGGTTGGATGTGATCCTGATACATCCTACTAGCTGTGCTACATGCTACACGCTCTACCCTCGCCCGAAATTTATCTGGTATTTTCCTTTTATTTCTCGTCGGTTCTCCATACACGTCGCTCTAATATCTCTATCTTCATGGTCTTTTTCATCTTGCTTGGAGTTTTCTCTGTATCACACGCTCTAATGTCGGGCTCGTCTCTTTCTACGGTTTTCCTCATATTTCTTCTCTGTTTTCCACGGGCTATATATACGTACACACGACCTATATTCCTCTCCTCATCTCTTCATCTTTTCGTCTCCATTGTCTCATCATCATCATCATCATCATCCTCTTCCTGTGTTTGGTCCTCTTATCATGGGCTCTTGTTCTATAACGTAATGTATCGCCAAAAAGGAACAACATCCCCTCGTGGTGGCCAGAGGGTTGACTTGGCTGGAACACGGGTTTTCTATCTGTTTACTCTGGGAATTGTCGAGGGGTTGTTGTTGTGTGTATTTACTTAGTTAGGTGTATCCTATCTCTCTTCCTGTGCCTTTGTAATAGCGAAACTGAGAATAAGAATAACGTTGGTTATCCGGAAAAACTCGATCTGCTTGCAGGTCCTACATATCCTCGTACGAATCCACAACTAGACATCTAGCTAATTGACAGACTCGTCCCCATTCCCATCCCCATGATAATCCACACCCCAAATCCGCGCAAACATCAACCTCAACAACGCCTCCGTCCCTGGTGTACTCGTCACGCACAGTACACCTCTTCTCTCCCCTGGCTCGTCTGAAGATGAGGATGAGGGCTTAAACCCGTGCGTGAGCCGTCGAGCCGATTCCTTAGAATCAACCTGTGGAGCGGGCATTTCCTCTCGTTGAACTCGTTGTCGTTCAACTACGGCTCTATTCCGCCCGCCTCCGTACTCCCTGTCGTACCTCGACTCCTCGGCTCCCAGTGTACCGGGCTGGTCCTGAGAGGCCACTGGGTCGACTCCGGCTTCGATAGAGGAGCGGCGGTCGACGACGAGCATGCCTCGTGTTAGGGTGCCGGTGCTGGGTGGTGGGTGATGAGATGATGTGTGATGAGAGGGGGAGGGAAAGGGAAAGGGAGGGAGGGAGAAAACAAAGTCGAGGGAGAGAAGTAGAAGAAGAGTACGAAGCAAGAGGGAGTCATGTATAGGGAATATGGTCGGAACAGTCAAACGTACCGTTCGATCTCGAACCTCCGCTCCGTGATACCCCATCCTGTGTTTAGCGTGGAGAATGATAAAGGCCCGTGGTTGGTTGGGTTAGAGTTGGCAGAGGCCAGAGGCCACGGATGTTGAATCGCGAACCACACAGGGAGTATATCATGCAACTGCATCCCATCCTAGTAGCACAACAGAATATAACCGAACCATGATCAGAAAAAAAGACCTTTTCATGAAAGCAAAGATGGACGAAGGGATACCTTCAACCCGTACTGTCTCATAAGCCCTCTGATCCTGACTAAGAAGGAGCTGGTGAAGTGGACGAGCCAGTCTTTCTCCTTCCTTATCTCCTTCCCATTATCCTTCTCCCTCTCCTCCTCGGTCCCCGTCCCATCAGTCTCCTCCTCATCGAACAGCGGATCCACAAACCGCTGGTACGTCTCGAAAGGCATGAGGTGGGGTGTGGTGATGTCTAGTGGGAAGAGCAGGAATTTGTCGAGGGAGAGGTGGGGACGGGTGGGTGTGCTTGTGGAGGGGATAGGCTCTGAGATGGGGTGAATAAGGAGGTCGTGTACCGCGTACGGATCCGCGAAGAAGTTAACTAGCACAAGTACACTTATCAGCATCCCCATCATCCCTTAAGGAAGAGAGAAGAGAAGTAAACTCACACTCCGCAACAGGCGTCGTATTCCCCGGCACATCCACTGCCCCACCCATATACAACACCCTCCCAATCCTCCTCCCAACCACATTGTCCCCACCACCATCACCACCACCACCACCACCACCACCACCACTGGCACCATCCAAAGCACAGGCTTTAGCAAGTGTAGTGAGAGGACCGAGTGCTATATACGTTATGCTCCCTTCTGGGTGGGATTGGAGGAGGGAGAGTGTGAGTTGGGCGCCGGGGGTTTGGGTTGGGGTGTAGCCTTGGAACGTGGGAGGTGGAGAGGAAGGGGAGGACGCACGGACGGTGAATTCGGGATGGGTGGTTGAGATGTCGCTGAGGCCGTCTCTAGTACACCGTACGGGTATAATCATATGAGTATGAGTGAACGCATCATACCAGCCCATCGAAAAAAGCCCTCACCTCCCATGAAAATACTGCGCTGTATACATCTCCCCGCCCAACGGCCCTTCCTCTCCTCTCGCAAGGTACGGACGACCAGCACTACCACCACCAGAAGTATCACTATCAGAGCCAAACGTCACCCCTGGGAATCTAGCTCGGTGTTCTGGGTTCTGGGTAAAGTAGACGTGGAGGACGTGGTACAATTTGCGGATGTTTTCGCTGGTGAAAGTAGAAGGTTATATGGATTTGATATCAGTAAAGCCTAAAGTGTGTTTGTGGAAGAACTGACTATGCATGATCCACGTCTGTGTTACCTATCAAAGGAAAAGGTTCAAAATAAATCTCGACACAAATGGAAAGACAAGCGTACCGAAAGTGATGATGAACGCTAAGATCTCGATCTCCGGAGACGCAAGTGCAAGTAATCTATAAATACACCAACTGCGTATTAGACTAAATAATTTCGTAGACAGAGTTGTACAACTCACATCGCAGTTATATCGTCAACTCCTGGGTCAGTATCGACTGTCCGATACGCAGCGTTTTATATAGATCCAGTTAGCAAGAAATGCATAATAGCAAGGGAAGGAAGGAAAAGGAGGAAATTCACTTATAACCAGGGACTTAGACATTTCCCTCGAGTCCTGGAGGCGAAGTATTTTATCCTTTTTCTGCTTAGAGTTATAGTAAGACTGTAGAGACGACGAAGGATGGAGGTAAACACTGATTTGATCGTTTTGACAGTTTCTCTAATCTTATCACAGCGGGCCGAACGAAGCCGGTGGAGAAGGAAACGTCGCACAGAAGTCTACACATCCCTAGCTCTTCTCCAGCAGTGAAGATAACCTTCCGAGTAAATCTGTGAACTCGGAGAGCTCTCATTATTATCTAGTCCACTATGATCGAATCTGTCTGGTGCCAGTGGAAGGAGGGGTAGCACTGCTACAGCCGGTGTTGCGTTCCTTGGATCAAGCTTTCTGTTATAGTAACATTCCGATACCTCAGAGTTCGTCAGAGGGTGAACCCCGGGGAGGAGAACGTAATGTGGAGTACTAGTTATGTTATGGGCACATGTAGGTCCAAGTCATTCCTAGTTATCTTCCAGATCTTCCAGATCATCATCATCATCAGCTCAATCGAAATCATTCACCGTCCACATCCACAGAAAAACATATTCAGTTGGATGGAGCACTAGCAAAGTGGCGTGAGCCATGAAAAGTGCGATTCGACCGGTCGTGGAATATTTGCATCCGAGTCGGAAAAAGTGTTGTCTCATTTAGCCACTGCCAACGAATTTTTCGCCTTTCACCAACTCTGCGGTCGTCATCGAGGCTCTGCGCAGAGCCCGTTACAAGTTCCCCGGCCGTCAAAAGATCATTATCTCGAAGAAGTGGGGATTCACGACCGTGGCGAAGGAGGAGTATATGAAGTTGAAGGCGGATAAGAAGGTGTTGCAGTATGTCTTTTTTTTCTTTTCCTTTTTTGATACATTCTGGGATGTGGTAACTGATGTCGAGTCGTTTTCTTAGGGATGGTGCGTACCTCCAGTTCATCAGGCTGAAGGGTCCTTTAGAGCAGAACTTGCGCAATCAGCTCAGAGCTTGATTGGCTTTTTTCGTTACCCCGTTGCTTGTTGCTACATATCGGTATGCTATCCCCCAATCATATCAATTAGCATCGTCGTCATTCTTGGGGACCACGATATGGTGGCCTGTTGAACTTGTGCCTGATCATATTCTATCGGTTCGTTTTTCTCTCTCGCCCTCTGTTTTCCTTCCTCCCTCGTGTTTTCTTCCTGTAGGACCCTTCTCGAACCGGCTACGTCCGTGGTTCGGAAGCTATACTCTAGTGTGACTTATCTGCCCCCTATTCACTACACCATCCGTATTATCCGTGGATGGTGGTTAGGGGGAACGGGGTAAAGATCGAAACACGGAACGTTTAGAAATTCCTCTTCCTTTTTCCCTTTTCCTTGTTTACCGAGGGGAGGGGGAGAGGATTGGTTGAGAAAGACGACTTTGGTTTGAACTGGTATATTCGATCTCTCTCTCTCTCTTTTGGGGGTGTGTGCTGTATCGGTTTTTGGGTCTCGCTCAGACATTTTTCTTTCTCTTTCTTTTCTACCTGTGGTAGCTGTAGGGGCCGCTGCTCTCAGCTTTCTCTCTCAACGGTGAACGAGCGTACTACAGCATCCACTCTGAACCCTGTCTGCCCCGCACATCTACAGGTAAGTTCTTTCCAATGCGGCACTGTATCTACTCGGAGTTCCGCAAGACTTTTTGATCTAGGGTACCACCCATCGATTGTAGTAGTGCACCACTTCGCACCACGATTACTCCAGCGAAAAAATACTCCACGGAGCACCGGAACCTCTTTGGAGATGAGATCATTAATCGATCATTGTTGGTGTAGGTCCGTGTGGGCGGGGGTTTTGCAGCCAGGTACTTTACCAAAGGTACCAGGACTGCATATGGATGCACTGGGTGCTTGCTCAAAGGATGCGGTTCCGTGGAGATAAGATATGGAATATCATTATTCTCTCACCCATACAACATATGTCAGTGTGCTTTTGCAATTGTACCTTCAATTGTTGACCATTACGACTGACGATTACATACTCGTGAGTCGTGTGAGACCGATGTCGACATACTCCGCCCACGCCCAGGGGGAGCAATTCAATCATAGACTCCAAATCAAGTAACCTGGGGCCTTTACTCGTTTATTTCTAGTATACGGCTATTTACGTACCTCGAGTAGCTATGACCGGACCCTGATAAGAAAAGCATATCAAAACTGAACTAGCTTTTCACGTATACATATAACTCTTTCCTCTCCAGAAGCGGAAAAAGTCCCCAACCTTCTCTGTCTCACTCCCACTCCTTCTACTACAGACCATCATGTACGTCTTGCCTCGTTACATTCCTATCGATTTCGTCCATAATATCGTTCTTCAGGATGGATATGTTAGATTGGGATCCTGTTTATCAGTTTGGGTCGACAAACGACTCGGATGCATATCCTCCTATGCAAATACCAACACCCCCTGTAAGATCTTATCCCTACTCACTCCCCGAATCTGATCATTCTAATCCGTCGTTTTTCTCCTCTCAAAACTTATCAGCAATCAGATGACAGCTCACCAACTGTAACCATCGAGGAAGAAGTCGTCGTCTCCGAGTCCGACCTCGACATCGTCAATGTCTCCTCGACCTTCTACCCGGGCGCACAAGTACACGATTATTTACCCCCTGACGTCATCCTTCTCTCGTCGGATCACGTCTTTTTCTATGCCAATTCTTCTACTACTCTCCTCGAAATCTCTTCCAACGGCTTCGGCGGACGACTTCCCACCTCCTCGCATACTCATAGTATAGAGCATCATGAATTTGGGGTCCCAGCGAGCAATTATGACGACGACGACGACGACGCGTACGGCTCAGAACGGTGGATGCAGCGGGACGGCTGCCACGACACCGACCAAAACTCTCACTCCGACTCGGAGTGGACGGACTCGGAACAGCTCGACGTCCTCACCATGGACCTCAACTCCAACGTCCTCAACATCATCCTCCACGCCATCTACAAGCTCTCATTCACTCAATACAACCACGACCTAGCCACCGTCATCGCCTCTGTCGACGCCATGCCCGCTCTCGGCTTGCCCTTACAAAGACTCATCGCTGCGAACACGCCTCTGTATAACCTCCTCCTCAGCCAGGCGCCTTTACACCATATGCAGATCTACGCACTCGCGTCGCGGTACGATCTGTACGACCTCGCTGTGCCGACGTCTAGTCACTTATTAGCGTACCCGCTGTACCAGATCGACGACTCGCTCGCAGAGCGCATAGGGCCTGTTTACCTCAGACGGTTGTTTTTCCTGCATTTCGGAAGGATGGAGGCGCTGAGGAGGTCCCTGCTGACTCCGCCTCGTCCGCATGGTGTTACGCCCGATTGTGATTTTACAGATCAGAAGAAGCTGACGAGGGCGTGGGCGTTGGCGAGTGCTTATTTAGCTTGGGACGCGAGACCGGATCTGAGTGTGAGCTCGATCGAAGCGGCTCTGGGCTCGTTATCGGAGCGTTTGGTTTGTGAGTTTTGTAAGCGGAGTTTGAAGGAACGGGTGAGGGATATTGTGGTGCAGTGGTCTGTTGTTAAAGTGAGCTTTCGTCCTTGATCTGTCTTCGAGACTGATTATTTCCCATCGTTTTAGCGGACTATCTAACCCCCCTCCCTCCTCCTCCACATGACGACAATCTTGCGACCATTTTGTTCTTCTTGCAGCTACTGTACAACACACGAATTTCTGCATTGACTTTCTCGAACGATATCAACCCACTGTATAATATGCCAACCATCACATCACGTCTCTATTTTGCGAGACAATGTGCTCTGCTCTGCCTTTTACTTCATTCCACTCGAACAAGACCAGCCATATTTTCACCTACGCTATCTTGTCCTGGTTATCGTCAACCAGTCCCCCCTTTTACCCCGCCTCCTCCTCTTAACCTGGCCGACTCTACCCCCATCATATTTCTTGTTTTCATTCCCTTTCAGAGGCTAGGCGCACCACGCACCAGGGCACGATAACACTCAAAATGTACCACCATCTTCCATCATGCATTCTTTCAATCGATATCATCTTCTAGTCCGGTCTCCATCTCTTTCTCTCTCCCAATCCCAAGCTATATATCCTCACGACACTACGTCGCACTGTTATACACATACATCCTCATACATACGGCCTTTTGTTATTCTAATTCGTCGTCTCTTTACCCTCGGTCCAAAACGCATTTCACGTCATCTTGGATTCTCTCCGGCTTATTACAGAGTTTGGCGCTTCTTTTACGAATTGACCGGAAGACTTGGAGATGAGGTCATTGGTGGTGCGATCCGTGGTGGTGCGAGCTAGCGCTCGATCTGCAAGACTGCAACGAAAAAGTACCAGAACCTACGGGGTCCTACGACGATTCCAGTTATTGGAGTCGTTGCACACTTGTGAGTATATAGGTGCTTGCTCAAGGGATGCGGTTTCGTGCAGGTATGAAGTATCATGTTCTTACCCATACTACTGTATATGTCAGTATGTTTTGGACCATAACGACTGAAATTACGTACTCGTGTGAGATCGACATACCCACGCCCAAGGGAAGCAATACAAACCAGACTCCACGACCAATTAATCTGGGGTGTACGAGTTTATTCTAGTAAGGTCTTCTACAGTATGTACATAGCTATGACCGAAGCCTGATCAAAAAGATATTAAAGCTGAACGAGCTTTCCTTTCCTCTCCAAAGCGAAAGCCTCTCAATATCTTCCCCGACTCCTCCCACTCTTCCTATAGACCATCATGTATGTCTAACTTCGTTACGTTCCTGTCTATCTCGTCCATAACGTCCTTCTTTAGGATGGATCCGTCAGATTGGGATCCTATTTATCAGTTTGTAGTTAGCTCTGCAGACGAATCTCTTCACATGCAAATACTGACACCTCCTGTAATATTTGCCCCGCTTAGTCCGAGAACATCATTCTAACGGTCGTTTCTCTCTTCAAACTATCAGCAATCCCATGACGGCTCACCAAACACAGAGGAAGAAATATCCGACGTCGTCAACGTCTCTTCGAGCTTCTATCCGGGAGCGCAACTACACTCTTCACCCCCTGACGTCATCCTTCTCTCGTCGGATCACGTCTTTTTCTATACCAGCTCTTCTACTCTCCTCAAAATCTCTTCCAACGGCTTCGGTGGAAGACTTCCCACTTCCTCCGGTATAGAACATCACAAATTCGGAACCCGAGCGAGCAATTACGACGAACGGTCGAGGCAGTGGGATGTCCAGGCAGGTCATTCTTACTTCGAGTCACAGCTCGATATCCTCAACATGGATATGAACTCAAACGTCCTCAACATCATCCTCCATGCCATCTACAAGCTCTCATTCGCGCAATACAACCATGACGTAGACACCGTCATCGCTTCTGTCGACGCGATGCCCGGTCTAGGCCTGCCAATACAAAAGCTGGTCGCTGCGAACACGCCTCTGTACAACCTTCTTCTCAGCCAAGCACCGCTTTACCACATCCAGATCTACGCGCTCGCCTCGCGCTATGATCTCTACGACCTCGCAGTGCCCACGTCTAGTCACTTACTAGCGTATCCCCTCCACCAGATCGATGACTCGCTCGCTGAGCACATTGGTCCGGTCTATCTCAGGCGATTGTTCTTCCTGCATTTCGGGAGAACGGAGGCACTGAGGAGGTCAGTACTGAACCCGCCTCATCCTCATGCCCCTACTCCCGATTGCGACTTCACAGATCAAAAGAAGTTGAGGAGAGCGTGGGCTCTGGCGAGTGCGTATCTAGCCTGGGACGCGAGACCGGATCTCAGCGTAAGTTCCATCGAATCGGCCCTCAACCCGTTATCGGAGGACTTGGTTTGTGACCTCTGTAAACGGGGTCTGGAGGAACGAGTGAAGGATGTAGTAGTGCAGTGGTCTGTCGTCAGAGTGAGCTCTTTTATCCTTGATTCTGACTTCAACACTTGCCTTCTGATGATTCCCATTTGCTTAGCGGACTATCTAGATCCTCCTCCCCAACGCCGACGATCTTTAGACCATTTTTTGTTGTAACTACTGTATCACACGAATTTGCATTTGACTTTCTTGAACGCTATCGACTACGGTATAATATGCCAACCATCACGTCTCTATTTGCGAGGTGATGAGTTCTACTCTTCCCTGTACACCATTCTATTCAAACGACACTAGCCGTGACTTGAGAGTCGAGGATACAGTATCGAGCACGATGAGTTGCTTCTTGAGCCATTCAATCTCACTGGCCGACTAGCTCAGCTGGTTAGAGCGTCGTGCTAATAACGCGAAGGTCTTGGGTTCGATCCCCACGTTGGCCACATCTACTACAATGGATTTCAACCTTTTTTTGACCGTCGTTGTACTTGAGTACTTAGTGCAGGCATCCGTGTTGTTCCAGACTTGGTTCGATCCGGTTTGTGCTCATAAACCCATAACCGGTGGCATTGTGCAGATTTTTTTGTATCGAGGTTGCCTGCAGTAAAACATAATTCAAGCTTTCCATCTCCCGCTGAACGGGACTAGAACCCTGCACGATGACGCTAAGAAAATCCCAGCCAGCGCCTATGCTAACCAATTATCGGCAACTCAGGATCGAGTAAGAAAAGTTGGAGCGTTCACAATTCCGAGAGGGTCATGTGTAAAAGATCGGTCTCTGAACACAACTCTCACTGTGACTGTGCCGTTCCTCCTCTCAGTCCTTCTTGACTCTCACTCTTTCTGTTTCTCTCTCTCTCTTTCATGCCCTGAACCGAGATATAAAGTCATCTAGACGAGAAAAGACACGTACAGCACTCCTGGCCCTTCTTTTTTGTTCTTTCTTCGTCTTTCCTTCATGTACGTCCTCCAGACTCGAAAATTAGGATGACAGATCGTAGCTCATTACTGCCAATCTACGCAGATCTTTTGCATGCCATCGCAATTACTCGTCAAGTTTCCATCGTCCAAAGAATGGCCGGGCTGGCACTTCCAGCAGTATCTCCTCACTAACATCGATCTCAAGCCTCTGACCGACCCGTCCTCGTCCTCGTCCAACGCATCTACCAACTCCAACGCCAGCACAACCAGCACCACCACAACCCCGACAGGTGCCTCGACTAGCTCAGCTAGCCCACCCACCCAACCACAACCCCAACCAAAATTGCTCACAATAACCATCGAGCCCAAAACCCACGCAGACTACCTCGCCGACGCATCCGTCTTCACCGGCTACACACATGACGTCCAAACAGGCGCCATAACGAATACGTACGCGCTCAAGTTCGCATTCCGACAGGATCTCATCGCGAGTTTAGCCTCTGAGGGCACTGTGTATACGAATTACTTGGGCAGCGTGCAGGGGTCTGTCGTTCCGCGGTGTGAGGGCTTGTTTTTGGGCTCGCCGTTGCCCGTGGTGTCGGCTATGTCGTCGATGTCCCAAGGGAGAGGCGAGAGTACGGCTAGTGGTAGTGGCAAAGGTGTGAGGTATGTGGAGGAGGATATTGAGGAGGAGGATAAAGGCATGGCTGCGTGTTTGGTGCTAGAGTGGTGGGGTAAAAGCGTCACCAAACCTTTTCACAAGCTTCCTTTACAAACTAGGTTAGTCCTTTCGCGGGGCTCCCATCCCGTATCTTTCCTCGTCCTAATCGATTGGGTAGATTCTTGATCATAGACCATTTGGCGACGTTCCACAGGCTAGGGTTGTACCACGGCGACTTTGCAGAACGGAACGTTCTCATATCCACCAAACCCAAAACTAAACCCAAGTCCGTTCGCAGGAAGCCGTCTTCTCCCGGTTCACAGCCTCCACCTACCACTCTCCCTCCGTTATCCTACTCCTCCTCTTCATCCTGTTCTACCTCGTCAACTGCATCAGTACCCACACCGGCGTCAGAGATGACCGCCGGAGCGGCGTACTTCGCTCCCAACCACAATGACGACGGTGATGACGGTTGTGCTAAAGTCTCGTCACCGGTCTCTGACACACGACTGGTGGCAGAGCGTGGGGGAGAAATTGAGGAGGGAGAGGAAGAAGAGATAGACGTCCGGTTGATAGATTTCGATCTCGTCATGAAGCATGAATGTCGGGGCTGCAATAGAGACTTTCGTGTTCCCTTCGTTCTTCCCCCATCAGTCCAGGAGGAGTTACCCACCCAAGGGGATCCTGAGCTTCCTAATGGAATCAACAAGCTACATATCGACGATGGGGACGATGATGAGGATGATGAGGATGAGGAGGAGATGTCGAAGGAGGCGAGAGCGTTCGGGTGTGACCAGCTATACGACGTCTGCAAGTATACGATGAGGGTCTGGGGCTGAGATCCCGGTGCCCTTGCGTCGGCCACGAGCGGTTTGCTGTTATCGCCTGTTGTCCACTCAGTTCCTGCTGCTCGCCTTCACGACCAGTCTGCACTCATACTCTCGCGACGTCCTGTACTCCTCTTGTGTCGCCTCGATTGGTCCAGTATCATCCATCCCCACCTCCTTCCCCCATCTGTCCTGTTCTGCATATTCAAATTCGACACGACACCCAAACAGTTCATCTCCAACTTCTTCCTCCCTCGACATCTCCTTAATACTCTCCTATACCTCTCTTTGCTTGATATCCAGAATCTCAATCCCGAACTTCGTTCTGCACCTCGTCTCCCCCTCTTGTCTTCTACTTGAAGACCGACCCCTATTTTCCCTCTCTTGTATCGTATCGTGTACCACCCCCATCCATTTGTCAATCATGCACTTTTCTCACCCTCGCATTTCCCCTCTTTTTGCGCACCTCAGCATATAATTGTTTTGTCCTCCCTCATCATCGTCCTTGTCGTCTATCACCTGTACTATGTATCCCCCTGTATGAATGATCTTCAACTCTCGCATGTTGACGGGGCGTGAGGGGGGTTTCTTCCAGTGCTGAGTACATATGTACCTCGGTTTTGTGATGTTCAGGGGAGACGTGGTTTCAACTTGGGTTGGTGAGAAGATACTCATTCGGAGCCAAAAGTACAAAAAGGACAGCTGTGTAATTGTTCAAGTAGAGTGGCCAACGTGGGGATCGAACCCAAGACCTTCGCGTTATTAGCACGACGCTCTAACCAGCTGAGCTAGTCGGCCGACGTTACCAACCGCTGTTCGTCTCATTCTAAAGGACAAGCTGGACTGACCACGTGAAAAGCAGGAGGTAGAACTACGGTACCTGAACTTAAGATCATGTTATTGATCCGGGGCACATCCTCCACTTGAGTGTTTACATGCTAGGCTCCCAGAGTTCATCAGGATCCAGGACAACTGTGAAATTTGTGAGAATGCAGGGCACCGTTCGGAGGGATAGGCCACAGGCAACGATGGGAGAGCACAACTGAGAGCGTGAAGTACAGTAACTGGTCTAGACCAGAATGTAAAGGAGATATACCTAGGTGAGCGAGAGTGTTGAATCGTGTTGGGAATGATTCGGGGATGCGAAAGTTACGGTATGGGCCGGGAGAACGAGGGGCTTGATTTAGTTCGTGAAGTTTATGGGCCAGAGTGGAACAAGCTTAAGGGTCCTTGGAGGTCTGGTTGTGGATGTCGTAGTACTATAGCTTTGTCCCCGTTAAAGACAATGTATTTGAAGAATCGAGACAACTGAGAGATGTTGTGGAGCTACTACATCAAGTATAATAACGGACAAGTACCAGAGTCCCATATGCAAAGAGCGGAACGTAAGCCTAGGTCAAGTTGACGCCTTAGTGAGCCTGGGTTTCTTCAGCCTCTCGGACGCCATAAGCGTGCTACAGTTCTTGGGTCCATTGAGATGTATCGGGAAACAAAGCAGAATTTGACTATTCAATGGTGAGTCCCTGCTCTTGGTTCTTGGTTTGGTTTTGATGATGTGAGAGGGAAAACAAGAGGTCGAACCACCTGATCGTCTTTCCTCTTCCGCCACAACCACTCCGAGTACTAGTTATCCTCCTCTCTCTAGCTTAACCTCGGGATCCGATCTTACCGCGCTCAGAGGGGCTTTTTCATGAACAAGACAGAAGCCTCTAGGAAAGATGATCAACCTCAAGGAGAAGATGATCAGCCTCTAGAAAAAGATGATCAGCCTCCAGCAGCGATGCTACATATCGTTTGACTACAATTTACGCAGCTGAATATCAGGGATCTCCCTTCCTTGTCTTCTTCTGAAAATTACAGCTCAAACACGCTTGGGACCTCAGGATTTCAGACCACGACATCTTTCTGCAGCTGCGAGTATTGACGCAGAACAAATAAAAATCCTTCGTAGGGAAAACCCCTCCGACCAACCGGCTGTGATGGTCTATTTTGTGTCCTGTGTCGATTCCTTTGTTGCTCAAATCGGTAATATCTCTTCGAGTTCCCAGCCGTGTGAGTGTTGAGCACTGAGTGGTGAAGCTTGTCTAGAACCGCCACATGGCACAAAGGGAAGGTTATCTGCTCACGAGGCCAATTTTGAGATTAGGTTGCGGATCCTCTAGCCCTATATCTTGACCCAGTGCGAGAAATGAAACTTAAGGAACATTTTGCTGTCCTCCTACGCTCACACTTCCCGATACTACCTGTGCGACCTCTGCGTCCAAATCACCCAAAAACCTCAGTATAGATGTCATATCCCAATCAGATTTTCTCCGCAGCCGCTTTCCTGGCATTTGTTGCAGCGACGATTCCTTTGTCATGGCAGCTACGCGGTACGCCTAATATGTCCCTCGTTCATCGCCTGAGTTTCTTCTCAGAAATCGTCCTTAGCATGGAACACAGGCACTTGTCTCTACGGCATTTGGTGCGCACTCGGATCACTCAATATATTCATCAACTCAGTGATTTGGACTGGGAATACCATCAACTGGAGCCCAATCTTTTGCGATATCTGTGGGTGATCGACGAGAATCCCTTTGGCTCCTTTTTTGACTTGACTTGACTTGACATACGTTGCAGCGACCAAGCTTCGGGTTGGGCTTGATATGGCTATTCCGGCATGCTCACTATGCATTAGTCGTCGGTTGTACCATATTGCCTCGGCCAGAGTCGTCGCTGTCACTGCCAAAGATAATCGAAGGGCGGTTTTGGTAGACCTCTTCATCGGAGCAGGGGTTCCAGTCATTTCAATGATTCTAGGTGCAGCTGTTTCCCCTTCGAGATACACATTGAGCTCTGATGATCGTCTATTGTCACAGAATACGTCAATCAGGGACACCGGTTCGACATATACGAAGACATCGGGTGTTATACTTCCACATACAACACACCGATGTCCTACGCTCTGTCAACTGCACCGCAATACATCATCGCTCTTACTTCAGCCATATACTGCTGTGAGATTTCATTTGTTCCGCGTGTGCAGCGCGAATGCTTCTCTGTCTCATGGAATCCCATTCAGTCCTCAGTATCCGTCTTGTAAATCGGAGACGAGTTGAACTCGGTGCCATTTTCTCTCCCTACACCGACTTCAATTCAAGGATGTACTATCGACTGATGGCCCTTGCGGGCTGTGACGTTTTATTTACCATCCCAATTCTTACCTGGGGTACAATCAACAATATCCGTTTGGGCGTGCAACCTTGGATCTCATGGGAAGATACTCACTATAATTTCAGTCGTGTCGCGCAATATCCTGCTAGTACATGGAGATCATTTTTCCCCTGGAGAGCATCTACCGAGCTGTCCCGCTGGACAGTTGTCGGCTGCGCCTTTGTCTTTTTCCTGTTATTTGGATTTACGGAGCAAGCCCTCTTACGTTACAAGAGTGCTTTCTCTATCCTCACTAGATGCATTGGTCGCACCCCCACGCGACGAACTCTGAGCAGGATTAGCTTTGGGTACTTTGCCCATTTTTGCTTCTACCGTTTTCATGTGTTCTCAACCATTTCCTCTAGCGGCGGCGGCAGATCACCTCCCACTAGCAGAAGCAATCCTATTTCTATCCTAAGATCTAGAGGGCTTGATCCCATCAGGTCTGTGGTGGAAAATCTTTCCTCGGGAGCTCCTGAAGCAAGTGCGTATAGCGAGAAACGGACATCTGGGGTAATCTGCACACCCGATGCCGTGCACTTGGGCTCGCGTCAAATATCCTCTGTCGATGCCCTCCCACCTACGAGTCTCATGTCTTCGGCATTGGTCTCTCACAACATCCATGTGGATGTCTCGTTGCCTCAACCCGCCGTCGTCTCTACCCCTCGTCATGCCGAAGAATCCTCCCCTCGTCGGTCCTCTCTGGCTTCATCAGTTTCGTCGGAGAGATTACACAGGGAAGCGCATCTTGATGCATCCGACAAGGTCTGATAGAGAATCTATAAAGCGCATCCGGGCTAGAAGTACACAATCTCATTCTTCATACGGCTTGTATCGATTTACACTCCTTTCAATGCATCAATACTTAAACCACATCCAATCTCTCGGTTAGTCTATCAGATGCCTCTCATCCTCATATCATTATCTGTGTTGGTTGTTATATACCAGTTTTTATTCACAATTGCATCTATAGTCCAAAATACATGCGATCGTTCTTCTCGGTTCACTGCGACCTATGTATACCTCACCGACATCCGGGTCTCTTGTAGAAAGTAGGGGATCGTGACGTGACGATGACACGTGTATGTGACACAACGCGTCGTGCGCTGGGCTCAAGTTGAAAAACTGCGACGATTCCGAGTCGTCGAACAGCTGCGACTACTATAAGCTCGGGCCCTGGGAGATCTTGGCACAAACTCTTTCCCAAGAAGAAGTGTCAATAGCGTTTGATCACTCTCAATCTCGAGCTCATCAACATGTTTCTCCCAAACACTGTCACCTCGTCCAGGCTGACAGGAATCGGGCAAGGCTGTGGATTCGCGTCATCTCTCAGGCTCATAGTAGGTCCAAGGAAACCCCTGGGCTACATCTTGATTCCGAGAGGGCGCTCTCGGGTTTTGTGAGCATCACAGAAGAACAGGGACGGAAGAAAACACACACGGTCATCGTTCACATACGACTTCCTGCTATAGTACTACTCTCGAAGTGGACTCACACGATTGCAGCTAAGACCCAACGAACTCGGTATCAGAACCGGAGAGAAGCTCAAGAGCCTGAACATCGGCCCAGGTGAACAAACTCTGGCAGCTGAAAAGTGTGAGAAAAAAGCGTTGGGAAGCTCGAGGTTTTTGCATAGAAACGTGGTTGATGTCGGCGAGTCAACCGGTATGGAAGCAGGTGCTTGGAAGCTCGAGTGGAAGGGTCGCCGTTTGCTCATCTGCATAGCATATGGTGCCGGTTGAGAAAGACCGAGAACGTTCGTGCCAGTGGTGGTAAGATATTCGGGCTCAAAGGCATAGCTCAGCTCGTGCATTGTGTCTGCTGTGGGAAGATATGGTTGAGACTCGGTACATTCTCCGGCTCGAGATTGTGGAGGAATCCGAAAGGACAGCGAGCGTCAAAGTAATGTACTGTACATGATGGTTCGATGGTCCGTTGTCTCTTGAATACAGAAGAAAAAGGCGTGTCGTAAGAGAGAGATCTAATCAGTACCGCGCAGGACACTGACCCATCTCTGGGATTTATCACATAGAAAACGTGAAGGAAAGACAAGATTGGGTGAAAGATAATCAGAGCGGAGACGAGGGGAAAACATCGGCAAAGGGGCCAATGTGATGTGAATTTGTGATCTCATTGAACGATCATCAGAGTGAAAGTCCAAATTGGGAAAAGACGTGAAAAGGCTGTTGATAGAGTCGCGACCCATCTCGTCTTTCTCCCCTCATAAAACAGAACCGAATCCCATCCGGTTACTTCCCTTTTCTTCCTTCTCTCCCTCTTCTTATCTCTCTCTCTCCTTCGTATCTCTCTTCATCCTTGCACTCCCTTTGCTCTCGTCCATCGTAGTTATGGATTCATTCAACGAGCCGTCGCACTTTGACGACAGCGTTACCCTTGACCAAGTCAGACAGCAGGTCAAGGCTCTAGAAGACGAACACAGATCCAGAGGCGTCCAGCTCAGCGGAAGGGTCATCCACGTCTGCCACTACCTCCCCGTCGTCGCTACCCTCAACAACAAACCCGGCGTATTCAGTCCACCAGCGACACCCCCGCTTTCTCCTCTTGTTCCTGAGGCCGCTCAGTCTATCGCCAGAGCAGAACCGTCGCCTTCAGCGTCGACAGTAGCGCACTCTACTGCGGATAACAAGCCCGTATGGACGCTTACACCGCGTTACGGACACGCAGCTATGATTTCTGGTATTCGTTCGCTCTCCGCTACGCACGAGCAGCTTATCGTCGGGTGGACCGGAGACATACAGTCTCCCACAGCAGGCGATAAGGTTCCCACAAATACCGTTTCTGAGGGCGAAAAGGCCGCTTTGAACGAGGCTTTGGAGAGTTGGCAGCCTAGGGAGGCTGATCCGGACGACGATCAGAAGACGAGCTACGTCCCTGTTTGGTTGGACGATAAGGTTGCCCATGGGCATTACGACGAGTATTGCAAGCAAAGTATGTTGCTCCGTCCGGTTCTATAGTCTTCTCTTACGGTTCTTAACCTGTCTGTTTTAAGCTCTCTGGCCGCTCTTCCACTACCTCCTTTGGCAAGACGTCGCAACGGAGATATCCAATGCAGACGACTACTACCCCATGTACGAATCCGTGAACGCTTCCTTCGCTAAACGACTGGCGGAGGTCTATCGACCTGGTGATCTGATTTGGGTACACGACTATCATCTTCTCCTCGTTTCCAAGATGATCAGAGAGATGCTCCCGGAAGCAGCGCTTGGTCTGTTCCTGCATACCCCGTTCCCGAGTTCGGAGGTGTTCAGGTGCCTCCCTAGTATGTCTACCTCGTGCTTTCTCTCGTTATTTTCCTCTGCTGACTGTTTTGAATAGAGAGAAGAGAGATTCTCGATGGTATGCTCGGAGCGGATTTGATTTGTTTCCAGGTAAGTTCGTTCCTCTCTCACTACAGGCCTACTCTTCTAACAACCGCCAAAGACCTATTCCTACTCCCGACACTTCACTTCCACATGTGTTCGAGTCTGCGGCTACGAGACCACATCGCGCGGAATCGACGTAGAAGGGCATGTTTCAGCTGTTGGGCATTGTCCAGTCGGCATCGATGCTGCCAGAGTCGGACGCGACGTGTACGCTCTTCACCGTGTTCTGTCTTTTCGTTCGTTCGTTACTGACTGATATGAAACTATAGACTTCGCCCAGGGATTCAGCCTAAACTGGAAGCGCTACAGACGTTGTACGAAGGTCGCAAGATTATCATCGGCAGGGATAAATTGGACGTCGTCAAGGGTGTCCTGCAAAAAGTACGGGTTTCTAAGCGCCTTACGTCATCAACATCACGTCATTTCCCCCCGAGACAAAACCTTATCTTTATTTCCGTCTTTATCTTATCTAATCTGTTTCTCACTTTATTTTTTCTCGCTTCTTCTTTTCCGTGTAGCTCCGGGCTTTCGAGAAGCTTTTGCAAGATTATCCGGAATGGATCGGAAAAGTTGTGTTGATCCAGGTTACGTCGCCTGCCTTGACGGATTCGCCCAAGTTGGAGAGACAGATCTCAGAGTTGGTAGCTCACATCAATGGAGAGTACGGCAGCTTGGACTTCATCCCTGTCCATCATTAGTACGTTATATTCTTCTTCTCCAACTCATGGGCCTGGGCAGCTGAAGTCATCTTCGTTTGATGTAGTCATCAGTCTTTGAAGAAGGATGAATTCTACGCTCTGTTGTCCGTTGCTGATCTGGCCGTCATCACACCCCTTCGGGATGGGATGAATACGACGAGCATGGAGTTCGTGATTGCGCAGGAGAGGACAAAGAAGAGCCCGAGCGTGCTCTCTGAGTTTATGGGTATCTCCAAGACGATGGAGGATGCGTTGATGGTTAACCCTTGGAACCTTGGTGTACGTTTCCATCTCCATACTTTTCTCGATGTGCTAACAAATATGATCGTATAGGACGTTGCAGCAGCGATGCACCGTGGCCTCATCATGTCCCCATCCGAAAAACTGCAGAGACACAGGAGTCTGCACAACGTCGTCAATACGCATACCTCACACAGCTGGGCCGCGATGTTGGTGAAGATGTTACTCGGGACGATCAATGGGCCGAATACGGCGAGGAAGACGCCATATATTCCCAGGGATGTTTTGGAGGGCAAGTACGAGAAGGCGAAGAAGAGGTTGTTTTTCTTTGATTACGATGTTAGTTCTCTTTACTTCACTTCTACCTTGTCGTTCGGGACTAATGCTGATTGAAATAGGGTACCCTCGCACCTATCGTCAAGATCCCCTCTATGGCCATCCCTAACGAACGTACTCTTCTTGCACTCTCTTCCCTCTCTGCGGACCCAAATAACCTGGTCTACATCATTTCCGGCCGTGATGGCGAGTTCCTCGAACAACATCTCGGTCACCTCAAGCGTATTGGGTTCTCCGCTGAGCATGGAGGGTTCATCAGAGAGCCTGGTGAGACCGAGTGGGTCAACTTCACGGAGTCGTTGGATATGGGATGGATGGGCGAGGTGGAGGAGGTGTTCAAGTATTATACGGAGGTTCGTTCCGTGTTCTTTTCTTTCGTGCTTTGTTGAATGAAGAGCTTCTTGTACTGATGATACTTTGTGTTGGTTGTAGAGGACGACGGGAAGTCATATTGAGATGAAGAAGAGCTCGATAACGTGGCATTATAGGTCTGCGGATCCTGAGTGGGGGTGAGTGGATCCTTTGTGCTTCTGTGGTAGTTCGAGAGACTGATGCTGTGGGTACGGATAGTGCGTTCCAGTGTAGGCAGTGCCAGGATCTGCTGGAGAACAACCTTGCTCACAAGCGGCCGATCGAAGGTCAGTTCCATCCATACTCCTCTTCCCTTTCTTCCTGAATCTCATGAAATACGATTCCCAGTCCTCGTCGGCAAGAAAAACCTCGAAGTCCGACCTATCGCCGTCAACAAGGGCGAGATCGTCAAACGTCTACTGTACAAGAACCCAGACGCCGAGTTCATCTTCTGTGCCGGGGACGATAAAACTGACGAGGACATGTTCCGCGCTCTGAACCTCTTCCCTCCTAGTTCTGTGGCTGGATCTAACGGGAACGGGAACGGGGAGTTGAGGAAGCGATACGTGATGGATCCGCCGATGAGTGTCATCCTCGTCGAGGGGGAACAGAAGTCTTCTCCCCCCTCTTCTTCTGCTAGTGCCAGTGGGGGTAGTAAGCCGACGACTCCTGAAGCTGGATCAAACGCCAAGTTTGAGCCGGTAGAGTTGGCGATTGAGCCTGAGGCGATATTCACGACTGCGGTGGGGCACAGTAGTAAGAGGACGTTGGCGCATTGGCATGTTACGACGCCGCAGGAGATCGTGGATCATATGCTGCAGATGGTGGATGGTGTGGATTCTGGAGCTGCGAAGAGCAGTTTGTGAGGGGTTAGATATTTCGTTGTTGGATTTTGTCTGGATTTTTTTGTGCTTTGGTTATATGACGATTTTTTGCTCATCTGTTTTTTTTCTTTTCGGTTTCGTCTTTCGTCTCTTGTCCCCAATCTGTCTCTTCATCTCTAGGGCGCGATACACTGCGATAGATACTTTTCCTCTCCTCTCCTCTCCTCTTGTTCCTTTTTTCTTTCTCTGTGCGGATCTATGGGTTTCCTTAGATTTTTGGAATCTTGTGTACAATATATGTCTTTTCTTTTATCTTTCACTCCCAGGTTCATCAGAAACGATCTTATCACTTTTTCACATCATGTATGCATATCTTTGCTCCTCATTGACTTTCTTCTCGATTACCTGGTTTGCTCTTGAGTCTGGTTTGCTGGACACGTACCATCGGTATACATGTGAAGATACAGGGATGTGATGGACCTTTGTCTTCTATAACCTTGATCTTCTGTCTAGTAGCTATGGACGACGTGAAGTGTACTATGGCGTCTACTGTGATGGAAGGAGAGCGCTCGACCGTTGAGTGTGCAGGGACCTCGGCCATGTGACAAGTCTTACTGCTGTGATGTCACGCCAGCAACACGCTGGACTCCATGATCAGCTGCGTCTCCCAAACACTGTAGAGTCTTGCAAACTTCGAAAGGCAGCCTCCACTGGTTTGCACAGTAGCTGAGCTCTTCATATGCACTGGATTATCTCAACAGCTTCTTCCACAATGGAAGCACTCTGAGCATCTACGACGTGCGAACCCTCCTCGCGGCCCGTCTCCTCACCGTCCTTGAAGAGGTCATCAACACATGCCATACTGGAAACGCTGGCAATGCATTCTCTTCACACGAGGACTCTCTGAGCCATCGACGATCCTGCGTAGCTCCCAAGATGGTGGACGACTCATAAAGCGGAGACTTCGTTTTTTCTTAGCTTCAGCTTCGACTCATTATTAACGTTTGTGACTCCACGTTGCGGTCATGCGGCCTCGTATAGGCTGTGGGTTTTGTGCGCCGGCGTTTAGAACGTTGGTCAGGCTTCTTTACTATACGTCGAAGACGCTGAAGGAAGTCTCCCTATATTTGTTGAATTGACCGGTGAGGGGTTTTCAGCGTTAACGTTTATCTTTTGTTCATCGGGAATCGTCTGTGTATTGATATACCTGCAGCGTGGACCATGGATAAGTTCGCTGTCGATATGATCAAGTGCTTCAGCGGTCTTTCTACCATGAGTCGGCGTTTTATCCAGCGTTTTTTTCCGTGGTTCTCATGCCCAGAATCCAGCAGCTGTGCACTTAGTGCGCATCTCAAGCACTGGCGTTTCGCACGACTGGACAACGTGAGGTCGAGATTTTTTGCACCCTTTTCGAATCCATTGAAGCTTGCTTACTCAGATCAGTCAGTCTATCTCCTTACACACACTCTTTATCAATGGGTCGTGGGCTAGATTCAAGGTGTAAGGTGTGTGAAGATGCGTTCCTTTTCTAGCTTGTCCGCAGATCCAATTGTGTTCGAGGCGCCTGGACTTTTTATATTGCATCTTGGTTCCGTGGCCACGCAGTATGTCTTCGAAGCACTTCATTTCAGCTCGTTACGGAAGTTGACAAAATTAATAATTAGAGAAGCACAAACCGCAGGTAAACCTGATTTTACCAAGAAAAACAAGAAGAAAAAAAAGCTGGCTGAAGGATACTGATTCGTTATCCTCAGTGGCAGCCGGGTCGGATCCGACGTCTTTCTTCTCCAGATCTCGATCAGCATCATAGTCTGCCTGTGGTCTGACTGAGCCCGACATGACGACTCGGAGTCGTGGATCGGTCAAGTTCCACGGGGTTTGGCTCCCGTGAGACATACATATACAAATTCGAAGCCTTAACCGTACCTCCTTCTTACATATCTCCCCTCCTTCCCCCCTCCCTTCCCTGTGATATACCCCTCATATATACATAGGCATTTCAACATCGCAGGATTGTCGAGTCCACTTCGTCTATGGATGCTATCAACAGGCCGGACACTACTCTCATGTTCGTGCTTCGCGTTACGCGGTTTTCGTTGGGCTGGGATCTAGTAGCTAACTGAGATGTTATTTTGTGGTGGATTAGTACTGGTCCTCTGGTGAGTACGATGCTTATCGTCCGACTGGCCTGTATATCTTACGACCTTGCACAACTCAGGTTCTGGGATTCATTTTTGGCTCTATCCTCTACGGAATTCTATGCGTTCAAGTGTGTAAGTTCCCATCCTGCCTTGCGACCATCCTTCGAAGCGTGATCTCCTGATTATTGTTGGCGTTTTCCTTACAACAGTGCTCTACTACACGAATTTCCCCAAAGACGCGAGATGGATCAAGATCTACGGTATGCCGCTTTCGTGCTCGAGTAACGTCTTTATCGCCGATCCATATCGTTCTGTCCAAAAGTCGCAATCCTGTTCGGATTCGAAACTCTCTTTACGATGTTTTCCACCATCGAGGCTTGGAATACGCTCGGCACAGGCTGGGGCGACCCTCACAGGCTTTCTTACCTTGACTGGTCTGCCGGTCCGCTGCCTTCCGTCTGTGGGATTGTGACCTCCATGGTCCACGCCTTCTATTGCTGGAGAATCGTGAAGCTGACTGGGAGCTGGGTATTACCTACCGTCATATCACTGGTGAGATTCTCGTGTTTTATTAACGATTCAGCCTTGACTTTTGAATTCTGATGGTGCACTGTTACTTGTTTGTTAGGTCTCGTTAACGCAGCTTGCCATGACGATCGCGCTTACGACTCGTGTGAGTAGCAAGGGCTGCTTGGGGGTGTTAATTTTGCAGCGGGCTCAGTTCTCACGTTGTGCTTTAGTTTGCTATGAAAGGGTTGAGTGTTGATACGCTCCGAGCAACGACTACCATATCCGCCGTGAGTACTCTACATTCATCGAGGATAGAGCGGCTACTTCAACTGTTTAACGCTTAGATCTGGCTTCTCGGCGCCGCGTTCTGCGATATCATAATTGCCACTTGTAAGTCTTCTCCCATTAATTCAAATCCCATCTCTCTCACCCATGCTAATCGATTACGTGTTTTCTCTATCTTTATTGACACTGTTACTGTTTAAAGCCATGGTGATCATACTTCTACGCGCACGCAGAAAGTCGAGCGTCAACGCTACGAACACTATGATCCATCGACTAATCAAGCTGGTCGTGGAGACGGGTGTGATTACGAGCTGGGGAGCGATCATGGACGCGGCGCTGTTCTTGTCTTTCAAGAATAACAACCTACATTTCCTCGTGTGAGTAAACCCCCCGTTAACCTCGCCAGCGCTTCCATCCATGCATTCACAAGGAAAATGGCGCCTGGACACCTCAACACGTAAATGTTATACGATATACTGACCATAAACACCAACAGGTTCTACTCCCTCGCCAAGTTATACTCCAACACCATGCTCGCCACGCTGAACGCCCGTGTCATCATGGGCGGCAAGACCACCGACCGATACGATCAGGAAGTGTTCTGGCGTGATCGTGACTCTATCGGGCATAACAGTATCGAGCTCAGCGACCGGGACGTACACCGTACCCATGGTATCACTATCGACAGACATGTTACGTTCTCTCCGCCTTTGACGCCTGGGTCATTGAGGCTTGGTGAGGATAAGTTGAGGTTTAAGTTCCCGGAGGAGGATGTGGAGGCGGATGGAGATGGGAAAGGAGATGGGGATGATGGTACGCCGGTCTCGCCGGTTTCGCCTGGGACGACGGTGGGCGATCATAATTTGAAGGACGACGCCGATCATCATCATCTAGACTTGGAAGCAGGAGGAGAAGGACGCGATATAGGCGATATGGCGGCCACCATCACCACACCTCGCATTCCGTGTCCTCTCGAGAGGGTAGAAGAATCTATGGCGAAAGTGAGGGACTGGGATGGTAGGTTTGTTCAGAGCTCGAGAAATTCTGAGCCGACTCGGATCTCTGTGATGTCGACGATACCAGAGACGTCGGAGATGTCGTATTTTCCTGGCAAGTATACGCCTGATCTGGAGCCCGGTGAGGCTCGTGACGGCGATAGGCGTCGGATATCAAAAGAGGATGTTTAGGAGAGGGGATATGAAGCGGTTTGATTCCTGAATAGAGGGTATTTGGTGTATCTAGTTCTGTATCTTATTGCTGTCCGCTTCGTATAGTTGTTATGTTTATGCTTTTCTAATTTTTCTAATGACGTTGTAGAGGGAGAATCAGTGGGAGGAGGAGCAGTTCTATTTCATCAGGTCTTTGTGGGGACGAGATTAGATAACTTGACATGCGCAGCGTCTCCCCCGACGACTTGCAATCATCCTCAGATGACTCGAATCATCAATTGAAATAAGATATATATCGCACAAGCGGGTCCGTAAGGCCTTGAACACGTCGTATCTCTCCTCTCGCCGATTCTAGATTCTTCTGACTCGACTACATATCACTTTCCCCAAACTACACGTCCAAGCGATCTTGGCACCCCGCATCACAATCTCACACATAACACCAGTACCCATCAGATAGGGAAAACATGTACACGACAGACCGCCTCATCCTCCGGGCCTACCAACCCAAAGACGACGCCGACCTTCTAAAACTGACCAACGACGTCCAAGTCCAAATCATGCAGCGCCGCGAACCCGTCGCACCCACCGGGTCCCAATTCATCACCGACACAGTCGTCAAAAAGTGGTTCGAAGGAGCCTACTTCCACGCTATCATCACGCTCAAAAGCGATCGGGATACGTTCGTAGGGTACGCGGTACTGGTACCGCCTATGAGTCCGAAGAACCGAGACTCGATGTACGTGATCAGTTTGTTGCCGGGTTTCAGTGGGGTGGGGTACGGGACGGAGGTGACCAAGTTTGTTGTGGATTGGGGGTTTAGGATGGGTGGGTTGCATAGGATATGGTTGGGTGTTTATACGTCGAATAAGGGTGCGATTAGGGTGTATGAGAAAGTGTTAGTTCTTCTCCCTTTCTTTTTTCATTCGTTCGTTCAAGGTGGATTTGGATTCTGACTTTTTGCTGTTGGCTCGTTACAGGGGTTTTGTGAGCGAGGGTATTGCGAGGAAGGAGAACTGGGTTAATGGAAAGTGGGAGGATAGCATGATGATGTCGATTCTGGATGAGGAGTGGGAGAAGAGGCAGGCTGAGCAGGTTACTCAATGAGCTCATGGGATGTACCAGTCGACGTTTTATATGCCAATGTTCCGTTGAAGTCGTTCGATCTATGTATCTCTCATCTTTCTGTAACATCTTATTCTGCTGCTTGTATTGCGAGATGAATAACGGAAAACATAGCAGGATGTCGCCAAAGACGACGATGACGATGGGGAGTCCAGAACGACCAAGACGAGGACGACGATCTATAAAATCCGGGCCGAATTTAACCGGAATTCCCACGAAATGAAACTCCGCATCCTTGTACAGGTCAGGAAAAAAAGGAGTGACCTGACTGACTCCCGCCCGCCCCAGCCCAACACCGCCGTCACATTCGTCTCTCTTTTTATTCTTTCAACAACAAACCAACAAAAAAGTACCACGCCAATATGGAGATTGAGGTGAAGACTAAGGATGATGGTGAGAGTTAGCTTGGTTGTCTTTGTGGGGGGCGAGGAAAAAGGGAGGTTTTTGGTGCTGAAATCGTTTTTGACTCAGAGCGTGAGAGGGATCGTGATTACGACCGAGAGAAAGATAGAGAAAGAGACCGCGACAGGGACAGGGACAGGGATAGAGACAGAGACCGTGACAGGAGCTATCGCGACAAGGACAGGGACAGGGATCGCGACAGGGACCGTATGTTCTCTCAATAACGCTTTCGATATTGTTCTCGTTTCTCACTGGATTTGTTGTTGATATTTAGGCCGTCATAGTAGGCGTAACGACCATTGGGAACCTGAAGAGCGCAGGAATGGAGACGTAAGTATCCCTTTTGTGTTGCATATTGGTGGCATATGTGCTTTGGTGGATACGCAAGCATTCGAAACTTTCTTTCTTTTATTTCGTTCTTGTCTTTCCTTTATTTCAGTACTGACATACTTCTACAGCGCAAGAGACGTTCAAGGACCCGCTCTCGTTCTCGTTCCAGGAGAAGGTCCGCCTCACCGCGTCGCAGATCTCACAGGTCTCGCTCTCGCAGCCGCTCCCGCACTCGTTCCCGCTCCCGCAGCCGCGATCGCAAAGGCGACTCCTTCGCCCGCTCCCTCGGCGGCCCCATGAACGCAGAACACGAAGAAGCCGTCGAGTTCGCCAAAATCAGCAAGAGAGAAAACCGCGTCTACGTCGGCAACCTCAGCTACGACGTCAAATACCGGGATCTCATGGAATTTATGAGGGGAGGTGGGTTTCTTCCAAAACCAAACAAGGCGGTGCAGCAACGCACCTAAAAAATTACCTTTTCTACTTCACGTTTTATTATCCCTTCACACCCCTTTTCTCGCGTCCCTTCAAAAACCGAACCGCTTGGGTGGGGGGTTAGAGGGCACTTGGAGAGTTTTGTTTTTGTGTGGAGGTGTCTTAGAGTCTGAGAGTTCGTCACCAGAGTGGTTGTGTCGTCGATGAGGATTCAGAGAGACTAGCGAAAACGGACCCACCCCGCGGACGTGCCACGTCCTTATATGCTTATCCCTTGGAGAGAGCAGAGCAGACGAGTGGATTTTTGGTCAGCAGCCTCTGGGTTTTTATATCCGTCGGGGCCACAGAGTTCGAGGGGAAGAGGAGATATCCACGTCCTCAAAGCGGTCGTCGCCAGTTCATTTGGGTTCAGGGAGCGGTGGTTTTATTTTTTTTTTTTTGTTGTTGCTGTTTTTCCCCCCCTTCTTCTGGAATGGTTGAGTTGGCGTTGAGGACTTTGATTTATTGATGATGGATTCTTTTGGGGTTTGGCAGCTGGTGAGGTTCTCTTCGCCGAAGTACTCGTTACACCGTCTGGTGTCTCCAAGGGATGCGGGTAAGCACAAATTTTCTCCTCGAACGGTGTTAAGCCTCCTTCTCATATATTTCCTCTTCTCTCCTAGCATTGTGGAGTTTGCTTCGCAAGAGGACGCGCAGAGGGCCGTTCGGGAGCTGTCAGAAACACCTCTCCTCGGGAGACCAGTGTTCATTCGAGAGGTACACCATCCATCCAAACTCGCCTCTCTCTCCGTCTCTGAGTCTTATTATATTCCATTAGGACCGTGAAACCGAGGCTCGTTTCGGTGCGACGCCTGTACCGGGAAAAATCGGCATGGCTATGGCAGGACAAGGCCTGCACGCTGCACCTCCGCCACGCCCCGCTTCGCACAACTTCCATGGAACTGGCGGAGGTGGAGGTGGCGGGGGCAACCCTGGCAATCAGCTCTACGTTGGCAACGTATGTACTCCCTCCCCTGTTGTTCATCTCTTCTTCAGTCCTTGGGTCCCCTTTCTGACGCTTCTGTGTCTCGGGCTATAGCTTCCTTATCAAGCTGGTTGGCAGGATCTGAAAGATTTGTTCCGGGCTTCTGGGAATATTATCAGGGCGGATATTAATATAGGGTATGATGGTAGACCTAAAGGATCTGGTACCGTCGTCTTTGAGACTGCGAAGGATGCTCAGCAGGCTATCAGTGGGTTTCTCTCTCAGCTCTCAGCTTTCTGTTTTCTCATTGTTTGTTGCTGTAGGCATGTATAACGGATTCGACTGGTACGGTCGCATTCTCGAAGTGCGAGAGGTATTTAACCCCATCCTCCAAGAGCATCTATCAAGCACCCATCTAACATCCCCTTCCTTTCCTCTACAGGACCGATTCGCAGGTCTCTCCGGCGGCTTCCGTGGCGGCTTACGAGGCGGCCTGCGCGGTGGTTTCCGAGGTGGTCTGCGCGGCGGTGGGTTCGGCAGGGGCGGGTTCAGAGGCGGACACATGGGCGGCGCAGGCGGCGGTGGCAGCCGCGACTTCTCCAGCCAGGCTCTCTACGCTGACTACCCCGGCCCCGACCAGGGTTCTGCTGGCGGCAGCGGGTTCGAGAGCAGTTTCTCTGGTGGAGGAGGTGGTGCGTTTGGAGGCGCCGCTGCGTTCGTCGATGCGGAGCCGAGTCAGCAGATTATGGTTCGCAACGTAAGGCCCTTTCTTTTTTCTTTGCAGTTGGGAGTTTTGTTCTGATTCTTTTTGTTGCTTGTGTGTGCGTGTTATAGCTGCCTTGGTCTACTGCGAACGAGGATCTGGTGGAGCTGTTCGAGACGACGGGCCAGGTCGAACTTGCTGAGATCCTCTTCGAGGGTACTCGCTCCAAGGGCTGCGGTGTCGTGCAGTTCGCGCAGGTGGCGGAGGCGGAGACGGCGATTGCCAAGTTCCAGCAGTATATGTACGGCGGTAGACCCCTCGGTATGTTCTCTTTCTCTCCCTTCCCTTGTCTAGTTTGATCTGAGCGATTTTTTTTTTTGGTCTCTTATAGATGTGAGGTTCAATGACCGCTGGCATACGTTCACGCCCACGGCTGCTCGTGGTGGTCAAGCTAACGGGATGCAGACTGATGCTGCATAAACCAATCGTGTCTTTCGCGTCTACTGTCGTTCTGTTCTACCCTTACCACCTCTCTTCTCTCTCTTTCTCTCTTATCTCACCGTTTCGTTTCCCTTCGTCCTCTATGCTTCTGTTCTCTGATTGTTCCTTCTCGTATATTGTTGACCTTAAACTCGGCGTATAACTAGTCTTTTCCTTGTTTCGTTCTTTCTTTTCTCTAAATTCCGTACATAAGTAAACTGGTGTTCGACCCCTGTGCTATAAAAAAATGATGTGATGTGTAGTAGATTACTGCGCCTGATTCAAGCTTGATGAGCCCGGTTTGAAGCGTTTTGAGTCTCTTTGCGGTGCGGAAGTTGTTCGTGTGGATGGATATACAGTTCCGGATAGTTAGGGCTGGGTTGGGTGTGCTTTCGTGTGAGCGATATAGGGCACATGGAAACGGTGACACTCAGATCACAGACTACCGCTTCTGATTCGTTGAGGAACTTCAGCCTGAAGAGATATGGGCTCAACATCTATATCATTGGGTATGAAAGTTTATGCATGCGTTTTGGGACTATAGAACTACTAGCCTAGTGAAAATGTGCAATTCGCGTGTCAGAACAGTTGAGAGAGACGAACCATGGTCCAAACCGGAAGACACATCAAAAAAGCTCGGAAGCCAGAAGAGTCAAGACATCGAAGCCAAAGGCGAGATAATAAGGTCAAACACAGTTTTACTCGGTCCATTTCCTGTCTCTACGTCTGCTTCTCCTCCTGGAACCGCTCCGCCGGTGCCCAAAGTTCCGCCAACTCCCGTTCCTGACCTGCACCAGAACCACCCACTGTGCCTAAGAAATCGCCACTCTTCCTATTATCGTCAAAGTTCCAGCTGAGTGCAGACCCCATCCTTGCGGAACGCATGGATGAGTACCGATGCAGTCCCCATGCTCTCAATCCGGACTCGTTAGAGACGCACTCGGCTTCGAACGCTTCGAGGTCGAGTCGGATCTGTTGCATAGTTTTGGTTTGGTGGAGGTTGTGGCAAGCGTAGGCTGGCCGGGGTTCTACGAGGTGCACCGAGGGTACCGGGCGGAGGGTAGGAGTATATAGGGATGGTGCGTATTCGCTGGATGTGATCGTGTCTGCTCTGTCGACGTCGGATGCGGGAGGAGTGGACGGGGGCGAGTCGGGGAAGTTCAGAGAGGAGATTGGTTGGCGGGGGCAGATCACATCCAGACGACTGCTACCCCTCGACCCCGAAATTGAATCTGAAATCGAAGTGAAATCTGGATGAGCCGGGGTACCCCAATGCGTATCCCCCCGAGCGAGAAGTGCTGAACACGGACGCTCAGGCCCCGGGGATATCACAAGTCGTTCGATCGGTTGTATCTGAGGTGCACCAGTAGCTGCCAGTGTTTCTAGGTATATCGGTGCTCTGCGACCGTTGGGGCCGACGAGAGTGGTATCGGAGCTACCTGGATCTTTCTCCGCGTCTGATGTGGGGGTGGATCTATGATTAATGACCAGAGTCGTTGAAAGGGGCGACCGACTCACCGGGTACAGGGACTCTCTTCACTGCTGCCTTCCTGATCTTGGACCTTTGGACTACAAGGTAGATAATGACCCCGACCAGAACAAGGAAAATGGCACCGAACACGGCGCCAACAAAGACAGCTACGACAGCGTATCTGTCCTGCCAAGGGAAGCGTTTCGAGAATTGATGGACTAGCATGATAGGATGTACAAGGTAGTGTGGTACCGTGACAGGTAGGAGTATTCCTGAGGAAGAGAAGGAAGGGGAATGGAGAGGATTAGGTGGACTTATTGATGGGACGAGGCCTCCATTTTATACGGCGAGAGTCTACTTGAAACCAGTGCCTAGACAGGGAGTTGACCAACCCGACTCTTATGTGGACCCACGTCAAAGGCCTGCCAGGTCCGATATGAGCCAGCGATAATGTTCTCCTGACTCGCATCTGAGTAAATCAAGTTCGAGGTTCCAAGAGGAAGGATAATTAGTACAGATACGAGAAATTGATGCTGAGGGTGTGACCCGGAGTACTACCATGTAATAGAACGAGTTTTATAGAGCCCTGCTCTCGTTTCAAGCCAGGGATTCGATTTAGTGAGGAACGATATGACGAAGAGTGCGTCAGGAGACTGTTAAAAGTCATGGTCGTTCAAGTTGTGGAACATGTACAAGGTGAGGCCCGGTGGATTATGCCAGATATTACAGTAATCCGCGGAGTAGCACATCCATCGTGAAACGCTGAGACACGAGTACTCGTCTGGAGGACTGGTTAAGGAAGTATACTGTGGCTATCAAGATAAACACGACGGTCTGATCTAAGTTTCTATTTCTCTATAACAGGTTCTAACGGTACCAGGCTCGTTCTACAAAAACAGCTATCCAGGTCGCGATTCCACCGCCTCTGTATCACTCAGCAACTTCCAACTGAAAGGACCTCATCAACACTCCTCAACCCTTGTACTACGTCCCTAACAACACTCAGAGCCCTACTGAAGTCGGGGAACAGAATATGCTTGATGCCTTCCTTGTTGCAGTAGGCCGCTAGATCGTTCTCCCCGTCTTGTTTCTGTTTGACGAAAAGGACATCGGCGTGCCGGGCTGCGGACATGTCTATTGCAGATAAAGTTGTACTGGATGTTAGCGTGTGATGACAGGACAGCAGAGAAGATTGAGACGTACCAGAGACGCCATCACCAAAGAAGAAAAGTGTAGGTGGGGCAGGGAGATCACGGTAGGGCAAGATCGACCAGGACTTGTCGTGCCCGAATCCACTATACAGCACGACCAAAACTCATGTCAGGATATCAATCCCCATAGACCTAATCTTATCTCATACCTGCTTGGGTGGCGGTATTGGATCTGCCATTCCCCATCTCCGAGATCTTCAACCGCGTTGGAGATGATCTCGATCTTGTTGGCTTTCTCTTCGCCGACTAGGTTAGATAATACGGCACGGATGACGGGTTCCATGCCGCTGTTATGATAGAGAATACGTGTGAGCAATGGAAATGTGACTGAAAGGTGTGGCTTACCTCGAGACGATAATGAAAGGGATATCATTGGCATCACACCAAGTAAAGAAGTCTTTGAAACCAGGGTCCAGCTTCATGTCTACAGAACAGGGGGACTATTAGTCAAGGAAACGCACGTTTGAAGAGTGAACAACGTGCTTTTCACGAGGACCTCGATGCAGTGTTCTAGTGAGTGGCCATTGGCGACGATACTATCAAGCATCACCTTGAATGCGTCACTAGACGAGCAGCTTTTAGCAACATAACCACAGGTAGCCGTCAGAGTCAACTCACCGAAAAGTCGCCTTTCCACTAAGAATATCCAAATTTCCCTGTCTTCTCAGCTCCTTTCCAAAGCCAAGATTGTCCGTCATATCTGAGGAGTTTCATCAGCCTAAAAGCGCTCCCGTCTGCAAGAAAAGATCCTCTATCGTCTGTTGAATTGATCAGTTAGGAGAGAAGCATCTCACAATCGTTGGAATCGACGTTAGTGATGGTGCCATCCCTGGTGCATTTCGTTAAATCGTTTGCGTTCTCACTCATAGGCTGGGTAAAGGGCTCACCAGTCTGATAGCACCACAAACTTCTTGTCCTTGTGGATTGGAGGATAGGGCAGGGTACTATGAGGAGCAGTGGACATGGTGGCGGACAGGAAAGATAAATTTTGATCGGATAGCGGACCAGGAGATAACCTCCCGTCAAACTGCCGAGGCGTCGGCTGCCAGTGATGGCCGCCATAATGGATTGATGGGCGGTCATGTGGCTCCCGCTTAGGATTGATGTTCACCCCAAGTTCCGGACTCCGGAGCTTGCCAAAGAATATTCAGTTCTCTCCTTCCAACTACCTGCGTTCTCGTCCACGTCGCAGACGATGAGGAAAGCTATCTTGAGGTCGTGCGCCTCGTCTCTAGGCAAGCGGAGATATCACGATGAATCTTTTGGCTTCAGAAAGTCGCGCGTTTCGAGTATCGAGGATTGTGAGTATTCAGTTCCTGCGTTCAGGAGGCCAAGCTGAATATGGGGACTGGATTTTTCTCTGTAGACACAGAAGCTCAGCTTGAGAACAGAGCGAAGAATGCCCCACTGCTACGTTATGTCGACTCGCTGAGGACGCACGGTCACAGAGCAGCTAGCCTCGACCCGCTGGACCTTCTATCTCGTGAGGAAGTCGCCGCTCTCGATCCTTCACGGTACGGCCTCACCGACCCTACCACCTCCTACGACGTCAACGGCATTGTCTGGACCTCGAGCAAACAGAAACCATGGACCTTGGAATCCATCACTCGTCACCTACGAGACATATACGTCGATAGAATCGCATACGAGTACATGCATTCTCCCTCGAAAGAGGAACGACTGTGGTTCTCGCATCTTTTGGAGAGCGTGCCTCCGAAGGAGGGACGAGCGATACCAGACGAGGAGAGGAAGAGAATATGGCAGATGTTGGTTCGGAGTGAAGTTCTCGACCGGTTCCTCCAGGTCAAGTTCCCCAACCTGAAACGATACGGTCTCGAAGGCGGAGAGTCCATGATTCCCGCCCTCAACGCGCTTTTCGGGATTTCAGCAAAGGCTGGGGTCGAGCAGATCGTCATGGGCATGCCCCATCGTGGGAGGTTGAACCTGCTGACGGATTTGTTGGGCTACGAGCCGGCTGCTCTCTTCCATAAGATCAAGGGCAACTCGGAGTTGCCGGACGGTCTGGACGCGGAAGGAGATGTGCTCAGTCATCTCTTCATATCTTCCAAGCTGGAATACGATGGAAAGTCCACCAAGGTGTCTCTACTCCCTAACCCTTCCCATCTCGGTACGTTTCCTTTATCTTTTACCCCCATTACCCTCTTTCCCCCTCTGACGCGTTTATCTCAACAGAGGCTATCGACCCAGTCGCCATGGGTAAGGCTAGGGCCAAACAATACTCCCTTCTCAAGACCTCCCCAGAAAACTGTACGCTTGGTGATAAGGTTATGTGCGTGCAATTGCACGGAGACGCCAGTTTCACGGGTCAAGGTGTTATCATGGAATCTCTAGGGCTCAGTGCGTTTATATCGTGTTCTGTTCGTAGTCCTTGACGCGCTAATACAGAAATCAGGTAACCTTCCTCATTACACCAGTGGAGGAAGTGTTCATATCGTCGTCAAGTAAGCTTTCTAGTCCGCCTCTACATCGTGTCGTCTATTGACCCCCTCCTTTTCATTATCTAGCAACAAGTAGGGTTGGGATCCTTATTCATGGTCTATTGTTAACATGATCCACAGCATCGGATACACGACCCCCGCCACCTCCGCACGCTCTTCTCTCTACTGCTCGGATGTTGGCAAGATGATCAACGCCCCGGTTCTCCACGTCAACGGAGACTACCCAGAAGGTGGGCCCTCTTCTTCCATTCGCGGCGGTGCTCTAGAAAAGACGACTTTTCTGCTGATGCACGTCGTGTGGCTGGATAAATAACCTGCTGAGTTACTGTCTCTCTAATCTAGATGTCGTTCGTGCCGTGGAAGTTGCTTTCAAGTACAGGGAGACCTTCCGCAAAGTCAGTAATTGCTCCTTTGAGTCTATTTCCAGCTCCATATGCTGGCGCTCATCTTTTCCCTAGGATATTATCATCGACTTGATGGTCTACCGCCGATGGTGAGGCTTAACTTCCTGGGACTCTCATCCTCATGATCTCACGACATGTTATCCTCAGGGGACACAACGAACTTGACGAGCCAGCGTTCACTCAGCCTCAGATGTACGAGAAGATCAGGAACAGGATCTCAGTTCCACAGATGTACGAGAACAAGTTAACTGTCAGTGTATTCCACCTTAGCTTTTCCTTCCCCCCACTGACAGTTCCCCGTACCCAGGACGACAGCGTGCTTACAAAAGAGAGCATTGACCAGTATCGCACTTCCCATAAATCTTATTTGGAGGGTGAACTCGCGAAGACGGATACCTTCAAGCCGAAGGACACGACTCTTCAAGGACAATGGTCTGGAATGGTGTGGCCCTCGTCTCAGGTCGCCGCGCAAGGGAACAAGGTCGATTGGAACCCCGACACTGGTGTCAGTGAGAGCGAGCTGACTCGCGTAGGTAAAGCTAGTATTGAGTTGCCTGGGAAATTCGTAAGGACTCTTTTGTTCCTCTTTCAACCGTCGCCCCTTGAGACTGAGGTACCGCCTATAGCAAATCCTCTCGAGACTGCAGCGCCATATCAAGGCTCGACTTGCGTCCCTAGAATCTGGTCAAGGGATCAACTGGGCGACGGCTGAAGCTATGGCTTTCGGTTCACTCATGAGTGAGGGCTACGATGTGAGAATTTCTGGTCAGGACGTCGGAAGGGGTACTTTCAGTCAAAGGTCAGCTACTTCTCCCCCGCTGCGGCTTATGTTCTTATGATCTCATGTCTTGGCACGGCTAGGCACGCTATGTTCGTGGATCAGCAGAACGAGAGTGTTGTTGTTCCGCTTAACGAGTCTCTGGGATCTAGATCAAGACTGGAGCTAGCGAATAGTGCGTATTTCCTCGTGGCACTGTGACCTTACTATGTCGTGATACTGATACTCCAACTTTCACAGGTTCGCTCAGTGAAGTCGCCGTCCTCGGTGTACGTAGTCCATTCTTCATTTATTTTAATAATGATTCTCAATACACTTGTAGTTCGAATACGGTCAAAGCTGGGAACGCCCTGACTTGCTGCCCATATGGGAGGCGCAAGTAAGTCTATCCATCACCCTGGATTTGTGGCTACTGAACGCTTTATTCGTTTCCTTTTAGTACGGCGATTTCTTCAATGGGGCGCAGATCATCATTGACACGTTTATCTCATCTGGTGAAAGTCAGTCAACTCTGTCTCTAGTCCGTTCCCTAGTACATTGTAGACTGACGCCATGACCACAGCGAAATGGTTGAAGCAGAGTGGTATCGTCATGTTGCTTCCTCACGGCTTGGACGGGGCTGGTCCAGAGCACTCATCTTCCCGACTCGAAAGGTTCCTTCAGGTACTGTGGCCTCCAGCGTTCTTATCCCGATACAGTGACCGATGTTTTCGCAGTTATCCAGTGATCGCTACGAGTACGATCCTTCCAAGCCCTACGCAAACCCGAATATGCACATAGTTTTCCCAACGACACCGGCTCAGTTCTTCCACCTTCTAAGAAGGCAGATGAAGAGGAACTTCAGGAAACCGCTCATCGTCGCGTCCCCCAAGGGTCTTCTTCGTCATCCGGTAAGCAAACTGATTTCCATTTCTGGAACTATAGGCTCATACCTTACTATCTCTCTTTACAGGCCGCTACTTCTTCTCTCTCGGAAATGGCATCAGGCAGTTGTTTCCAGCCCGTCCTTGCCGACCCAGCTATCCAGGACCCTAGCTCAGTAGATCGCTTGATTCTGGTCGCTGGCAAGTTATACTACGACCTAGTCAAAGAACGTGCCGCCAAGTCTCTCGACTCTCGTGTTGCCATTGTCAGGGTTGAAGAGCTCTCGCCGTTCCCCTTCATGGAGATGAAGGACACACTGTCTGGATTCCTTGAGGGGAAAAAGGACCTGGATATTGCTTGGGTACAAGAGGAGCCTAGGAATCAGGGCCCTTGGGGACACGTTGGGTGTAGGATTGAGAACGTGTTGCAGGATCTGGATTACCACAAGAGGGTGAGGTATGTTGGTAGGAAGGAGAGCGCGTTACCAGCGACGGGTATTGGCAAGATGTATGCTGAGCAGCAGAAGGCTGTTCTGGCAGATGCTTTCCGGGGTTTGTAGATGAACTTGACGGTCACGAACAAGCATAGTAAATTCTGTGTATTCTATCAGTTTTTAGAATTATTTTTCTTTCTCATAAGATCTCAAATCCGTGAGCACTCGTTAATGTTTACTACAGGTGAAGAACGGTGTACACCGTCATCGGTGGGAATATAGGCTGAGGTCGAGCCGCTCGAGTTATGATTGAGTACGCGTAAGGGCCGTTTGAAAGTCCACGCCCGATCCGGCAGGGCAGAGCATCCATATCCTCCTTGAACAGCGCACAGAATGCTCAGGACTAGTTCAATCGCGAGCGTGGATAGAACCAAGGAGAGAGGAATCAAGCAGATCTAAGGGGTGGGACTTGAAAGATACACGAAAATGATACGTGTCGAAGCTGGCGAAAGCGCAGTTTCTCACCTGTGGGTGCAAGTGGCTTTATACCAGCCCCTGTCATCTGATACTACATGTATCCCGGGCCATGTTTGCTATAGTGTGATGATAATGGCATTGAAACAATAAACGAAGGAAGAACAACCACAGAACATATGATAGGAGATACAAGGGCGTACAGTGATACAAGCTAAGCTGAGCATTGCCCCGAGCTGATGTACCCCATCCTCTTACTGCGATGCGATCTAGGGGAGCTCTGGTGGTGCGGGTTGGGGGTCTTGATGTAGCAAACACCGTCAGACTCGTGTGGGCTCTCCGAAACCAAACCAATCGTGTTCCTTTCTGCCCATCGGCGTAATACCTCGTTCAAACTTAGCCCCGAGAGGCTCATCTTCCTACCATCGCAGACAGAGCTTGCCACCTCGTGAATGGGAAAAGCATAAGATATGTTGTGGCTAGTCCGGGCGTATAAACATCTGATTCTGCTCAGAGCATGCTCAAAGGCACGATGGACGTCGTCAATGTCAGCTGGCGAGTACGGGTCGATTTTTGTGGTAATTCGTATGAGAACCCCCGACCCCAAGTGTCCGTTGCTCCAATCCTAAAAGATGTCGTCGATGCTGGGTTACTGATGAGGGGATAAAACAATCGCTCACTGATTGGGCACTCTCGAACGGGTACATGGCCTCGTCTTGTACGATGCGAGCACAGGAATCCCATCTTCGTGTATGTTTGTTGAAAAAGATATGAAGATTGACCTGCCGTACCATCGAGTGACAAGGTGTGACGAAAGTTATTGGAGTCGTTACGATGAATTCCATGGGGTGGTTGAAGAGACCTGGCGAGAAATTACGAAGAGAGGAGGTAGTATTGAGCGAGAATCGGAGAGCTTAAGTGGCTTCATATATAGTGAGAAATGTGTCCCATTGTCATATTTTATGTGGCTCAGTTCTTCTCATTGTTGCAGAGTTCAGATAGTATGAAAGGGCGGCCCAAAAGCGCAATGTCAGTGGAAGAGGTTCAATAACGCTGTGCAGTGACCGATAGTATTGGCCGCGGGCGAGGTGCGGCTGACGTGATTGGTCATCTGTTGCTCAAACCGCCTTTCTGAAGTTACCAGCAACGGCGTTTCTTGCAAGAATTCTTGTCTTTTCCATTCAAGCACTATGATACGAATATAAATCGTACCTATGTGACTCTGTTAATCCCCATAGAACACTCTCTGGCATCTAAGCCCTCGATCGCCTTTCAATATCCTCAGTTACTGGGCGTATACCTGTGTCTGATTCAGCCTCAGCGCAATCATGTACCATCACAAGTTCCCTTCTTACGCAGTTCCTATCGACGGCAGTCAAGCGTGATCGCATTTCTCCCCTCGGTCTAATTTAAATTTCCCAAGGCTAAGCTAGACCTATGTTCCAGAAGTCTAAAGGCCAACTGGCGGTGCTACTCCACTGGCTATCGAGCGTCTTATAACCTCCCTCTTCAGGAATCCTTGGACCAGAAACTTATTGTGGAATGCAACCTAAGAATTCAAAGCCGTACACTCTCACGGTCCTAGTCTGCATCTTGCTCTGTATTGATTCCTTCGTCCAAAGCCGCCTTGTCAACGTCACCATAGATGGCACAGAGGGTGACCCCCGAACCGGTCAACAAGTCGTCTACCAGCCAGCAGACCGATGGCTGGCGGGTCAGAACTGCCAAGTTTGTGAGGCTAGCCCGGACGGAAGAAAAGCGTATAAGGTATGGACTCTTATTATGTGCATTTGAACTGCATCATCTAAACGTTCGTCTATGAATCTGTGTTACTGGACGGCAGGGCTCATGGCATGATACAACTAGACTGGCCGCAGACACCTCTTTAAACGCTTCTGTTAGCTTCACTGGTACGTACTCCTCATGGTCTTTCTCCTTCCTTTTCATTTCGAACAATTTATTCTAGGAAGTGCCGTATATGTCAAGAGCATCCTTGTCGGCGCCTCAGCTAGCATATTAATAGGCGGTAAAGCCCCGGACTACATTTTTAGCATCAATGGGACCAAAGTTGGTGGCTATCACCAAAATGCCCCTACTGAGACAGACACGGATGGGTACCTCTACGGAGTGACCACGTTCTCAGACGAATCGCTACCATTCGGTTTGCATGAGCTCGTGATCCACGTGGGCGAGCCTGGTGTTAAGACCATAATTTTGTTAGATTCAATCATATACTCGTGAGTTGGTCTTGTTCGGGGTTTCTCTGGTTTGAATGTGCTTTGATGCGATGACTTGTGATATTCAGATATGAGGGAGACGAAATCCATGGAAATCCGATAAGTACGGGAATGCCCGGCCCGCCTAGAACATTGTCCGCTATCCTACTTTCCTCAGATGGATCTCAAACAGAATCAACTTCAGAGTCTGCGTCAAATCAGATCACTGGTCCGTCTTCTTCGTCCTCATCTTCGTCCTCCTCCTCAACACCGATATCAAACACGACATCCTCGTCCCTATCAACACACTCATCCACACACTCGGATCGGGGCCATCCAACTGGACCTGAGTCAAATTCCAAAGGGTCGAACTCTAGGATTGGGCTGGTGGTGGGGATAGTAACTCCAATCATCGCTCTTTTCTTCATCTTGGGGGTATTGCTCTTCCTCCGTCGGCGTCGTCGGAAGAGACAGCAAACGGACCTCACCACCACCGCACGCACAATTCCGAGCCATGATCATCCCATCCCAGAAAGAACTTCTGCTCTATCAGATGCCATATCGTGTCCATCATCCCCAGTTCAACTCTTAGCTCACTCGCACCAGGCTCCAGTAGCGGAGCTTGTCAGCATTGGTTTGAGATCTCAAACGCAAGGATCAGAGCGAAGCGATATGAACGATCCTCCACCCAGTTATACTACCGTCTTTGTAGCTCAGCCTCGCCTTTGAATTGAGACAAGACGGGGTTCCCGTGCTGGTGAGGTAACTCCCTATAAACCACCGAGTGGATAGCGTAGTTCCGTAGTATTTTCAATCGTTACTCGTGGCTTTATCCCTTCAACTTCGGTCCCCAATACATGTACGAAAGCCTGCTGTGTTCATGGGATACAACCGACTCCGGCATACTAGATTCTACTGATACTTAGTACTATGTATTCACCCACTTTCCCTCTACATGTGTACACACGCAAACAATCAAGAAACAAGCGCACAAAAACAACTACTGCTTCTCTCTATCCCTATTTATCGTCACATCATCTTCACTTCGATGAGTACCCTCTTCAATCTCCCGATGATCCACCAGAACCGGACCCTGTTCCGCCTCTGGCGGTATGATCAGGTTCAAAACCACAGCGACCAGACCCGCAATGAGGACTACCGAGAATAACAAAAAGAAGAGCCCGTCAGTAATCAAGATAACCGCCAACTCATACCCATAGGAAAAAAAAAACACTCACAAGGCGTACTCAACACGATCCCTATCGAATCTAACAAGCCCTTCAAGCCTTTATTCGGACTTGCAACCGCATCGAATAGATGCGTGAAGATCTGCGGAACCATGAGATCACCCACTCCGAAGCTCAGAGCCGCGGAGAGGATGAATCGGTCTCGTCGTGTCCAGTTCAGTCGACAGAGAACACGGATACCAGATGACGCGACGTTAGCGAAGAGGAAGGTTGTTACGCCGCCGAGGACTGGATTCGGTACTGGATGTTACGGATAAAGAAGAGATTAGGAAGTGAGTGAGGAAATGGCATGAGGAGGAGGAGAGGGAGACGTACTAGCAAGGAATACACCAGACAGTTTACCGAGAATGCCGAAGAGAATGAGGAACAAGCAGCAGAACCTCCCAGCGCTACGGTTCGCGCACCGCGTCAGGGCGATAACACCATTATTCTAATATCCAAAAACATATCGATCGTGAGCACATCCAGTTGCCATATCAAGATACACCACGCTCAAATGAGAAAGACAGACCTGAGCGAAGACAGACAATGGCGTAACAGTGAATAACGCCGAGAAGAAGCCGCCTAGACCATCAGACTACGGCCAACCAATCAGATCGATCAGATTAGATAAGCAATCCTCCAAGCAGAGAACCGACAGCGACTCACCAGCACGCCTCCCTGGATCCTAGAATCGAACTCAGGGCCTTCGATGTCGACACGAGATACCTCTGAGGATGCGGTGATGTCGCCAATGGCTTCCATGGCGCATGTTACTGTCAAGGCCCAAGTGAGTAACGGAGATTTTAGGTAAGGCGGGGGAGGGAGGAACGTACTGTACACGGCGAGCATGGGTAATATCGCTGGTGGGTAGACTCTGATTTTGAACGTATGCACCCTATAGAGCACAAAGAAACCATCCTGTCAGCTTTACTCTTATCTAGCACAGCATCAAGAACTCTCACCATAAGAAGGTAATAGCAGGCGCACTCTTAATCGTACTATCGTCCATGTACCCAGCAGCACCGGCGACAATGCAACCTATCACCAAACCAACGATAATGCTCGCGTTCTTGAGGAACGGGGAGCCGAAGATCTCGGTGAGGACGATGGCAATGAAGGAGAGAAAACCAAGGCCTATGAATTCTGGCGAACCCCATCTAAATTAACAATCCTTAGCATAGTATAGTTAGGAGGGCGGTAGGCTGAGAAGAATACGTACGGAAGCGGACGAGGCGCAAGCGTTGTAGGACATAGCTGGAATATCCCGCTCGTGGGACGGGACTGACAGTCGTTTGCTCCTCCACCCCAGTTTGGAATCCCAGATTCACCGATGAGGGAAGCGCCGATCATCAGGACTACCACACCTAGCAACATAACTCATGAGCGTCTGTATTCTAAGAAATGAAAGAAGTGGGACGTACCTGTAACTAAGGGCGGGAACACCCTCTGCAGTTTCCTCGTCGGGACGAACGAGATGAAGATCTCGAGGAAACTACAAATAAGAGACGTTCCTGAAGTAAAGTATATCTTTCAGATCCCGGTACATTGGCAGGTAAGGAACGAGAACGAATGTACCAAGTAACATCCCATAGGCATCGGGACAAGCACCCCTCGTCACAGTTCCGTCAGCAGCAGTCGTACTGGGACATGTACCGTCTGCGTAGAGGGCGTTGAAGATCTTTTCGTTGAATAAAGTTGAGTCAGCAATTGATAAAAATAAGACATAAGAGGCATAACAGTGAAGTGAAGGAAGGGATGAAGTCAAAGTAGACTAGAATCGAAGCAAGAGATTAAACAATTAAAAAAGCACCCACAGAATTCGCAGTGCTCAACGTCGAGAAGCTCGTCCCGACAACCGAGAGCAAGCCCGTTCCGAGGTAATAGTTCCTCCATAGTCTGATCCGGGACATCTGTACCATGCTCAATATACCTATACAAAGGAACTAAACGTCGGGCACATGGCCAAAAGATACGAGGAGAACGGACGTACCACTCCCAATGAGGGAAGCAGATATCATATACGCCTGCACATCCGCTGGGAGAGCCAGAGCGCTGGCGAAGATGATCGGCGGTGTGATCAGACCTGCGAGCATCGCTAGAGCATGTCTGTTTAGGAAGAACGAAGGGGATGAATTAGCACAGGGGACCCAGCCGAAGAAGAGTAGCGAAGAAAGTTTATCTGTACGTACTGAAATCCACACACGATCGCCACCGCTAACGGCAACTCCTCATCCAGAGCATAAAACGGAGGCGGTCTCGTCCTGCTTCTCCTGTGCTTTGATTTGCTGTTGTCGTGAGTCCAGGAAGGCAGCGTAGGAATGCAAAGCCATCCTAAACTGCTATCGCCCAACCATCCCTCTCTGGTGGTGGCTTTGTGCCTGAAGGCACGAAGGGATTGGCTGAGGTTCGGTAGACGAGATGGATAGGGTATTGGAGTGGGTTGATTTCGAATGTTGCTGTGGGCGTGAGAGGTGGAGGAGGCAGAGGTAGGGTCCTCGGTATGCGTTGATACGTTATCCTTGGACCCAGACATCTTCGTGGACCGACTCATAGTTGCAGTAACGGCTTACACCCGACTTAGTCTTAGCTCTATAGCAAAGCGTGCGAGAAAGACTCCGAAAAATGCGTAGCGCTACGCAATCACAGCGGGTCCAAGTCGTGGTCGTGGGTAAAGTCGAGGGGTGAAGGACTCCAACCAAGGACATATTTAGCTCCCGCCTTGGAGTCTTATCGGGCGTTTTATTTTTTCCATTGGGTTGTTCCTGTGGTGTTCTAGGTGGGCGGTACGATAGGAAGGAGCGGATCAGAGATAACGGCTATATGCCATGCTATAGTGGGCAAAGGAGGTGGGAGGTTATGTAAGCTTTTCAGTGGGAGCCGACCGGTGCTGATCGGCTCGGTTCGGCTCGGCCGAGGCTAAGCTCAGGTACGCAACCCGGTCAACGTATCTCATCGCAGGATGAGATGTTCAATTCGACAGTTGGCACAGAACGATAAGAGATAAGATACATCCATCTACGAGTATAGTACATAGCGGGACTCCGCGACATTATTCACGGGTAGGATGCGCATGCAGATTGAGTCTGCATTCGTGCCAGTATTGCCATCATGGGTGCGCCGCAAGCTACGCATACGTCTGAATCGACGGCTGTATTTGTAGGGTATAGAAGTATAACCCCTACTATAACTCTACCTTTGAGCCCAACTGCCTAATTCGTCGATAGACAGGTACTAGATAGCCCATTGTCATTGATGGTCAGAGTCATAGTGATGAATCTTGGACCATCTATCAGCTACACCAAGCGTTATGATGATTGTGAAGAGTGCGCGGTCGCTCTTATTTGCCGACTCTCAACATTGCTAAAACTGTACTTTTTTCTACAACCTGTACAGAGAGCTAGCTGCTGCTGGACATGATGCAAAGAGCAAGCCGCACCACGAATCTGAGTCCCCCGCCAGGGAGATATCTCCGAACCCCGCGGTCTGCTGACAAAGCATCATAGCACTTCTCCACACCGCCCCCACCTCGTCCTCGTCGTACCGCCTGCCTTGTCTACCTTACTTTCATGAGTGTATGGAACTAGGCGATATGACTTCTACCTCGCATAATCAGAACTCGAATCATAACTCTCAAATGGTACGAAGGACATCGCAGATGTCGACTCTCAGTTCAAAGAGTAAGTCGCTGGCTTGATTGTAGAGTAGAAGCGAGGTCATCTGCTGATATGCTGTCACTGACACTACTTTATAGGTCCTCTCGCACGCTTAGGTGCTTCGTTCTTCCTCTTTGGACTCATCAACAATGGTTAGTTCTCCTTCACCCTCCTCCATGTAACCTCGCTCTCATCTTATTTCTTGATACAGTGCTCTATGTCATAATTCTCTCTGCCGCACTCGACCTCGTCCCGCCCTCGACACCCAAGGGTATCATAGCTTTCTTCAACATCGCACCAGCACTGGTAGCCAAGGTCGGCTGGCCCTACTTTCTCAAGGGCGAGATCCGGTATACGAGGAGAATCATTGGCTGTTTCGCCCTGAGTTTTTTGGGTATCTTGGTGAGTATCTGTATCTCGTGTAGTGCTCGTTCTGCGTGTTCTCCTTATTTGAGTTTTGCTTCGTTTGCTTAATGTCTTGCTTGGATTGGATCGTTCATGCTCTCTGTTTCTTCCCTGTCGTTCCCTTTTGCTTGTTCTGCTACCGTCTTTCGGTTGCCCAGCACGGAGTTAGCTAACGCCCGGACAGCTCAAACCCGTATGGAGTACCTAAAACGCCGACCAAGTCCCTCTGTGGAGCGGAGTAGACTCGTTTCGTGCCTCGAGCAGTGTAGCTCTTCTCTTCCTGGTGTGTTTCGTCGACTCCGGATCTTGCGTTACTAACGAGAAGGCGTTTGTTTCGATTCTAGGTGGTTGGTTTTTGTGAGGGATTGTATTGGAGGCTGTTTGGGATCGGACTCGCGTCGCTCTCATCTGGTAATCTCACTTCCTGGTCTATGTCACTTCCTATTCAATATATACTGAACCCAACCTTGTTAGGACTCGGTGAACTCACGTTCCTCCAACTCTCAACCACCTACAGCCCAGCGTCTGTAGCAGGCCACGTCGTCGGCTACTTTGCATCTGGCACAGGGGGCGCAGGACTCGTCGGTGCGTTCATCTGGTGGGAGGTAAGAAGCTTCGGTGTTAAGGTTGGGATGGGCATGTCTTCAGTGGGTTTCTTATTCGGGATTTCCTTGTATGGACTGCATAGCTGATTAGGATGTATCTTCTTTCACGCTTCAGGTCCTGCCGTTTATCACACCGATCACGTACTTCTTCCTCCTCCCTCCGCCCTCAGCGTTCTCGGAAGTTGAGTCGTCGAGCGCAGCGTATCAACCCATTCCCTCTGCCGCTGATGAGGAGGACGATGATCCCATGCTCTCGTCCTCGGGATTTCTACCTCCTAGTGGACCGGCTAGAGATGAGAGCGGGGAGGTGATTGAGCTAACGATGAAGGATAAGTGGGAGCTGGTGAAACCGCTCTTGATTAGGTATATGTTACCGTTGTGTGAGTATTCTCTTTTTTCTCTATCCAATTTGATCTTGAGGCTGATTATTGTTTTTCCTGGGTAGTTTGTGTTTATACGGTACGTTTTCATCCTAGATCTCAAATTCTTTATAAGCTTAACTATATCCTGTTGCAGTTCGAGTACACTATCAACCAGGGCATCGCACCAACACTCGTGTATGACGTCCCTTCGCCCGCTCAATACCCCGTCATCAGTAAGATCATCCACTCTATCCGGGATTACTACCCCTTCTGGCAGGTTCGTTCCCTCCCTCCCCTTCCCAGCTAAACTTAACTCCATCTAACCTGCCTCCCTATCAGCTCGTGTACCAATTCTCTGTCTTCTTCTCCCGCAGCTCAATCACCCTCGGGCTTCCACCCCTCCCTAAGCGTCTACTGTCCCTCCCTGCATTCATCCAAGCTGCTATGCTGGTTGTCCTAGCTGTGGAGAGTGCGTTTGGGATCTTTGAGGGCGGGACGAAAGGGACGCAGATGGGTGTTAGCTTTTGGGTGGTCTGTGCGTGTGTGGTTGTTGAGGGTGTTTGCGGTGGGTTAGCATAGTACGTATACACCTTCATTTCTTCCTTCCTTTTATGCACTTCTTCTCACCATGCTCTCTCTCTCTCCCTTGAACAGTGTCAACGTCTTCTACCGTATCAACCAACTACCCTCCTCACCCACCTCGTCACCTGAACGAGCCAAGCAGGAGAAAGAGTTCATGATCGGGTCTATCGGGTTCTCCGACTCCAGTGGGATTTTGCTTGCGAGTATTTTGGCGGTGCCCGTCGAGATGGGTTTGTGTGGAGTGCAGGTTGGGAGAGGGAAGGGGCTGTGTCGGAGTTTGTGAGGCGGTTCTGGGTTAATTGGCGGATCGTTGGAGGGACGAGGATGGGGTGGGCTACTTATAGTATATGAGCTGGGTTAGTTGGATAGATTATGTTTTGGTTGTACTGTACGTTTTTTGTGCTATTTTGAATTCTTCGTTTTCTATGTACGCGAGTGAGCGATGCACTAAGTCCTCGAACGAGGAGTGCTGGCACCGTTTTGACTTCCGATCTGCTTGTAACATTTGTATCACCAACTTGAATAAGTGAGTACATCTAAACAGTGCGATACCTGGGGTCTGCAGAAACGAGGTCGAAATATATTGTGTATTGTCGAGTCTTGCTAGTGACTTCCGATATGTAACTGGTACACCACTCAATGCCTACATAAGCCAACGAGTCACGTCAGCAATTGCCGAGTCCCTTGTAAAGTAGCGGATTTCATACAAATACATTAAACTACAGAACACGAGAACAACACTAAGTACGTGCAGATGGGGGATTGGGGAAGCAGTCTAACCATTCCATCCCGGTGACGAGATTACTAAGATCCGGTTTGATCATGGTGGGTCGCCCTATGATTCTGACGGTCGAAGGACGCCAGATCGCTCTTCTGTACTGCGCAGGAACCCAGAACAACCACTCTCCCAGAGGACCCACAATCCAACCATCCTCATCTATTACTGATTCATCCGTGAGAAGTCCGATAGGACCTGTAGAGGAGATGATAAGCCACCAGCAGCTGAGCAGCGAGAGACGAGGAGCGCACCATTGGAATAGTCGCCTGAAACCCCACCCCAACCACGCAGTAGCCCTTTCATATCCCATACTCGGATGGTCCCGTCCCAAGACCCAGAAACTAGATATCCACCGTTCGGAGAGAAAGAAGCAGAGGAGACCATCGAGGTGTGACCGCCAATTGGACCAGCTATGCATACACCGGTCTGCGAATCCCAGATACGAATGGTTTGATCTAAAGAACCAGAGACAATGTATCGATCATCGGGGGAAAAGGAAACAGAGCTGACAAGACTGGTGTGACCGGTGAGAGGAGCGCTGATGCAGGTGCCGGTGTGCGTATTCCAAACCCGTAGGGTTTTGTCATAAGAACCAGATACTATGCGTTGACCGTCCGGGGAGAAGGTGATCGAAGTGATATGGTTGGTGTGCCCTGTGAGTCGTCCAATGCATGTACCGGATTGAGCATCCCAGAGTCGAATCGTGTTATCATGAGAGCCGGATGCGAGATAAGACCCCTTGGGGGAAAACAAGACAGAGGACACAGCCTCGGTGTGGCCCTTGAGTGGACCAAGGACACAAATCCCGGTGCGTGCGTCCCAGATGCGAATGGTTTCGTCAGAGGAGCCAGATGCGATGTGCTGGCTGTCTGGTGAGAATGAGACTGAGAAGACAGCATCGGTATGACCCTCCAGTGGACCGAGGGTGCATTTCCCGGTACTCGTATCCCAGATGCGGAGGGTTGCGTCATGGGAACCGGACGCGATGAAGCGATTGTCAGGGGAGAAACAAAGTGAGATGGTGGTACGTTGATGGCCCTCCAATGGCCCAAGGACGCATTTGCCAGTCCCTACATCCCAGACGCGAACAGTGCCGTATCTATAGCCACCAGCCACGCGGCGACCACAGGGTGAGAAGGAGATGCAGCGTATAGCATCATGCATCGTCGTCTCTCGGTAGCTTTCCCACGAGTCCCAATCGGGCAGTATTCTGGAGACTGGCGGGATAACTGTGGTCGCAAACTTCGGTTGATAGTGACGTGCCACGACAGAATTTCTTGGGAGGAAGGCAGGGAGGGAGACGTAGATCTGAGAGACACTGGTACCTATGCATTCCTCGAACTCTTCGATGAGTTTTACTGCGTCACTGGCAAAACTTTCCATATCCAGATGGTCACCACGTTCCCCTCGTGTGGCAGACATGTGAACCCCCCTCCCTAGCCAATCTCTCAGTACAGACATAGATGTGACCGCATCACTGATTTTCCGCCTCGCGCTGAAGATCTCCAACCAGAAAAAGAGTTGTTCCTGTAGCAGAGTTTGGACGAAAGGCAATGGGGGTGAGAATTCTGTGCCGGCCTTCGTCAGGTGGTATTCCCAATAATCGCATGAGTAAATGAGACCCTCAGGGAGGGTGGCGATCCGATCCTCCAAGTTCTCAACCTCATTGTTGAGCACGAAAGAAGACTGCAGGCCAAGAATATTGAATCGAAGATGGGATGTCATGCACTTGAAAGCACGGTCGACTGCGAAGCCATGATGTTCTGTGACGAGGATCTGAAATTCGGCAGCGCGATCGCTGGTGATGAAGTCGACGAATGATTTGTGCATCTGGGGAACGGTTGAGTCGGTGACCGCGCCCGTGCCTGGAACTAGGATGCTGCGAGCGAGCTCAACGAAGTGTGGGACGTCAAAATCGTCCAGCCTGAGAAATCCGACGATGTCGCCAAGAGCGAGTGGATGCTCCGCAATGATGAGAAATCCAAGGACGTCCTGGATTCTTCGTAACCTGGCTTTGGCCCGACCGTCAGATGCCTTCCCGAGAATACGTTGCATGATAAGCGTGTACAAGCCATCCACTCCTTCCATACCAGTCCCGCCAACGCCCGCCACTAATTCATCCCGCCCAGCTGTCCCATCCATCTGCAAGCAAGACAAGATGAAGTCAATGGCTGTTCGAGCCCAGACAAATAGGCCATCTGCTTTGTCGGCAAGAGCGTCGATCTGAGCCTCGCTGGGCCAGTTCTCCCATGCGGCTCTGCCTTTGAACATGGTAGCTATACCGTTCTTCAGTCTGCTGGAGATATAATGGCGGACTTGGAGATATGATTCCTCCGTGCGAAGCTCGAGAGCGACTTTGGCGACGATGCTGTCCCCGAGGTTAAAGAGGATATCGCCTTCGTTTCGCGTGGTGAGAAGAAGACGTAGGTTGGATGGAGATTTGGTGATGGTCTGGGACAGTGTGGCTGCGAGCGAACCAGGTTCAGAGCTTTCGTCCAGGGCATCGATGATGATGAGAACGGTTTTGTCGTAAGCTTCGATAGCTTCGAGAAATAGCCTCTCCCGTAACTCTTCGGGAATGATAACAGTATACGGGGTGTCGGCAAGTAATTTGTCGATGCGTTTGGCGACTCGGGAGGAATGAAGTGATAACTGGTACACAAGCGTGGTGAAGATCTTCTCCTGGTCGGTAGTGGAAGCAACGCTCCGACGAATGCAATAATGTGCGGCAATGAGGCCGGGACATTGACGAATAGCCTTCGGGAGAAGCTCGGTTATAACTGTGTTGGCGATTGTCGTCTTCCCGCTTCCCGGACGACCGAAGATGCAAAGACAGTGTTTGGAAACGGGGAACTGTTTTGAAACGCGGCTGGATTTGCCTTCGATCCATGTCAGGGCGTGGTCGAGCAGATCTTCACGAGTGCCGGGGTAGCACATCGTCTTCTGGAAGGTGCCCAAAAGTGCGTCTGGAACAATATAAGGACCTAGTTTCTCTCTCTGATACCGATGAGTATCCTAAGCATCTCAAGCAATAGGGAAACCTACGATGCGATCACAGCTATCCTTTTCCTTGTGGAAAGGAGCTGTGGTATAGCTCGTTGATTCAGAGTTAAGCAGGCACAGCTGAGCTTCGTACCATTGAAGTTGTTTATAACATTATTGCACCCAACACTTCCACCGGCCGCTGAGAGGTATTGACGTATGAGTACACTGAGTTTCAGTCAAGTCAGAGACGAACTCAACTGATGTTGGCTTGGTCGAACTGCACATTCTGACCCGGTGCGGTGAGGCTTCCTGATTTGTAGCGCTTCTTTGCATTCTTCTTAAACATGCGCTCAAGCCAGTTCGAGGGCATCGTTGTAGGAGGAGAGAAGGGAACTCAAGCCGAGCACATGTTCTTGAGCGCTCAAAGTTCCTCAGGTGGACGAATTTGATGGAACTGCAGTTCCATTGCACTGGTACTGCCACTGGCAGTCATGAAGTTCGCTTCTTTGAGCCCATGGCCAAGGCTCGAGCAGAGGAATCCAGATTCAGTCGCAGTGCAATTCCGGACACGAGAAGTGCCCAGACAGATCAGAAACCAAAGACTTCCCAATATTTATGCTGCCCAGTACCAACGTCGCAGAACGAGGTCGAGAAACGGGAAACAGTCCTGGCGGTCTACCGGCCCGTACCTCAGCCAGTGCGATCCTCTTCATCCCCATCACCATCCAGTTCGCAAAACGACCTCCTTGACCTCAATGCACTCTACGATTTCCTTCTCTATCTTATATGGATGACATCTCTATCTGCTGTGCTCTGCCGATGAAAGATGAACTTTACCTTGTCCAAAGTAACAAACGAGGCGAGAGTTCAAGTATCTCTAGAGGCGGTATTCCCTGTAGACGTGTCTGTATAGGAGGTTACCTAGTACGTTTCTTCTTGTTTTCATCCAAAGCAAATGCGTCATATTTCTGCGTTAGACTACTACAAGGTCTTTGAAGGCTTCCTATGAGAAGTTTTTCGAGGGTAAAGAGATCCTTTCTTTGGCTAATTCTAATGTTGGAGGCACTTCGCTCAATACTGGCGTGTCAGGTTTCCAGATGTCGAGGCAAGGGCTACGGGCGTCGAACTTCCAAGATTACGAGAGTAGGTTTAAATAAGCTGCAATATCAAGCTTTGAGCTTATGTATCGATATCGTTAGCTTCTTCTGGAAACTCAAAGTTTGCAGAGCCAAACCCTTGATGACACCCGGTAGGCTTTACGTTCTCTCGTCCTTTCCATTACTCACATATTCCAATCAGTGTCGCATTGTGCATCTCCACTGACGAAAACGCTGTCGCCGCTATAAGCACCTTCAAGTCCCTGTCGTCGCTTGTGGCTGCTCCCTGCTACAACATCTATCAGGCAGCTCACACTCGTTCGTGTTCTCTCTTCGTCAAGTATGAATGTTAATCCAGGGTTTCTACCGATGAGAAGCTCTCTCCACCTCCATTTCTGACCACTCAAGACCAAATTCGACTCTTACATGTTCGCCATACTCGCAGCACGCTTGCCACGTCACACTGGCCACTGGCTCGCCTCCCTAGTGATCAACTTTTCAAGACGAATCAGCGCCGACTGCGACCTTGCGTGCTTGTTTCTCTTCTACCATGGACGTCAAACCCACCGCGACGCTTGGCTCAGGATAGCCTCTAGATATACAATGAATTCTCCTCGTCGTCTTTGTGCTTCCACACCTCAACCTGGACTATTCCTTCTTCCCTGTAGGGTCTCGTCTACACCTTCCACGTCCTGCTACTAGAAATGCGTCGTGTGGAGATTGAGGGACGCAACCCACCAGTGTGCTCTCGCTTTTTTTTTTTTTTTTTTTTTTTTTTGCGTTCTTACTCACACTCATCGTAGCACGTCAGGCGTCTCTATCCCAGCGCATCGATGTTTCTGCCCCTCCCGCCCACTCAAGCCGGCCTTTTTCATCAAGCAATTCAGCAGCATGATTTCCTCGGTCGTCAAGTCCTTCACCAGTACGCGCACGTCGAGTTTTTCCACAGGCACCAGCCTCCTCTGCCTCGCGTTTCACGCTTTATTGCCATACTCTTCACTCGACCTCAAACTACCTGGACCTTGTTCGATCATCTCCCCTTAACGGTTACCTCCTCTTGGCCACTTACCACTTGTCCTCGAATCCCGAACTACCATCAACCCGGCTCTTTCTGATGAATGGGGGGCAGTAGAGTGGATAAGGATTCGGACAGAGTACGAGGTCGATTGTCGACATACAGTTAGTACTATATATCCACGCCTAAGTAGACAGTAGTTTAAGCAGATAGTGTTGTCTTTCCCTACAATCTATCTTTGCCTAACTCAAGTGCTTTAGCCTCACGAAGGCTCTGGAGGGAAAGCGAGTCAGTTTACTGTCACTGAGTCAGCAAACCGAATCATAATTTACTGACCCGAAACACTGACTTAGTCACAGGAGCGCATCAGTAAGTCAGTTAACCGGACTGATCTCAGTCAGCTCTGAATCAGCCTCGGGGTTTGAGTCAGTCTGTGTCACTCTCGGTCTCAACAGCCTCCTGGACTTAGACCGCCTTCTCGACTAGCATTTATAGCAGCATGGATCTCGTCTGATATCCGCATACATATACCCCCTTTGCCATCTCATTACCACTTAGAACTTCTCGTGTTTTCTTGGGCTGAATGACCGTTTCTACTATACCACATATCCTCATTGCGGGACTGGGGAACTACCCGTTACCGCTTACACGACATAGGTTCGTCTTCGTTTTCTCCTGTCCTCGTAATTTCTTTCTGCATCTCTAACGTTAGCTCACGGAACCTCGTTGTATAGCATAGGACACTTAATCATCGATTCCCTCGCCGCCCGACACGGTATAACCTTAGCTTCGGACAGAAGCAAAGGCGGGTTTTACGGGAGAGGAGAGGTATCCGTTGAGGATACGCTCGTCTCTCTTTCCCTTTTCAAGTCCAGTACGTTTCCTCCTATGGTTCCTCCCTCCTTTTCTTGTCTGTAAGCTACAACAGTCTAACGCAAAGCACGACAGAATCACTAATGAACGTCTCCGGACCCTCCATCATCTCCGCCCTTCGTTCTACCTCCTCAACTCCATCCTCACTCCCGGATCCAAGCACACTAATTCTGGTCTCCGACTCCCTCTCCCACCGCCCCTGTATAACCCACCTCCGTCTCGGCGGGTCCGCCAACGGTCACAACGGCATCAAGAGCGTCATCAGCGCTCTCCGCGGGGAAGATAAGTTCTGGAGGATTCGGGTAGGGATAGGCAAGAATGACGGCGTCGATGCGGCGGAGTATGTGATGGGTAGGTTGAGTGGGTTCGAAAAGACGTTTTGGGGTGTTGATGGGGAGGGTGTGGATTTGGTGATGAGGGATGTGGAGAAGGTTGTTAGGTAGAGGAAGACTGGGTAGACATGGCAGGGAAGATGACGAGGGGTGATGTAGCCTTCGTAGGGACGAAGCTCAGGGAGGGAATGGGCTCCTTTTCAGCGTCGTGAACGGGTGGATTTGGGATTCCACTGGCACGAACTGGGGGAACAACCTCGTCGAGCTCCAGATGTAGACACGGCGGTATCCGTAGCTTATACTACCCCATCCTGTCCTTTACAAGGTCATCCTCAGTAGTACTCAAGTACAGTTAGATCTGAGGCAGATGGATAGCATCGAAATCAATCCACATTGCACTGCATAAACTCCTGGTATTGCGTTACAAAAGAAATTTAACTTCTATAGTACCGCATTCCATCTTACGACGCATACATCCACACCAGATGCTACCCCAACCTTGACCTGGGATATCAAGGGACATACGTACACGCTTATATCGTTGCTATCTTGCCTTCTTCCTGATACGCTGGGTATACCCGTGGTGATTGGCTGAGGTCGAGTAGAGCAGATAGTCTGGAAGTGGACGTTCTGTCGGGACGGAGCAAGCGTCCTACAAACGAAGAAACAAGATGAATAGGTTAGCTTGGAAGAACGAGAAGACGAGAGAGAAGGAGAGGGGGTGCACGGTTGTGATGGGTGCATGGTCGCATACTTCATGATTCTGCCCCTACAGGATCATCTGGTGCCAAAATCAACGCCACGTTTTACAATAAACAAGGATGAACGTATACAATTAGTAAAACAAGACAGACATATGAGAAGAAGCTTCACCTGGAATATAGTATATAACGATAATTGAGCGCACTCCACATCGTAACGATCGTTCACATAACACGGGCTTGTCTTTCTCAATGGCGAGCTGATGGACGCGGAAGAGGATGAGGATAGCATTATGGTGGGGGAGGTTTCAACGCTGTAGAAGCCTTGGCCGACGACGTCGCCTATTGGGATGGTGGCGGGTTAGACAATGACGAAGAGGAAGGCATGATAGAGGAACGAACTCACTACGAAGACGTACTTAGTTCGTCTCCGAACGGGACCCAGCGACTCTGAACAGCTCAATCATGTTGGAGAACTGCCTTGTATGTCCTCATAAATTTATCCAACGCATACAATCAGGCCCCCATCTCCTCAAGAGCCACAGAAGAAGGACCCCAGATACCGTAATAGGTCAATCCTCGATATTTCCCTCTTATTCACAGAGAGCCTCTTGTCCTCCTCTTCAGTTATCGGTGAGTAGTTCTTCAGCTTGTCTATCTGTCTGCGTGTGACGAGAATATGAAAAAGAGGGGTTGGAGGAGCTGGGAGTTCAAATTCTTGAACTGTACGGTAGGGTTTATAGGGAAAGTCATTGTTTTGGAGAGGGGAGGAGTACATAGCCTGTCTAGATCGCTTGACGTGGTTTTGGTGGCCCTCGGGGTGAGTAAAGTGATGAGAACAAAGGGGATGGTCTGCTGAGGACGATGGTGGACGCGCGACTATCGGTAACGATGACAGTGCTCCATCTATGCTAACCGCTCCCTGAGCTATTCGTTTACTCGAGGCTTTGATGACGCTAATTTCATTATACTGGTGATCCTGATAGAGAGTGAGCTTCTAGTGGGAGGACGGTCGCGGTCGTTGCAAAGCCTACATTCCTGAGGCCGATATTCATTTGTAAGTTACATCAATGTTTTGGTTTTGTTTGTGTCGTTCGGTCTGGACAGAATTGATGGTGCTCGTTTTGGTCGAGGTGACCTGCAGTTCGATACAGTACGCCCAGGTTCATCTTGTTCAAAAGCTTCGGCAAGAGAGAGAACGCTGGCGGAGCCAGCACTTCTCAGACTCAGTAACAGTGTCGAGGTATTCCTAAGCAAATCCTGCCAATGCCTGAACAGTCGATACATTCAGTGGGCGTTCCGACACGGCGATGATTCCAAGGGTTGCCTCGGATGAGGGTGATTCGCTCTGGGTAGCAGACTTTGAGTGCGAGAAGGAGAAGGGAGGTCTCGACGCTGTAGAATCCGCGGTCGACGAAGTCACCTAATAGAGTCGGAGGTTAGAAGGGAAGAAGAGGAGAAGAGAGAGGGGGAGAGGGGGGCACACCCATGAAGAGATAGTTCGTCTCTGGACAGAACCCACCAACTTTGAACAGCTCCATCATATCGAAAAACTGGCCGTGTATATCTCCACATATCTGCGAAATAAGAATCAATTAGAATCTCGACCACCAAACCACTTGGACCATATCACAAAAAAGAAAAGCACGTACAGTAACCGGGCAATCCACAGTTTGCACGTTCGCCTCCTCGATCAAGATCTCACTCGCCTTCATGCAGAGTCTCTTCACCTCTTCTTCACTTATGGGCGTGCAGTTCTTCAGCCGCTCGATCTGTCTGTGTAGAGAGAGAGAGTAGAAAGGAACTGGAGGTTCAGTTCAGCATTGCTCTGTTATGTAGTGCCTCATTCGAAAAGATGCGATTTTGTGGTTGTCGATGTGGACAATGACGTGGTTAAAAGGGAGGAGAGGAGAAGATTTCATTTATTTGTCTAGTTAACTTGACATCGTTTTAAGAGCTGTTCAAGGGGAGAAGAATGAGAATGAATGTTATACTGTAGCATCAACAGTGGGGAGGGTAGTGGATGCGATTGTCAGACGATACCGCGGGCCAGCCGGCTTCGGCTTCGGTTGGTCGGTGTATTTTCCGATGACCAATCACCCGGATCAATATTGCGTAATGTTCAGCCGTTCACAAGCGTTCATCGACATCGGCTGTCTCCCTCCACCTCTTCTTCAGAACAACCTTATGCATTAGTATACAACGAGAACTTGGTTTAGACTTACGGCTATCGAAGGTAACAATCGCAACTACCTGATTAATTTCTCAGCGCAACTGAACGCTGTACCCAACGGACCTAGATTCGAGCCGTGTAGGGTGCATCATGAGTCATGATTCAAGTCGTATCTTGGGGGGCTTAATCCATCTTGCGCTGGCATCAATTCTTCCTGACTTTGAGAGAAGCTCCTTGAGTAGGGCACTGTACATGGCTACACTCTTACTCTCTTCTAGCCGACCAGGCCGATCTCTCTGAGTCAAAAAACACCGCCATCCCAAACTAGGCTTCTTATGGTCGAGCTCAGTTGGCTGATGATGATTTTGCCTTGCGGTCTAGCTGGGCATCTCACTGGGATCAGATACTGTACAGGTAAGTGTACTAGGATAGGTGGGCCCATCATAAGTAGCTCTGAGCTCTGAGCTCGCCTCTGGGGTAGCTACGCGAGTCACGATTAGTCTCAAAGTTCTATTCCTTGCAATTTTGCACGGCTGTGGAAACTTCAGGTCTTTATACCCCAGTCTCGTAGCTTTGATATCTACGTATCAGGATGAAGCGACGAGTTTGAGTGACGTTTATGCAGCGCACCTTAATGTGCTGTTTCCACGCTGGTGAGTAGCTCCAAGTCTATAAGTATATCCTTTCCACTTACGACCCATCGTAGCCTTGATCGTGGTTTCATCTTTGCAGGTCTTGATGGCATCGTTGCTAGCGAGATTCCATCGATCCTGAACTTTCTCTAGGTACTTTGGATTCCATCACAGCTGGCCGCAAACACCATCACGCGTCTTACCAACCACTCCTTTCTCAGCCCCGTGGCTGAGACCTGCAAATCTCAGAATTCGAGCTCATCTGCGTATATTATTTTTCTTCATTCAGCGCCGGCGCTCCATGATAATCCAAAATGAAAACTACTATAACAGTGCTTCTGCAATCTTGCCTCAGCTCACCATCCGTCTGATCGACACAATTCACAGGTAGAAACCACCATGATATACTCTATTGAGATTGGCGACAATCAAACGCATTCTAGCGTCCCATTTCCCAACGTCAACTCTTTTTTTTCTCATGGCATATCATATCATACAGAGGGATTCGTGGTCGCTGATACCGTAGCACGCAGTGACGGCGTCTGAACGGTATATATTGCACCATATATTGAGAGGCTGACGATCCCTCCTTGCCCCGCAGGCTGCAACCATCTAATCTGCGATCGCATCCGCTCCTTTTTCATTTGTCGCCCACTCAACACTCGAAGGGCTACTCCGGCTGTATCAGCCAGATGTATTTCGTATCTCAGTATGCTCTCATGCTGCTTCTCGTATTCCTAACTCAGACCACCAATGTTTGGTCTCGCTTGGTGAACCGGACTATTGACGATGAAGATGGTGACCCAGTTACTGGTCATAAGATTAGCTATACCCCGGATCAGTGGTCATTGGGCGAAGACTGTAATGGCTGTCAGGCCAAGCTGGACCCGGGGAGAGTGCTCCACGTACGTATCTACTATAGTTCTGACTCTGTACGAGTAATAAACTTGAAGCCGTATAGGGAACTTGGCATGATACGACAGGTGCATTGAGCGGTCGTGGACCCAGTGCTGCCACCGTTGTGTTTACAGGTGCGAACACTCTTGATCTTTGTCTCCCCGCGTCTTTCATGCAGTTGATACTGGCATGTTGACTTCCAGGTCGAGCTGTTTACGTGCAGAACATTCTTGTTGGATCGACTCACACAGAAGTCAAAATTCGCGACGCCGACTACACATTCAGCATCAACGACACTGTCGTCGGCCGATTCCAGCTCAGTAACCCCACGACTGACGATCCTACTGGTTTTGCGTACAGCGTTACAACGTTTAAAGACGAGTCGCTTCCCTTTGGGACCCATACCTTGAAAATTACGGTCGGTGAACAGGGCAGACCGTCTGTCATGTTGCTGGACTCTATCATCTATTCGTACGTTGATATCATTCTTATTTAGTGTATAAAGTTGCGGTTACTGATGGGAACAGATTTGAGGAGCCAGATACAGTCACTGAGAATGTCGTTTCTCCTTCCATTTCAACTACGGCCTCGAGTATAGGAACGGACGCCTCTGCTACTAGTACCTCAATATCTCCTACCCTCAGACAAGGATCAAGCTCAACCTTGTCAAGCTCTGGTTCATCTAGCTCTTCGTCTGCCAGCAGCTCAGAATCGTCGTCGACAGAACAAGGCACTTCAAGTGTAACGGTTTTTGTGCCAGTGACCGACAACGCCACACCATCTTCCACAACGGAGTCACTCGGCCCCTTTCCAGGATCAAATGGACCCAAACCAGGAATAATCGCTGCCGTGGTCATAGTCTCAGTCCTCCTTCTCATCGCTCTAGGCTTCCTTGCCTTAATCCTCACCCGGCGCCGCCGAAACAAATCCCACGATCGCCTCGTATCACCTTTCCTTGATGATCGCGAATTTCAACATGCGCATGATCGCCATCATCATGACAGTGGAATCGAACAAAGCGAAGCTCGAGAGGGCAGTGTAATAAGCTACCAGCGTTGCTCTCATCGTGTGGACCCTGAACAGGGCGGACGGGGCTCTGGATCTGTCATCGATATCTCTGGAGACTGTCACGAACAGATGATGTCTCAATCTGTCAATGACTGTGGGGAGACGACGGTTACCGATCTTCTGAGACGGCTGGGGGAGGAAAATGGCACGGAGACCGGGCTTGATAACGAGAAGAAAGATCCGCCTCCCGTCCGGACGGTGAGGGGTTCTGGGACAGAAAAGCTGAATACAGGTGAGGTGCGTTGGAGCGCTAGCTATCATGCATCCGAAGGAGCAGAAAGTTTGCATTTGAGCTCAAGTACCTCGCCGCCGGACTATTCTTCGCTCTTCGACTCAGAATACTGAGACGGATCCCGAATACGCAGCTAAAATGTTGGTTATGTATATTCTCCGAGTCTAGTTTCTTGTTCTTAGGTAAACTATCACTTTCGTTCCCTTCATTCATTTTCTTTCACTACCTCGGAGCTACAAAGGGAGGAGATACAAGTCAAGTCTATGTATGTAATCATAGTCCTCAATCGCAATATCGTACCAATATAAGCACAGAAATAGGGCACTATATGCCACTACAGCAGACATCCCAGATGCAAGATTGAGTCACTACAGTCCTTGCCCAACAAGTATCTCATTAATGTTCATCATGATCATCCGAAGGTGAAAAGAACTGGTTCTGAGGCATGGAGGTCAAACCAGAGGCTACTGCGGTGTCATTCAACTCCAGAAACCCCCCCCCCCCCCCCTCCCGCGGGATACTCTATCATCATCCTTCGTTTCGTAGGCCTGGCTACCCAATTTGATATCAGGAGTATCGTTATCATGTCTATGAAAAGAAATTAGCAAATTGAAATCGTCGTTCAAGACTCCTAAAGAGGTTAAGATTTAACAGACGTACGGCCAATGACCAGCCGTTTGATCGTCATTGTCTTGGGAGCCGAATCTCCTGTGAACAACAGATCGACATGCTCAGCCATTGTGGGGATGAAGTCATGGAGGGATTGGCGTTCCTTGCAGCGTCGTGAGCGGATGGCTTTTGGATTCCCCACGAATTGGAGGAACGATCTCGACCGTGAGCTTTGACAACGCATACGGAGGTTTCCAAAGCCTATCATACTACCCCCTGTATTAGTATCAGAGACCACTATTTCCACAACAATTCCTAGTTCATGTGAGGAACTTCTCAGCTCAAGATACCACAGTACTACTACAGCTGTAACTACATATGTCTGAGGAAACTTGAAATCGTTTAGTCCAGCCACGAGAAGATGGGGGCTCAGCCCTTCGTCGTATTTCAAAACGATAGTTTATCCAAAGAAGAGTTAATTTTTATGTGAATTCGTCCGTGAAAGCAATAATCCCACCGAACAAAATATACTACGTCGGAAAACAGGCCTCTCCTAGGAAGTCACTTTTTTCCGCGGCGATCCATGCTCTTACCTCTCAAGACGAGGTGACGCGTTCAACTGAGTTATATTATTAGTGTAGTCAGCCAATATCAACTCTCAGCTCTCCGACGACTGGTACGCCAAACCCGTCGCAATCCGTGGTTAGAGGTTTCTCCAAGTGTCGGGAAACATTTCAACCATTCCCTTCCGGTGACGAGGTTGCTAAGATTCGGTTTGATCACAGTGGGTCTTCCCAGGATGGAAGGACGCCAGATAGCCTCTCTGTATGGCCATGGAGCCCAGAATAACCGCTCCCCGCGAGGACCCAGAGTCCAGCCATCTTCCCCTGGTACTAATTCCTCCATGAGATGTCCTAGATACTCCGCACAACAAATGGTGAGCTCTGAGTAGTTACATAGTGAGAGACTGAAGTGGAACCCACCGTTTGTAGGATTGGCCGAATCGCACCTCCCATCAGATAGCAGCGCTTTTTTATCCCATACGCGGATAGTCCCATCCCAAGACCCAGATGCTAGATATCCACCGTTTGGCGAGAAGGAAACCGAGAGGACAGAAGCAGAATGGCCCTCGATTGGACCAGCTATGCATACACCGGTCTGTACATGCCAGATGCGGGTAGTAGTGTCCCTGGAGCCGGAAGCAATATATTGACTGTCGGGGGAAAAGGAAACAGAAAAGACGGAATCAGGATGACTAGTGAGAGGAGCGTAGATGCAGGTGCCGGTGTGCGTATTCCATACTCGTATTGTTTTGTCGTCCGAGCCAGATGCGATGCATTCGCCGTCTGGGGAGAAGGAAATAGAGCGGATCCTGGCTGTGTGACCTTTGAGTGGTCCAAGAGTACATTTACCAGACTGAGAGTCCCATAGCCGAACGGTTCTATCCCGCGAACCAGATGCGAGATACGACCCGTTGGGCGAAAACGAGACGCAACATACCTCATCGGTGTGTCCCTCAAGAGGGCCAAGGGCACACTCACCAGTTCGTGCGTCCCAAATTCGAATGGTAGTATCTCTGGAGTCAGATACAATGCGCTCAGTGAGCGCCGCTCACTTTCTGGCGAAAACGAGACTGACCTGACCCAGCTTATATGGCCAACCAGGGGACCGAGGATGCGTTTGCCGGTATTTAATTCCCAAACTCGAATAGTTCTATCATCAGAACTGGATACGATGAGGCGACCGTCACGGGAGAAGCAGACGGAAGTAACGTCATCTTCATGACCCTCTAATGGCCCGAGGATGCATTCACCGGTTTTTACATCCCAGACGCGAACAGTGTTGTTTTGACCAGCAGCAATAAGATGACCTGAGGGCGAGAAGGAGATGGAATATATGACGTCATGCTTCGCCATTGCTAGATAGCTCTCCCACGACTCCCAATCGGGCGGTATTCCAGAGGCCGGCGGGATAACTAAGATAGCAGCTTTTGCTCGATAATGACGTGCTACGTCTGAGTCTCTGGGAGAGAAGGCGAGAACGGAGATATAGATGTGAGGTGTTGAACCTGTGATTTTGTCAAAACTGTGCACAAATGTGTAGGCATCCATGACGAAATCACGCCTCCAGGCCAGCTTTTTTACCTCCGAAAAATTTTGAAGTCAGCGAAGATGGCATGCTCGAGGTATATTACGAGCTGCTCACCTGTGCGTGTTTGCTCCCCCGTGATATAAGACTGAGGAACATCTTGTATCGCCCAACCGATGTCCGCAACTGTACCCTTGATTTTATCAAGCGCATGGACCTAGAAGCCGTGTCCAATCTACCCGTGAGGCTAAGTAGCTCAAGCCAGAATAGAAGCTGGTCTCGAAGGAAACAATCCAGTAAATCGTATGAAAGGGTAAGATCTGCTTCGCTCTCAGCAAGGTGGTATCCCCAGGCCTGGGAGGCGTACACAATGCCTGGCGGCAATGCCCTCAGCCTCTCCCTAATACTCGGATTTCGTACCTCCTCGTCGGGAAGGAAGGACGACTCCAGATTGCACATATTGAATCGGAGGTGAGAACACATTAGCTCGAATGAACGGGTGAAGATGTGGCCGTGGTGAACCGCAGGGTGAACCTTGAGTTGACACGCGCGGTCACTGGTGATGAAGTCGATAAATGATTTATGTGTCTGGACAACAGTAGAATCGGTGATAGGGCTGATCCCGGGAACGAGAAGGCTACGCGCCAGCTCAATGAAACGGCGGACATCGAATTCTTCTGCAGCTAAGCCTGCCAGTGCCTGAATGGTTCATACGTCGAGCGGTCGTTCTAAAACGGCGATGATCCCGAGGATCTGAATAGATTTCCCTTGTCGGCTTTGGTCTACTCCATCATTCCCTAAGACCTGATCTAGAACGAATTTGTAGAGGGAGCCTAAATCCTCCATGCCGCTCACGATGACAGAGTCTATCACAGAATCACGTCTAGCTGCCCCATGCCTATGGATATGTGGTAGGATAAAGTTGATAGCAGTGCTGGCCCATACAAAGAGACCGTCTGCTTTATCGGAGAGCCTATCGATCTGCCGTTTGGATGGCCAGGATGTCCAGGTGTCGTCATTAGGAAAGAATCTCCTGACGCCGTCTCTAAGCCCAGCCTCCAGATAGCCCCTGACAGCAGAAACTGAATCAGCCGTCCCAATCTCCAATGAGACCTCCGTGACGAGATCACGGCCAAGATTGACGAGAATGTCATTCTCATTACGGGTCGTGAGTACGACACGGACGTTACGGGGTAGGTGACGTATGATATCAGAGAGGGTAGAAGCGAAGGTGGAAGGATCGGATATCTCGTCGATGGCATCGATGACGACAAGGACTGTGCCATTGTAGGTTCGGATGAGGTCTAGGAATAGTTGCTGCGATGGATCATCGATGGCGGTGGCACCAACACTAGCCGTCTTCTCCAGCGTCTGAAGAATAGACTCAGCCATGTGAGGCGATACGAGGGCAAGCTGATGGGCGATTGTCGTGAAAACGTGGCGTGAATCAGTGGTCGAGGTGAAACCACGACGGATGAAGTAGTGAACTCCAACCAGACCTGGGCACCGCTCTCTGAGGCTGAGTAGTCTAGCCAAAAGCGTCGTCACGAGTGTTGACTTCCCACTGCCTGGTACCCCGATGATGCAGACGCACTGCTGGGAGCTGGGAAAATGTGGGTCGGTCTCGCTAGTTGTGCCCGTGGTCCACGATGAGAGGTGGTCCAACAGCTCATCGCGTGTTCCAGGAAAGCAGAGCGGTTTGTCGAGTGTGCCTCCGAGTCGAGCATCTTGAGCGATGCGGTTACCTAGTAGTTGCTCCTGAAGAATGCGTAAGTTTTATTGTCGGACGAAGGATTCGAACCTCTTACAATTCGAGAGCAGATATCTGCAGCCGTACTTCATCAGATAAAAAACATCGGAAGACCATGATTTAAGAACTCGTACCCCTGTTGTTGATGGCATTGTTGCTAGCGATGGTCATGTTGCCGCCACCTGAATCTACACCCAGTTAACCATGTCAACAACTTAAGTTGATTTGAAAGCTATCCGACTCAACTTGATATTTTGTTGTGCGCGAAGTCAAAGCTCTGGCTTGGGATTGTATATAAGCGAATCTCATGAGTCGCGGCGCGACCTTGAGCCTGCGTGTCGTCTAATCCGTGGTTGGGGTGGGACATGATGGACAGAGCGAAGATGTAGAACCAAATTTGCCGCGTGTACGCTCACATCTCTTATGGTCTGAGTGCTGTTTGACAGTTAAGCGCTCAGGTGAACGACATACCGAGGCTGATATGCACGTGCCAACTATGATTCAATCCTTCAGCATTCGTCACGAACCTCTCCCACAGAAATCGAGCCTGTGATCATCAAGCCGAGAGAGCAGACTCAGATAGTAAAATTGAGAGTTCGTTCCAATAGAAGTGGGAAGGGGCACGCTAGAGAACCGACGGAAGTCTAAGCACAAGATAGAGCAGCCAAGCACACAGCAGTGGGATAAAGTCCAGGGCGTGAGAGGGTGTCGTACTCTGCCGAGGGTGCAAACGCCGGAGGCCCGGGATGGGCGTTGACAACGTCGTAGCATTGTTGTGCGAATATATTCTTACGTCCTATTCTCTTCACAGTATTTGTGAAGTGCCACAACCGAGCTCGAGAGAAGTTCACAGTGTCACATATAGCAGATCTAAAGACGAGGGAGAGGGAGAAAAAAAGGATGATCGATGAACTTTTGCGAGCGGCCTAGACCGGCGGGCGGATCACTGCCAGAACTAGGCACAGCTGAAGAATTAGCCGACGGGCAAAACACCATTCACCACTTCCTCCTCCTCCTCCGCTCTCAAGCCTGGTATGGCATCCGCATCCACAAAACCTCATTTTGAGCCCACAGAGTTCTCATCAGAGGCCTTCTTTGAGACTCAGCCCCCACCTGCGACGTTAGAACAAGATACCGCCAAAGTGAGGGAATGGGTGTCGTGTCAGATTCAACAGGGGAGGAAGATCGCTTTGGTCACTGTGAGTATGTTCAATGGTTTTCTTGATTTCGAAGAAGCTTACTCGAGCTATCTTTACCCTCTTTGTCTAGAGTGGTGGAACGACGGTTCCTTTAGAGCTGAACGTGTGAGTCAATAGTATCGAGCGGCGTTTGAACGGTTTGCAGACTCATACATCGTCTACAGCGTCCGGTTTTTGGACAACTTCAGTGCAGGGACTAGAGGAGCGACTTCCGCTGAATACTTCCTCAGCGCTGGCTACGCCGTGATCTTCATGCATCGGCAGTTTAGTCTACAGCCGTTCAGTCGTCACTACTCACATTCCACCAACCCATTCTTGGACTTCCTAGACATCGATCATGAACCTTCAGCGGCCCCAGGCTCTTCTACGTCTCCTCAACCAACTTCAACTCAGATAACGGTCAAACCATCTGAACGTGCTCATCTCCTGGAGGTCCTCAAGACCTACAAACATGTCCAATCCCAGGGTGCATTGTTAACCTTAACATTCGTGACAGTGAACGATTATCTTTGGCTTTTACGGAGTGTTAGCCAGGAGCTTGCGAAAGCAGAGAGGAACGTACTGTTCTACTTAGCGGCTGCGGTGTCAGATTTCTTTTTACCTAGGCAGAAGATGGTCAGTATGCGGCTCCTTCTCGGGGAGATAACCTTGACTGATCGTGTTTCGCTTCCTTTATCCAGTCTCAGCACAAGATCCAATCTGGGAAAGGCAGTCTGCACATTGAAATGGATCAGGTTCCGAAGATCATCAAACCCATGGTAGACGAATGGCATCGTGACGCTTTCGTCGTCTCCTTCAAGGTACAGTGAACTTCCTTTACTCTGTCAACAGTACTTGATCTGATCGTATCTTGGGTTAACCTCTTTTTCTTGTTTGATCATTTATAGCTTGAAACCGACAAGTCCCTCCTCGTACCCAAATCCTGCGCTGCACTGGAGCGGTACAAGCACCAGGTCGTCATCGGAAACGATCTCAACAGGAGGAAGTTCGAGGTTGCCTTCATCTCACCGCTAGGCTCTGGCTCTTCTCCCACCACAACATCTACTTCCTCGTCTCAACCCAGTAGTACTGCGGCCACGACGACGACGACGGTACATACCGTCTCATCAGATACCAACCAAGAAGCATCGAGTCAGCAGTATGAAGTGACATGGCTTAGGATCGACCCGTCTGCGGTTCGGCCTAACGGACAGCCGAGGGAGATTGAGGAGGATATCGTGGACGAGCTGGTGAAGAGGCATCAGAGCTGGCTGGAGAGGCGTTGAGTAATGAGGCAAACCTTGTCCGCTTAGGATCTTAGATTCAAGCTAGGGCCGGAGGACAGGACGAACTACACACAATTTTCACCAGGGACGAGTGTGCCTGTACGCGTCAAGGGCTCTGGATCGTGTTGTAGAAGGTTAAGGAGAAGTAGCGCGTATCGAACCCATGTATATCATGATCTCAATTCAAGTATTACCATCCCACCTGGATTTCGTGTTTCTTCCCCCATTGCCTACGTCGTGGTCTTCTTTGCTGGAACTGTGCGAACCTGATGAAACAGATGCACAATCCATCGACAAAATCTTGTACTTTCGCCTCTTTCTCTAGTCTTTGGCTTGAGAGCTCTAGCGGTCACTCGTCGTACCCCGAACGACTCCATGTGCTAAATCATCCCACACACAAGAGCTTCGATGAATTAATTTGATTGATTGATCCTACGATAACAGTAGTGGCGATACTGGAGAGAAAACAAGAAAAGCTACAAGAGATGCGATGCGATGAGACATGAAAGTTAACATGAAATCAGCTACGTTGGGATGCAAGAGAAGAAATATAAAGGCATCAAAAGCCTATTCTAAATTATAAAACCACTTCCATGCGTTGATTTCATATTCTTGGTTAAGAGAGAAAGAGAGAGATTTGTCGATAGTAAGAGGTAGAGAGAAACATGTTGAGAGTGAAGAGAAAGAAAGAAAGAGGAAGGAAATTTATTTCCTCTTCTTGCCGAGCCCTTTCATGCTCTTGGGGAGGAAAGAAGAGATCGGACCACCGCTCCTGTTGGTGTTTCCACCGGTACCGGTGTTGTTGTCCTGCACGTGGGCACTGGAAGAACCAGCGCCAGCGCCTTGATCACCGTTGTTGCTCGCATCGACATCACGACGACGGAAAACACGCCCAAAGGCACGTCCAACGCTAGAAAAAGAGCTCGTAGAAGGTTGTCCTGAGTTATAATACTGGTTAGTAAACACCTCATCACAAAACAAGGGGCCGAGAGATCAGCGTACCAGAGGATTCGGACCCTCCCCCCAACTCGTCCGACGAGTTCATGGGATGAACGTGGTCCTCGGGGACGGAAGGCAAAGAGATTGTACCAAAGGGGGAGAGGGGGTAATTGATGGGAGGAGATTCCATGGCTTCGTCGAATCCATTAACGTCGTGAACCATACGGGGTCGGAAGGTGTCCCTAGTAGCGGCGTGACCTCCCTGGGGAGGAATAGCGCTGGTACCGGGGGTACCGAGATTCCCAGCATTGGTGGAGGGGGTAGAGATGGGGCTGACAGCATGCTGAGGAGCCGTGGTATAAGTAGACGACAAGCCCCGAACGCCTGTGGTAGCCCGGTCGTCACGAGCGTGATCGCGACGAGGGGGAGATCCATTTCCGGAAGAAGGCATAACTGGTAACCTTGTTCTCGCATCAGCGGGCGGCTTCGGCATACTCGTACACGACGAGGAAATGCATCTGCTCACCGTTAGAATATGTGCTGTTGGAGGAGAGGGTGTGTAGATAGGATGTACAGGAGAAGAGGAGTTGGAGAGGATGGGGAAGTCGAGCAACATTGGAGACGAGTTAAATATCTGGATGGGATGGGTGGGTTCTTGGGCCATGTTCAAGCGTTCAGCTTTGATAATGGGATCCATTGATGCGCTTGGAGAGATTGTGTGCGACCATTCTTGAGTTAGTGCGTCAGAGGTCAGGTTCTGCCGTTGTCGATGCCGAGAGCTACCTCCTAAGATATCACGGACCTTCATGGGTTTTGGGCCACCAATGGGCGAGATGTGAGACGCTAGATAGTAGCAGGATATGCTGAGCTTGCGAGCAACCTAGAAAGAGCGTCAGCTATGGAGTTCAGACTTGAAGGGGGCTGATCATACCTATAGGTCAAAACTGAGGAGCCTTGGATTCTGGAACCTATTCAGCGCGACTCGGTCGCACAAGCTGTGCTCCTACGCTTCATTGAGCGTTGACCGTGCCCATTCAAGACCTCGCGCATCTTTGTTTGCAACAAAGATGTGGTTGGAAGACATACTAGGCTCGGTGCAACTCAGTTCGGATGATGTCAATGACAGCGTTGCGGCAATGGAAACAGCCCGCAATGGTTTGACGCAGAGAGAGCCCATTGTGGAGACGCTTTGACAGGCCCAGGATCTCTTTGTGATCATGAAAATTGCGCTAGAATGAAGATGCTCAACCATGAAGCTTACCAGTCCTGCGTAACGGCTCGAAACGTTTAGTGTGAGCTGAAGGATACAACTTACAAGGTATCCCCCAAGTCGACGTGAAATTACGCCGGTGAAGGGGAAATGTCTTCAGCTGAGAGATTACGTGTAGGAGGAGACGAAGAGTTTGAAACTGTAGCTATCAGTAGGCTGGAAGGGCAACGCCATCTGATGACCAGGCTCAGGTAGCTCATCAGAGCGAATAAAAAACTGAGTCGACGAGGCCAATGAGGGTCCTTAGGCTCCCGCCTAACCCTCTTGCAGCATCAAGGAGCACTCCTGTAGAGGAAAACCAATATCAAGCAAGCCTGCCATTTTCCGATTTCATTCCCCTTGCAACGCAACGTCGATTGCTTCAAGTTTTACCAGCAAAACAAGACTAATTCCGCAACACATCGGTTTTCCGCGAGGTGCTGGGTTTCAGAGCAGTTCGACGACGACAAGACACGAAGCCATGTAGAGGAGACAGTGTATATTTTACAGGAGCAATAGAGCCAAAGCTAGCACTTTGTAAATTGTTGATTGGTGGATGCTCGAGGTCGTTTACGTTGAAGTTGTCGACCGCACCCAGTGCAGTGTGATGTTATTCCTACCGTGACAGAGTGTCACTAATAGTGGGTCACACTGTGACTCTAGTCATTAGGGCGCACGTTCGAATCGTCCACAGATTCCAAACGCGTATATTCACTCCTCCTTTTGTTCCGCTCATCCAAACCAACTTCGTCGTCTTTTCTCAGTTGCTTCGTTCATTTCTTTATTGTGAAGGAAGTATGCATCAGCTTAGCCTCAGTCTCTGGTCAAAGAAATGACATGATGGTAGCCAGCGCTAGTCGCTGTGGCTCATTCTTTGTATTGAGCTTATCACAGTGGCCCTTTGAACGATTTGTCGTATAAGTAGCTGACCTCCACCAACGTGAGGTCCTTACTACTTTCTTCATACTCCTCCTACTCATATTACCTTTCTCCTCTTAGAATCATGTCAGAAGTATTCGCCTCATACGAGGAAGAACGTCAACGCCTACTTGCTCTATTGAACCAACTTCGCGCCTCTGGGTAAGTTATTCCTTCTTGTTCGACGGATGGCGTCGTTGCTGAGCCTTAGCTAGTGTCGATGGCGAGCTGGATTTGCCCCGAATCACTATTATTGGGAACCAGAGTGCTGGAAAGTCAAGCGTTGTGGAAGCTATCTCCTCAGTACGTTAGCTTTCTTCCGGATTATCCCACGACGTCAGTTCTAACGTCTTCTCTTTTTCTCAAAAGATCAGAGTCCCTAGAGACGCAGGAACGTGCACTCGTTGCCCTATGGAGTGTCGTATGACCAAGGCTACCGTTGGTCGTCCCTGGTCATGCCGTATCAGCATTCGTCGTGCTTTCTCTCCCGACGGGACTCGCCTCGACGATATCTCAGAGGAGCAATTTGGTCCTATCATCTATGATGAGGACGAGGTGGAGGACCGTCTCCGCCAAGCTCAAGTCTTCGTGTTGAATAATAAACTCGATGAGAGTGAGCTGCTTGATGCCTCTGTGGAACAGGTTAGGGAATGGGGCAAGGAGAGCGCGAAGAAGGTTCCGTTCTCTAAGAACGTCGTCTGTGTCAGTTTAGAGGGACCAGCTTTGACTGATCTCTCTTTCATGGACCTTCCTGGTATGTCTTGCTGCTGTTGTACCCCCTCTCCAGGCTGAACTTCTGTTTCGTCAGGTCTCATTCAAACCGCTGACGATACTCGGACGATTGACCTCGTGAAGGATATGGTTCAGAGTAACATCCAAGGCAACAGCCTCATCCTAGTCGCCATCCCAATGACAGGTATCGTACATTCATCTCTCTGGTCACTGCACAGAACTCTGAGCTTCTTCGTATTTCTTCTCCAGATGATATTCAGAACCAAGGTGCTCTACAGCTCGCGAAGAAGCAAGGTATCGACCCGCATGGACTGCGCACGATTGGTACGGTGATCCTCATCCTTCTCGTAATCTTTCTCTTAGCTTCCTTTCCACCTCAGGCGTCCTCACCAAGCCAGACATGTTAACCGAGGGGGCTTCTGGCCTTCAACGCTCCTGGCTAGACCTTCTTGAGGGTAGGTCTGACGATACCCGAGACGGGGGTATCCATCATCTCCACCACGGTTACTTCTGCACTCGTCAACCCAACGACCAGGACAGGGCATCTCACATCACTCATCCCGAAGCTCGAGAGAACGAGGAGGCGTTCTTCAAGAGTACTTCTCCTTGGTCTACGTCCAGTAAGCCCGGCAGGTTCGGGACGAAGCACCTCGTCGACACTCTGAGCACCCAGCTCATTAGGCTGATTCGTGATACGTAAGTTTCTCGTCTTGTGTCGGGCTCGGATAGATGCTTATATTCCTTCCAGCCTCCCTAAGATAGATCAACAAGCTACTGAGCAGCTTCGTTCTATCAACACAGAGCTCAACACCATCCCACCCGCTCCAACCGAGGAACCGGCTACGATGATGCAAATGCTCATCACTTCCTTCTGTGGGGACGTCGAGCGTTATGTGCAAGGAGGTACCAGCTGCGCCTCCTTGGTTCACGCCAATCGAGATGCGTTCGTGGAGTTCCAGCAAAGTATCCTTGCCACGGCACCGAATTTCTTGATTCAAGAGAAACGATCTGGTTTCGTCGCTCCCGACGCAGATGAGGACGGTATCCCATCGGGCCCTATGACTCTGGGAGCTATGAAGAACTTCCTCAACGAGTACGAGTCCTTTGTCCCTACTAAGAGAATATATCTGATCAAAGTTTGCTACAGTGCTATCACTCGAGAACTGAGGAACAACATCCCTTTCGACGCCAAGAAGGCTTTGATCGTCCAGTTCCAGAAGACGTGGCCTCGTGCTGTCGAGAAATGCTTCTACACCGTCCAGGACGCTGTTCACAAGCATCTTCTCGCCCTCATTGACAAGTATTGTCGACGTTACGACCGGCTCAGCCAGTATCTCACGTACGTCTGATTTACCCTCTGTGGTTTTCCCTTCCGGAGCTGAGTGTTCGTTCAGAATGCTTATTCCAGAGCTTGAGGCTAAACACCGGGACCGCTGCGCGACAGCCTTGGATATACTCATCGAGAAGGAGGAGACGCCTTATACTCAGAACTCGCACTATCTCGACACCAGCATCGACAAGTTCCTTTCTCGGTACAAAGCTGAAAGAGCTGAGAAGGCCTCAACCTCTGATGCGAGTTCCACCCTTAAGTCATCTGGTGCCACTCCTTCGTCTTCGACTCAGGCTTCACCTCAAGTTAAAGGGACCTCATCAGCATTCAATTTCAGCGGGGTGGGGAGCTCAAAGCTCACGGCGGGGGCTTCATCCCCTCGGGACTTCTTCAACCCAAAGTCAGCTTCTAAAGCTGAGAGCGCTCCGGCTAATGGTTTCGCAGGCTTCGGTAGGCTTCCTTGATACCTCTCTGCACAGGGTCTAACCATCAAGCTTCAGGATCGTTTACAGCATCTAGTGCACCACAAGGTTTTGTACCCCTCTTCTCGACCAACACAGGTACTTCTCCGTCACCTACTACGTCGACCGGCTCTACCGCCTCCGCTGCCACACCAAAGCAGGCCACGGAAGCTGACGATGAGAAGCTCAACGCTGCTCTCAGTGCCCTAGCCGCTCTGGGCTACGACGGACTCACGAAGGAGGACCTGAGCAAGCTGATCCCTCCTGACCCATACGAGAACGAAATGAGGGTCATGGCGGAGATAAGTGGGTACTTCAAGGTCGCTTACAAAGTATGGTTGTCTTTCTCTCGCCCTCTTTCATGCCAGGCTCACGTTTGGTCATCCTTCCAGCGCGTTATCGACGATATTCCTGCAGTCATAGATCTGACCTACGTCAAAGCTATCAGCAAGGACCTTCATCTGTTCTTGATCAACAAGCTGGGGCTGGGCACGCCTGCTGGAAATGAACGTCTCTCTGCGTTGTTGGCTGAGGATATGGAGATCGTTGCAAAGAGGGACGAGCTGCTTGGGAAGAAGAAGAGGCTGGAGAACGTCAGAGTCGAGTTGGATAATTTTGCTGTAGGATTCTGAGTGGGCGCTGTTTCGCTGGTCCTTGAGTAGGCTAGAGTCTAGACAGCGGACTGATGGGCAACACTTACCAGTGCTTGTATTTGTATCTGAAAACTGTTTATCTCATGCGTCGTCTTGGTGGACTAGCATGATTGTGGTTCCGCATCAAACATGAGATTATGAAGACCACAGTTTCCCTCGTGAAAGGATTTGAGGAAATTCTGTGAACCATGCACACCCTTTTACAATGAAAAAAGAGTATAGAGAGGACGGGAGCGACGTCAGCAGGATTCGAACCTGCGCCCTCAAGAGGAACAGATTTCTAATCTGTCGCAGTAACCACTTTGCTATGACGCCTTGATTCATTGTGGTCATATATACCACATCATGATAGTAAGAAGGATATCATTGAGAATCAGTCATCGTTTTGTGACCGGATGTGTAGGAACATCATTGATCATGATCATGGAACCCGTATCACTGTCGAGTTGCTCCTTCCACCCCCCTTCATTCACTGCTTCCTATCCGCTTCCATGTTCTCGCGCTCTCCTTCATAGCAACGTCTGATAATCTAATATCAAGCAAGCAGATCTCCTTAGATTTCTCCAATACGTTCCGGCCAATCCAGCCCAGTGTGATCGTTGCTCGCCGTCAGCTTGAAAACCATGGATGAAATCGTACCTGGCCTGTGGATTGGCAATTTACCCAGCGCATTAGACACTAAAACGCTAAAGGAGAGTGGAATATTCAGTATATTATCAGCAATGAGGGGTAGGATTACCATCAACGAAGTGAGCTCTTCTGCTTCTGTGACACCCTGAGAGGGTAGATAATCGTTTTCTTTAGACCTTTATCAGGCATCAGATTCTCCTGGATGACACGGAAGACGAGGATATTCTCATTCATCTCCTGCCGTCAATTACATTTATACAAGCAGAGCTGGACAAAGGCAGGGGAGTATTGGTTCATTGTCAAGCCGGCATGAGTGCGTCTCGCTTCTTCGGATCCAATCGTCGTATTGATGCCAGACGACAGGTAGAAGTGCCACCATTGTCGCCGCCTATCTCATGTTCACACATAAGATCAACGTGGAGCAAGCATTGGAGAATATACGAAAGATACGACCAGACACTCAGTTGGTGTCTTTCACTCGCATCCTTCCTGGCCTAGCGTCATTGACCTAATTGCATCTAGACCTAACGATGGGTTCATGGCGCAACTGGAGGTTTTCCATCAAGCTTCATTCAAGATTACACGCTCAAACAAGCCTACCAGAATGTATTATCTTGCGCGGACTGTTGAAGAAGTAATGAGTTCGTGGTCATTTGTCCCTCATCGTTCTTTTTTTTCTCTACTAAATCATTCGCCTCAGATGGAGACGGCTCTTTGCCTGATTCTGCATCAATGTTCGCCAAATTTCCCAGCACACCCACAGATTCTCACCCCGCAACGCCTGCTCCCATTGTCAGGCGTAGAATAAGGTGTAAGATGTGCCGGTAAATCTTTCCTCGCCAGGGCAATCTCGTCTTGGACTAAACCCTTTCCCAGGCAGGAACTCGCAACGCGAGAGCACATGTTAGACCACGGTCAATTGAATCCACCAACTCCGGCCCCTCTGTCACAAAATCCATCGTATGCATCCTCCCCGATACCTTCCCGTCGTGGTTCTTCCGCCATCAGTGGTAGGCCATCATTCAGTAAACCTTCTATTACGGCCTCATCGAATGTTGTAGGCACACCCCAAGCAAGTACGACGCCTACGCCTACTTCCCCAGATCCCACAGATCCTACCGCCACAGGGCTCATCTCCCGTTCCCACTCCTCTTCATCCACCCTTCCTAGATCCAGACTCAGCTCTACTTCATCGTCATCTCGTCCAAGGCGTCCTTCTAATCTAGGTCTATCTGGGATTGGAGAATCCCTTGCTATGTCTTCCATCGTCGATCGGCGGGACCAGGCCAAGGAAGTGTCGAAGACAATCGACAGCACCAATCCAACTGCGATCGTTAGAAGTTACTCTGCCGGTGCGAAGGACAGTGTAAAGATTGACGAGTATTCCTCTGGTTCCGAAGCCGAGTCTATATTGAATCACGGTGGAAAGGCCGTTCTTTCCTCAAGGAATGTCGCTCACCTTGACTCCGCCATCGACTCAGACGACTCAGACGACGAGGCTTTGAGCATACGTCGAGAGTATGAGGTTGAGGCCGCTCGACTCCTGGGAAGAAGGATGTCAAACATACTTCGTGGTGGCCTGCAAGCGGCATCGTCTCAAAAACCACTCGTTCCTGTTGATTCGGAAGCGCAGGATACGCTCGTCCTTTCCACACCAACACAGGAGATTCCAGAACCCCAGATTGCGCCCATGAACAGCGAGACGACCTTGATAGGAGGGCATTCATCTAGACGTCCACAACTGCCTCGGTCAGCTCAACTACCTACTGCATCACCAATCCAAACCACCACCCTATCCCGAGTTCCCACTGTCGACGACTTCCCTAGGCCACATCCCCAAAGTAAATCGGAGCCTTCGTCGTCCACAACTGAGGTAGCTCCTCCCCTCCATCGTTCATCGGGGTCGGGGTATATGACGCCCCAGGATCTGACTGCACAGCTATTCGCCAATCCCAAGTTGGCTGCTTTGAGGAGTGGAGGCATGATATCGCCTCCTGCTACTTCAAGCAGTGCTGGCCCAGGACACACCTCCTCTCCTGGAGCAGTAGCGATCAGTCTTCCCATTATCGCAAACCCAAAGTGCTCTGGGTACTTCCTTGAACCAGTACGTTATATCATGATCAACTGTTTCTCTTTTCCCCGACCAACGCTAACGTTTCCCGGTGCTACAGATGAAATGGATGGAACCGTTCCTCCAAGACGGTCAGCTAGCAGGAAAGATCATCTGTCCCAACAAGAAATGCAACGCGAAGCTCGGGAATTACGATTGGGCTGGTGTATGCTGTAGTTGTAAGGAATGGGTAACGCCTGGGTTCTGTATTGCTAGATCAAAAGTCGATGAGGTGATTTGATAGTTTTCCTGGGTGAACGGACAATGACTAGGGCATAGACCAGTTTACCCGAGCAACGGACATTGGCTAAGGTACAACCAATAGAGTACTTTCTTTGGCGATATGTTATATCCTGCCCATGGATGTTCAACATTGTTATTACTGTTTACACGGTTATCGTAGTTACTGTACATGTGGAGGAATGCGATGAGGTTCAACGATACTAGGCTAAGCTGGTATAAGAACCTGTAGTTCCTCTCGTGCTTTTTGAGCCTCATTTTCTCGACCCAGCATTGACAAACAGTAAATCAACTGAGAGAGTGAGTTACGAAGACTGAAACGGAAGACGCGAGGCAGTCGGTCAGATAGGGAACGATGGAGCGCGACAGACTGCTGGGCCGCAACCAATGCTTCGACATAGAGTCCCAGCGTACTTCTAGCTAGAGAAAGGCCATTGAATGCCTGAGCCAGGTACGGGATGAAAACAGAGGGTTTTTCTGATACCAGAGAGCTGTAACGGTCCACGGATTCTTCAATAGCGACGAGAGCCTCCTCTCGATGTCCCAGGTGGCCAAGACAGTTTGCTAGATTAACAAGAGTCATAGCGAGATCAGGCTTGAATACAGCAGGGTGCTCAGCAAACAGTCCACGATGTATCTTCTCCGCTTCCTTGACCGCTGCTAAAGCTGCTTCTGTGTCACCGAGTCCCGATAACACGATTGATAGGTTGTTGAGCGATCGAGCGAGTTCTAGAGAAAATACCACCGGATTAGCTTGGACTAATGATCGTCGTATCTCCACTGCCTGCTGGATCGCTGCAAGCGCTTTCTCCTGGTGGCCTAAGTCTGACAGAATGGTGGTCAGGGTGTTTAGGGATGTGGCTAGATCAGCGTTATAAAGGGCGGGCTTATCGGCCGCTAGCGAACTGAAGATGTCCGTCGCCTCCTGCATAGCTGCAAGGGCCTGTTCCTGATGCCCTAGCTTTTCTAGTTTGTTCGCCAGATTACTAAGTGCGTGTGCTAGAGCAGAATCAGGCTGCTCCTTCACCAGAAAACGACGAAGCTCTACGCACTCCTGAACAGGTGGAAGAGCTTCCTCTAGTCTACCTAGGCCAGCTAGTATGATAGACAGATTGCCCAGCGACGTCGCGAGAACATGAGCAAACAAAGCGGGTTCTTTATCTGCTAGGGCACGACGCAGCTCAACAGATTCTTGGATCGCCGCAAGTGCACCTTCCCGGTTTTCTACTCCGAGCATGGTGTTCGCTAGACTGCTGAGGGACATAGCGAGGTCAGAGTTGAACACGGCAGGTCTTTGGGTAGCAAGTTTGCGATACATCTGTACTGCTTCTTCGGCCGCTGCGAGGGCCTCGGTCCGATGGTTCAGGTCATACAAGCCTGTGGATAGATTGTTAAGAGATTTGGCTAGAGATTGATCAAAGACCGCAGGTCTATCTTTCGCCATGGAGCGACGCAGATCCACTGCTTCTTGTATGGTCGAAAGGGCCTCTGCTGGACGATGAAAGGACGATAGGATTATTGATAGGTTATTCAGCGACACGCCAAGGTCCCCACTAAACATATCTGGTCGATTGCTGGCCAGCGAGCGATACAACCCGACTGCTTCTTGGCATATCGTGAGAGCCTCTGGATCCCGGCTATCTCGGCTGGAGAGTGTACTGGAGAGAGTGAGAAGTGACGAAGCGAGGTAGGGATTGTAGACTTCAGGTCGGTCTTTTGCCAACCCACGACGCAGTTCCAAAGCACTCCTGCATATTGTTATAGCTTCCTCCTGGTGACCAAGTTCGAATAGTCTGTTGGAAAGGTTGTTGAGCGACATGGCGAGGCCGGCGTCGAATGCGCCGGGTTCATCCTTATCTAAGGATTGGTATAGCTCTACTGCCTCCTCGGCAGATTCAAGAGCTTTCTGCTTCCGGCCCAGTTCTCCTAAACAATATTCCTGGACTATCAGAGCGTCGGCTACTGCCTGAGTTTTCAGTTGGAAGTCTGGTTCTGCCCATATGCGTCGTAGCTTGAGACGATCACGACTGACATCCAACGCCTCTTCCAAACGATCACCATGCTGCAAGTTGAGGATGAGTATATGAAGGAACCGGGCCAGCACGTTGACAGTGACTCCGTCCTCAAAAGCTCCGAGCTCGGTGAATTGCATATCGCTCTAAACGACATGAAAAATCAGATGATCAGACTCCCTCAGAAAGCCGCTTGAGACCCGCATATTAACTGAGAGAACCACTTACAATCGTTTCTATCACCGAAGTCGGCATGGTCTGATACTTTCCAGCCATGGTCATGATCTCGATCCACAATCGCGACAAACTCTCCGAGGTCAACAGCCTCTTCACGCCGGATAGTAAATCAGCGCGACTGTCAGATGAGTGGAAGTGCGTCATCCAGAAGATGGCTGAATACGAGAGATGATTCGTGAGGAGACATTCATCCGGTTTAGGGATGCCCGGAACTCGAGCCCATGTCCCTTTCTCTAAGAATCCGATTCCCGGTAGATCCTCGGAAAGTTCTTCGTTCAATATATCGAGACAGATTCGGGCTAATCGTTGATGCTGAGCCCTGTTGTTAAGATGGTACCTGTGAGAGGAGGGGAGGCGCTCGGCAACAAATTCAAGGAAGGAGAGATGTATGACGTTGACGGTTGAATGGGGACTATCAGATTCGGGACCGGAGAGCAGAGCTCTGAACGGTTCAAGAGCATTGACGATAGGATAATCGATGTCCGAGCGGTGGAATGCCTGGAGAGTCGCCATGGAGAGCGGAGCTTGAGCTACAATGATAGCCCCGACAAGGAGCCTGTAGGACCTTTCGACGTCAGGGTCATCCCAATCGCATCCGTCCAGTATAGCTGTGTAAAGCTGGTCCATCTTCGCCTCAGCTTTCAGTCCTCTTCCCGCTCGTAGCTCTTTCTGCAACAAATCCCTCAAACGACCAGCAGGGTTTGGACTGGTACTGACGTAGTTGCAGACAGTCGCGACCCACAGGAAGAGGCCACCAGCTATCTCGAGGAACTCGGCCAAGTTCGAATCTAGCCAAGCGGAACCGAGTTTCTTCTTCATTCGTGCTAATCGATAGCGACTGTACAGCTCGATATCTCTCAAGTTGTCAGCTGAGTTGATATCAATGCCCTTGAGAAGGACACAGGGCTGGTCACGAAGCTCATCGATGGAGGAATGAGGCCGGGTAGTGATGAACAGCCTGAAACAGGACGGCAGTTTTGGAAAGTCCTCCAACAGTATCTGCACTAGACTCTCCCCCGTATCCGTACTATCTCCGAAAGCTTCGTCAAGTGCATCTATGACAACAACGATCCTCGTATCTGGGGAGTGCTGGAGACAGGGACTCAGAATGAGCTCCCGAAATTGTCGAGAAACAGGGGCGGTCGCTAAGGATGGAGTTTTCTGGAGTAGATCCGCCACGGTGTCACGAAGTGGTGGGTAATGGGCACACAGATCAAGCGTGAATCCGGTGAAAATCCTTCTGTTATTGGGTTCGGAGAACTCGCGACTGAAGAAAAACGACAAGACTAGGGTTCCCTGGGAATGACATGCGTGTGCAACGCTGTGCGCGATGGTGGTTTTGCCTGAACCTGCCACGTCACTGAGAATGAGAATACGGGATCCAAAATCTGCGCTCGAGTCCTCGTGTAGCCAATCCGTGATGTTTTCAATCAGAGATGCCCGCGTCCCGTCAAGGCAGCCTAGGTTAGGATCCCAGGATGCACCCTCTGGAGCTTGAAGTCTGGATAATGGATCTGCTCGGAGAGCTGTAGCATCGTAGAAACAGTAGGCATTCTGGTTTAACAAACCTGATAAACTGACGGAATTCCCGGATCCTACGTTTATCGTGCTGCCATCGCCCGCCGCTAGATACGGGGTTGTCATTTATAGACCCAGGACATGCAGGAGGAAAACGAGCGTGAGCCTACAGATATTCAACCTTGCAAAGCTGTAGTCATTGTCGATGCCTCCATAAGAGGACATCTCACGACTCTCGAGAGATCAGATAGACGAATTTGGTGAGGTGCAGAGGATAGATGGCCGCACTAGGACAGGGAGCGTTTCCAGGGAGAGCTCAAGCGCCGGATGATCGCGATCAACGATCACTGATGCACTGATGCACTGCCAGCCGTACCTAGCAGAACGATCAAATATTGCAACTTGAAGCCCGCTCGTGGTTTTCTCAAGAGTTCGTGATGACTACAACCAGGCTGAGTTGGTATGATAATCCCCGAGAATCCTAATCAAGTCGTGTGCAAGAAACAAGCAGAGAAAGAAAATACATTTGACAGATCAGAAAACTAATAAACAGTAAAGAAAAAAAAGCTACCAAGGCATATGCATGCAGGGCATACTAATCGTCGCGCAAAACAAAAACATTGGCTATGAAACTACGGTATCACACGTTTCATCGCAGCACGTCACAAGCATGAGAAGGGATACCAAAAGAAGAAGGGGAGTTATTACGAGAAGAAGAAGAAAAAACACGAGGAGGAAGCATCACAAACACGAGAAGAGGGAAGGAGACGAGGCGAGGCGAGGGGAAAAAGAGCAAGCGGTACGAGGAGAAAAAAAAACGGACAAAGCAAACGGGTTGGCCTAGACCTTCAAGCAGTGAATCATGAATAAATAGTAAGCTACTAACGGTCAGAGGTCTGTGAGGAACAACAACATCGAGGACAAAACGACGCCGACGACGCCGACAGGGGAGATCAAGCGAGGAAGACACAGAACAGGATGGAGCATGGGGTAAAGAGGGGTGAGAAAGAGAAGAAGAAAAGAGTCAGGGCGGGAAAGCAAGGAAGCAAGGTGAAGAAGCGAGGGGGAAAGCAGATTCTTTTCGTTCAGCTAGGGTTTCAGGGTTTGACGTTTTCCTGTTCTTCTTACAACGGAGGGGTTAGATCGTGTTGTAGCTCCCTAAAGTCGCTAAACGTCAGAACTATCAGGAGGAGAGAAGCATGAAGAAACGTACATATCCGCGCCTGCCAATCCCCACTCCCCGTAGCCAGGAAGTTACCAGCCGGACTCAAATCGATAGAGATAACTACAATCAGACAAATATAGATCAGCCTCCAACCACAGGGGGGAACAGACTCAGATAAAGATAGAAACGCACCTGAATTCTTATGTCCCTGTAACATAGCCTGAACGACCGCGTTGCTGGAGTCCCAGAACTGCACGCCCCGGTCTTTAGAACCCGACACGACCCACTGGCCGTCATGCGACACGGCGACGGAGAGTACGTAGTCCTATCAACAAACCCATAATCAGCATCGTCCAAGTACGATTAGAAAGAGAAAGAAAGGAAAGGAAAAGACCTTATGTCCCGTGAAATTCATCGTACACTGACTCCCCTTCTCATCCTTCGTCCTCCCCAACGCACCGCCATTAACACCCACACCCCTCCCACTGCTACCACCAGCACCACCAGCACCACCAGCACCCTTCAAAAGCCCCGACACGTCCCAATACTTCAACGTCTTGTCCAAACTCCCACTAACAAGACCCCGTCCATCAGGCGTGAACGCAACGCTGTAAACACTATCCCTGTGGCCCCTGAGCCGCTCAACCAACATCCGTGTGCTCACATCCCAGATGCGCACGACGGTGTCTAAAGAGCCTGCAGCGACGAGCTGCCCGTTGGGGGAGATAGCGACGGATGTGACGCCCGCGTCGTTGTTCAGGGAGTCTGGGTCAGAGATGGTGAGGACGTTGCAGGAGCCGTCAGACATGTCCCAGATGCGTGCGGTCTTGTCGCCGGAGCCGGAGACGATGAGGCGGCCGTCTGAGGAGAAGTCGAGCGAGTAGATCTCTTGCTGGTGTCCGTCAAACACTGTGCGGATGCGTTTCTTTTGGATGTCCCAGATCTACACAAGGCATCGTCGTCAGTTGACAAAGTTTAGAATACTTCAGAGCAGAAGAAAGAAAACGTACCCTAACAATCTTATCCTCCGCACCAGTAGCAAGGTACTTGCCATCCGGACTGAAGCACACACTCCGGATATAGAGATCCCCAGCTTTACCAGCCGATTCGTCGACCAGAACACTATCCAATCACAACCAATCAGTTTCCCTATCCACTTCAAACGCAGCAGAGAGAAAAAGTAGAACGTACCAGGTCTTGACACCGGTCTTGGTCTCGTAAATCTGAGCAGTACGGTTACACCCCGTAGCGACGTACTTGCCGTCCTTGGAGAACCTGACGCAGCATACAACACTAAAACAAGGAGAAAGATAAGTCAGCTTGCTTGATCAGGAAACCAGAGAGACGAAACGAGAACAAAGACAAAAACAAATAAACCGGGCATCGCCACAGAGACCGACTCAGTAAGCGTCCCAACCCCAATCTAGGCATCAAACCCTAACTCCAAATCCGGGCAGTCCGCGGACCAACGACCCACAAGGCCAAAACCGAAAACCCGAAAAACCAAAAGCCAAAAACCTCCAACGCAAAAACCAAAAACCAAAAACAAACAAACCAACCTCTCATGCATCAACGTATGAACCAACCCCACATCCAACACCCTCTTCACCTTCGGATTAAACACCGCGAACCAATCGCTGCCCTCCTTCTTCAACTCGGGCGGAACACTCATCAGGTCCAGATCCTCAGGGAACCCGCCTCCACCACCCACAACACCCACACCCACACCGCCAACACCAGCTCCGACTCCCCCGTTCGCACTCTGCGGAGGAAGCTGCTGTGCGCTGCCGAGCGGTGCTAGTGCGTTATTGTTACCGTGCGGTGGTGGTGGTGCGTTATGCGAATGAGGAGGGGGGAGGACGTCTCTTTCCCTATCCCTATCCCTATCCCTCTCTCTCTCCCTATCACGTTCCCTATCCCTATCACGCTCCCTATCCCTCTCCCGCTCGCGCTCTCTCAACTCCCGCTCACTCATGGCCATACCAACACCCGACCCAGGCGGGGGCGGGGGCGCGTTGGTGAATATAGAGCCAGAGCCGGGACCGGGCGGAGGAGCGTGCGGTGCGAGACCGGGGCCTGTGGGTACGGGTAGGAGCTTGGGCGTGTGTGAGCCTGGGCCGATGTTGGGGCTGAATGGGTCTAGAAAGAGGTAGAGTGCGAGTACGTGTCAGACGATTGATTTGGGGAAGAGTAAGATGAAGAGGAAGAACGAATGAAAAGATGAAGAAGAACGAATGGAGATGAAGCGAATGAGAAAATAGATAGCAGAATAGGCTAGATAGATACGATTGGCCTGCGACCCCGCTGTGTACCTAGACTCAAGCCACCATCATTGGTCCGGGCTCGTCGGACTTAGAACCATGAGCCAATGAGGAGGGCGACACGTGTTGATTGCTGCGGGGACAGCCACATGAGGACACGCCAGCGAGGCCCGCCGCCCAAATGGTCAAAAACGCAAGGGCCCAAGGACGAAAAAAACGCAAAGGGCAAGAGAAAACGAAGGGAAAACGTCGATATATGCGCTGAAATGAAGAAAAGTAAACGCATAGTGTGATGTGAGACCAGCAAAAGGTTAAGGCCACGCAAGCCAAACGACACAAAAACACAAACTCGTCTGAAAACCAAGCACCAAAACACGCAAAAAACCAAAAACCAAAAAGAAAACAGCACTAACCAGTCTTCATCCTCTCCCTATCCGTCTTCATCCTCTTCGCATCCCTACTATCAATCCCCCTCTCCCTCTCCCTCTCTCTCTCTCTATCTCTATCCCTATCTCTCTCCCTATACTCCCTCTCCCTCTCACGTTCTCTATCCCTCTCACGCTCCCTATCTCTATCTCTATCGCGCGCGTAGTAAGGATCACCACCGCCATAAAGCCCACCTACACCAGGATGCACCGAACTCGGAGTCTGAGGACCAGGTAAACCAGGTATACCACCCCCACCGCCCGGACCGCCAGGCTGAGGGCCTTGCCCTGCGATACCGGGGTTCTGAGATTGATGAGACGGTGGTAGTGGTGGGCCTTGGCCTTGATTTTGACTTGGACCTTGGCCTTGTTGGTGAGATTGTTGAGATTGAGCAGCTTGTTGAGCTTGGAGAGATTGTGCGGATGCTTGGGCTGCTTGGCGGGCGACGTGGAGTTCTGATCGGAGTCTGGCTACTTCGTCTTCGTATTGAGCGCGCACGGTGCGGTGGGTGTTGTCGAGCTCGCTGAGGGAGTTGCGGATGGCGTTGAGTTCGTTGACTTGTGCTGATACTAAATTCCCAAAAACAAGGTCGTCAGTACACATATCCACATCCACATCGCATAAAAAAACCCGCATATAACGAGATAAATGATATGAATTAAACTCACGCTTCACCTCCAACTCATCTCTCTGCGTCCTCAGCACACTCGCATCCGCAGCGAGCATCTCGCATTCCCCACGTATCATCTCGAACGCTTCGTTGAGCCTTGGATTCGCATGTGGGGGTATACCACCTGCTCCCGCTCCTGCACCTCCTACACCTCCTGCTACGCCTGCGATCCCACCTGGGACGCCAGCTCCGACGCCGACGCCGGCTGCGCCTGGACCGCTGGCACCACTGCCGCCACCGGGACCTTGGGGTGGTGCGGTCGGTTGCAGGGAGCGGTGCTGATAGGCCGATGTCGATGTCGATGTCCGTTGTGGGTACGGGTGTCGGTGTAGCATTGGTGTTGGTATCGGTGTTGGATCCAGTTGTGGTGGTGATCGAGGTATATGATACCATGCATAGTCCGGAGTAGGGAAGAGAGGGGAGAGATAGGGATTAGAGAAGTCATCCATTAGCTTTCACTATCACTCTATAGAGAGGAGAAGGGAGGAGGAGGGAAGAGATGTGGGGAGGGAGAGGGCTTACGTTGTATATAGTCGATGACATTGAGTCGTCAGTGGTGTGTGTGTGGTGTGTGTTGTGGTTGTGTGGTGTGTTTGTAAACCTATGTCACTTGTGGCTAAGCCAAAGAAAAATCGCTTTTTTCGCTCCTTCTCCTCGCTATATCACGCTGATTCCAAGAAACGGTGACACTCCAAAGGGATGATTGCAACCAAAGGGCCAGGTTTGTTTGACACAGGTGGCTCAAAAGAAAACGTGGGCAGATGTTGACGAGAAAAGAAGAAGGAATAAAAGGGGTTGTTTGTAGTGATTTGTTTCTCCTCTTGAGAAAGGAGGGGGTCAAAGAGGAAACGGCACGGAAAGGAAGTCACGGTGGAAGAAAGGCAAAAGGGGGAGGGAAGGGTGTCAACCCGTTTTTTAGCGCCGAAAAAAGACCTGACCACGCCGTGAGACCCAAAGCCCCTTCCTCTTCCCTTTCCCTCCCCCCCTCTCCGAACCCAAGGGGGTTTGTTTGGTCCCACCCTGACCCGTTTGTTTGCATAACAGTTGCACACACAACACACCCCTTTTTCCCCGATGGACTCCCACGGGTAAGTTTACCGGCGGCATTTCCGTTTGGGGAAGTGATAAGACCTGGGCTGAGGGAGAGGTACGTCACGCGATGGCTTGGGTTGTCTTGGTGACCGGCTTTGACGTCGATGATCAGCGTTTTCCTTCCTCGTGCTCAGTCTCTCTGTCCTTTCTCAGACTCTTCTTCCACAAGTCCCTTTCTCAAAACCATCTTATATATATGTTACTGGGGGTAGTCTTTACCTGGAAACCTAGATACCCATCACATCACACTCACATTCGCATGACCCCGCTCTATTCATATGATCATGATGTACCTGGAAAAAAGCACTGTGGAACCGCATCGATATCAATCTCAGAGCTTCTAAGACCATTCGATCAGTCAACCATACCCGTTCTTTCTTTAACCACCGCCATCAGGTTCTTTGGGCTTCTTCCTCCATCCCACCCCAACGCCACGATACGGCTTCGTATCATTATTTGGGATGATCTTGTTCTACTACCAGGCATTTAGAGGTGGTCGGTTCTATTTTCCTTGGTATCGCGCTCGATGCTACTGAGCGAGATGACAACCACTTGATCTATTTCAACACGTCTACCTCCTTCGCCCCCTTGCTGATCTGCTTTTCTGCCTTCTATGATCCTCAGGGCAATGCCTTTCTCATGTTCGCATATTCTCCACTTCCAACAGGCCGTCTTGGTTCAATGCCTAGCACGAGTCGCTCAAGGCCACTTGATTCATGTAGCATGGTCGACTTGTCACCGAGCAATGAGATCTGAGAGCATGGTATGTCCCGTGCAAGTGCGCTACACTGTTTCACTTACTCATGCCGTCGCCTTGGATTTAGATTTTAGACTCAAACTGCAAAGGTCAGACTTCTCTCTTTCATGTCCCGACGTTTCTCGGATACCAGTTTAACGTTTATACTCGTGCCCTGACCGCGAACGTCAGCAACAATCGACTATCGACTACCGTGCCCAAAGGATTAATATTCGTATCTTGGTCCTCCTGGGTCTGGGGTGCTTGATGGATGTTCAACTCAGCCTCTTGAGACCGTCCAACTGTACGGTTATCATTCTTCCGATATCGGATATCGAATGAAGCGAAGGTACGTACTCTCATTTGATTGATACTCCGTCCGTTGACCTCCTCTACTTCATATATATACACCGCTAGGTCGTTTGCTCTTTCCCTCTCCAGATCGGCCATACATACCATGCAACCAAGTTCAGGTGCACGTCCGTCAGAAGTCTTAACGGCGAAACTTCTAAATCAAGATATATGTGCTGCTCTTGAGATCAGTGTCTCCGGGCTCTGACTTACATCCCTAGGCGGGTCGATCGAACCACATTATTATACTGTGTGGTATGGTATCTCTTTCCCGTATTTCTCCCTTGCTCAGGCTCTCTCTTCGGCTCTGCTTTACTAGATCCTTGGGTCGTTACGCTCCTTGGATGAGCAGTTTCGGCTGATCCTCTCTTTCGCCTGCAAGATCGACTACAAGTCGTCGAACTACATATTGTACGGTATCTCTTTCTCATATTTCTCTCCATTTGCTAGACTCTCTTCGGTTCTATTTTACTTTATCCTTGTGTTCAAATTTCATAATGAAGACACTCTTCTTTGGTGAGGTGGTGTAGAGGTTCGTCCTCTCTTTCATTGCATTCAGGCCTCCCATTCCTAGAGGTTTGCCCAGGCCTTTGTGGCGTTTCTCTGGGGAGATGTCATCCACAGACCTCCAAAGACTGGTCTCAGTCCGTGCAGATCCGTCCATGTCTGTGATGTGCATGTCAGATAAGCACGCAGACACCCGGTGTCTGTACAGAGGAGCTCTGACTGCAGTGTTTCACCTGCAAGATGTAGAATGGGTGTATAAACGTTAACGTTATCTTAGTCGACGACGTCCGTTAGATGTCTAAGTGGGGATCAGGGACCTACTACTGTGTAGTTACCTACATAACGAGACTCATCTCTATCGTCTATACCTTGTTACATCCATCCAAGCTGGCATAATGTAGCTGCGCTTTCCTCTATGCTGTATACTGCAGTCTATCAGCGTACTCAACAAAAAACGCCCAGACCATACACATACATACTGCCTATCAACTTTGGTGGAAGCTGGTGGATGAGGGATTCCGCTCCCTCGGATCACACGGTGGTGATGAAGCAACTTATCCGAAGTTCCGAACCCACCCGCATCGTACCGAGACTCCCATCTGTTGATCAAAAAAAATTGTTGATCAAAAAAACTCCGAGTCTTCGATCATCTTCATCCTCTGATGCGATCATCTCACAGATCAGATAATCTCATCACCATCAGATCCTCGGTATGTAACATATTTCGGATGTGTTGCTACCAACCACAAATTTACCACCCCCGCACTCGATCTCCCATTTATGGTCTCGAGTTAGGCGGCATAGTCACTGACTTCCCAGGCTGGCGTCGTGAGGAGATAAACGTAAAAGTTGAAGGTGTGGACCGATCTAGGTCGCCGTCGGGAGAAGGAGGGTATGAGACGTGGGAGTGCGTTTTCCTGGGATCTGGACCTCATACCCATTCTGAGAAGAGATAGAGCTAAAACCTGGTAAATCACCCGTGATCAAGCTTATATTACGCCTTATGTGTGGAGAATGGCGATCGATCTCGACGCATCCACCGGTACATTTTCAAGCCACGGAAATCAGACTCAGAACGTTGAAAAAGGGCCGTTCACAGTACTAGGTACCGTGCCTCGACTCTTGTATCCTTGTTAGAGGCTGGGAATGAATGAAGAGTTTAAGATGCAGTGAGGCTGCACTACTGAAGCCGACGAGGTTATGACATGTAGAAGCGATATTTACAGTTACGGTGCCTCGACTTCTTGTATCCTTGTTAGGAGACTGGAATGAATGAGGAGCTTAAGATGCAGCGAGGCTGCACTACTGAGGCCGACGGGTTTATGACATGTCCAGCTTTATGGTGATCGATTGAGTTCAGAGTTAGATAAGTACAGGAAAATTTTTGCACAGGCGGTAACGGGGTACAGGAAGACGGTGTTCTCGAAAGCTTACTGTGAGCCCCAGCCTCGCTCTATGGCGACGATTGAGTTTAGAGCTAGATACTAGTACCCGTATATGGTGACAGGGTACAGGAAGAGGGCGTTCCACAAAATTTGTTGTAGGCCTCAGCTTAGTTCTTTGGAGCCGATTGAGTTCAGAGCTAGATAAGTTGTGAAAACACTGCACAAGCGGTAACGGGGTACAGGAATACGGCGTCCCAGAAGCTTAGTGTGAGCCCTAGCCTCGCTATATGGCGCCGATTGAGTTCTGAGCTAGATAAGTACTAGAAACATTGCACAGACGGTACCGGGGTACCGGAAGATGGCATTTTAGAAAAAGTTTGTTTGTGGGCCTCAGCCTGCAGGCAGAGCTTGATAAAGCATCCTATGTATGATCAGTATATAGTGGATACAAGAAGATTCAAGTGGGACGACGGTACGAGGCGTGAATAGAAAATGGATAACCTTTCGGAAGAAAATACATACACGCATGAACAGTACGCACTACAGTTTGGGTTTGGAGTAAGCTCTGAGCGCATTATCGACGATCTCACCCATGGCGAGAACCGCCTCTTCTTCTAGGGTTCTTCCCACGACCTGTATAGAGACAGGGGCGTTCTCGAACAGTTTAGGGTCGTCTACAGACAAGTTAAGTCATGTATGACATGAAAAAAGAAGAAACTATGACGTACACCACTCATAGTTCTCCCTATCCGCACTCCCAAAGAACACCTCCCTCTTCCCCCTAATCCCAATCCCATCCAGAACTTGATCCACCTTGGTAACAGGCACAGTAACTACCGCATAATCCAACAGATTGAACACCATCGTATAGGCGCCTGATTTATTCTTGCCGTGAGGAGACGCAGCGCTTGCTGAAACGGGAGCGAGGATAGCGTCGATGGGACGTCCGGTACCTGTTTGCGAGGCGGTGCCTTCCCAGAGGGAGAGGTGTTCTTGACGAAGCTGCCGTTTCTTGACGTTGAGCTGCCAGAGTTGATAGGCAGAGAGGGACGAGGGGTCCTTGGTATCGAGTGTAGGCGGTGAACTCGGAATGGGTTCGTCCAGGTGCATAGAGGGGATTATAGGTTCACCACTCGGGGAGACCGTAGCGACCATGTCCTCTTTCGAACCAGCGTTCCATATCCCTATCTAAAATAAATCAAAACAAATAATTTCAGCATCAAAGTGTAGAACGCGAGATAAACTACTTACGACCGTCCTATTCATCTCCCTATGCTTATACGCTTTCCACTCCACCACACGATGCCCCGCAGCCTCAAGCGCCTTCTTCGTCATCTCCAAGGCTCTCAGCACAGGAGGATGAGGATACACATGTTCGTCATGCCATAACAGACCGAAACAGAGCTTCTTCCCGCCCCCGTGGTTGATCAGCCGGTATTCGTCTTCGTTCCACGCTTTGGAGACGCATAAAGGATCTTTGAGCCATGGACGTTGGGAGAGGACGGCTTGGAGGAAGAGTTTGCAACCGTCGATGCTAAGGGAGAGGGGCCCCGCGACGAAGGAGATGGAGTCTTGTCCGTCGCTGGGTGTGACGCATTTCGCTACGGGAATGCGTCCGCACGATGGTCTAGGCGATTAGTTAGAGGGATTGAGAAGACACTAGACGAGAAGGGAGTTAGGCTGGGGTTAACTCACTTGAGGCCGTAGTGACCACAGAGTCCCGCAGGGATGCGAATAGAACCGCCGATATCGGTTCCAACACCTAGCAAAAGCAGGGCAGTGAGCATAAGAATCCCGTCAACACGGGAAGCATATCGCACCGATGGGGCTACCCTTCATTACTGTGCTCAGACGGACTACATGAGAACTAACCCGCTCAGAGGATCCCCTGTAACGTACCGACTAGTGCGCCCTCGCCGCCAGAGGAGCCACCCGGTGTGAGAGACCGATTGAAAGGATTTGTAGTCCTACCAAACACAAGGTTGTGTGTTTCCGCCCACTGTCCCAGTGTGAGCTTTATGATGGTAGAATAGGAAGCAAGGTCTCACGATGAGGTTCTGAGGAACGTTCGTGCGGACCTAGTACGCGTATGACGATCAGGAGTGAGAGATGGGCTATGTACATGAGATAGAGAAGGCTCACGAAAGGTACAGCTCCCGCTTGTAAGAGGAGATCAACAAGTACGGCTTCGGAATTCCATTGAGCCGTCTTCTATACGGATTCGTAGTTGGAATAGGTAGTGACTGACCGTTTTCCTTAGCGTATTTACCGACCCATGAAGCGTAGCCTGTCAAATAGTCTCATTCCAACTATGTGTCTAGAGGTTAGTGTAAGGTGACGTACCCGCAACGGTTTCCAGCCCCTCAATGGGTATGGTGTCCTTGAGAGAGATAGGTAGGCCATGAAGTGGACCGACTGGTCGGCCGGTTTTCTTCAGATGGTCATCCAATTCCTTGGCACGTATCAAGGCTCGTTCAATGAAGATCTCTGTCAGACAATTCGTCTGTGGAAGTAAGTCAGATATGCAGACCACTCAAACATTGGATAGTAGAGCACCCACAAGCTGATGAGCAACAACCGCCCTCTTCGAAAATGCCGTCACAACATCAACAGCACTCCAACCCCCTCTCCCAAGCTTATCCACCAGTACAGGCACAGGAGACCTAGTAATCTCCACTTCCAGTGGTGTCAAAATCCCACATCTCTCAGTTTCAGCAAAGTCGATAGCACTCTCGAGCGGGAGCTTGTCCAGTTCAGAGCGTGGGGTAGAGAGAACCCAGTCTTTGGGTATAGACGCGGTTTGACGGCGGCGTTTGTCTGCGACGAGGTCTTTCCAGTTGGTTAGGTTCTCAGTCATAGTGAAAGGTAGATAGGATGGATAGAAAGAAAAGAATATGTCCTGGGAGAACCTATATTTCTATAACATTTGGGTGTGACGAGATGAGTAAGGTGAGGAGAAACCGCTTGTGGTATCGATGCCGGAATTGCCGGAAGCCGAGAACCTCTGACACGATCGCGTGACATTTTCGAGTCGCGTCGCCTCCTTTCCCTTCTACCTCATCAACGCTCAGTTCAAGACCTCAAGGCCTCAAATTCAACAATCTTACATCGTATAATGTCCAGATTTATGCGAGATTATCTGCTTGGCTTGAACAAGACGCATCTCCTGTTCTTTCCCGACGTCTACACGGACGATCGCGAAACCGCTAGACATCACGTTGTACCGGTAACGATCAAGACGCGACCAAAGTACCCACAAAACGGCAAGCATTGACTCCAAGGCGACTTCTAGAATCTTAGAACTAACAACACGAGGTATAGATCGTAGCTCAAATCCCTCATCGGATAAGAGAGAGTTACAACCAGCAAGGATGGACGAGTTGTTGGAATTTTATCAATTTCAAGAAGAGATCACGGTAACCTCCCTAACACTGTAGCGTTTTCACTATACCAGGCTCACACTCAAGACGACTAGGAGGCTATAGAAAGTCTCATATATGCGTATTGTTCTTGTCCAGAGAAGCTCCCAGAGTCGATCAGGTTGAATGCAGAAACTTACACCTTGACGAGCGGTACGTCTGTTCTGCCTTGATAAGGTCCTAGTACTCTTTACCTTTGATCCATCTCTCATCGGTAGAGAGGGTCAGTTGGACTCTTGGTCAGGATCTGAAGCTTGGATGGGGCGAAGAGACGATTACACCTGCAAAGGATAAATGGAGATTCGTATTTGAGCTCGTAAAGTAGATAATAGATAGAGAGGACTCACGGTTTAAACGGGATTCCGGCACAAAGGCCTGTGTATAGAGGAAGCAAATCAATCCATAGTACATACACGTCACAGAAGAATAAAAGGGAATCGGAATTTATTTTCATTTCCAGCGGGCTCAGCCGAAATACCAAGTCAGGCTATCGTCTTCATCGTCTCCCGGCGGACTTCCTGACGAACTCCTTGTCGTTGTACCTATGGATCATAAGCTTGTTTGGATGAGAGGGCTTCATGCCGGTATAACCTATAGACCAATCATATGAGATCGCATAGGCTAACAACTCCCCTGTGCGGTTGAACGTCGTCGAGGATATGGACCCAGGTGCGGTCGTGAAGGCTATTGATAGATATGAGCCAATGAACCAGAAGGGCAGGAAGGAGAGATCGTACATTTCAAGCGAGATCTCGCGTCTCTATCCCAGATGTAGAGACTGCCGTCGCTTCCTGTTATTCTCCACTTTCAGAACTGGCATAACGGAGAGGATGGATGAGACGTACCACACGTGGTAAACACGCTCGTTTGGTTTGGATGGAACGAGATATCATTGACGGCGTACGCCTTAGTTAAATGTTTCGATGGCGTATCTTGCCGTTGAGATCTGAAAGTATAGCTAGGATTTGTAGAACTAGACGAGAGAGCTGATAAGAGTGCGGTCCGAAGAGGAAACGGAAAGGAAAACGGCAAGGTTACCTGCCCTCCTGAGCAAATGCGTAATGAATTGCCGTTCTTCCTTCAATACTACCGATAGCGAATCCAGGGCCATGGGCAGTTTGGGACGAGGCAGAGAAACAGGTGATCACTCGAGTCTGCCACTTCAAAGGAGATGTCATGGTCTACGATCCAGGTTAGCTCCCGAATCGTAAAGGGTGCAAGGCAGTCAAGAAACCTTAGCGGGGACAGTAGGATTCTTGAGATCAAACAGCTGGACATGGCGTTCTGCAGTTCCAACTACAAGCATGTGATCCAAAGAATCAAGAGCGTAACATCTCTCGGGCAACGTCACAGTAGCTATTGGGTTCGGAGTTCTCAGATCCCAGTACTAAATCGATATTGACAGTCAGATAATCAGCAAGATCGTTGGAGACGGAGCACAGGACGTGCCTTCAGGGTCTTATCCCAACTCCCAGTTGCCAACACCCCAGACCCTATATCGACCCACTTGCAGCACTGAATCGGACCGTCATGCTGAGCAACTTGAAACGGAGCTCCAGTTTGAGTATCAAACACCCTGGAGATGTTACCCGCACCGGCGGAGATCAACTTAGTCCCATCCTAGAATGAAGTAAGGGAGAAGGAGTTGTTCCATGAGATTGTGAAAGAGTAGGAGTCAAGCTCCAACTGTTACTTTGGACCAGCAAACGCTGAGCACCGGTGCCTCGTGCAGGTACGATGCCTTGCCTTCGGTCCTGCCATCCGGGCTCATCTCGTACACTCGGACCTAGAGAATGAACAGGAAAAGTTATGCGTTTCGTCACGTAAAGGCCTAGAAGGGTTACGCGAACGTACGTTGTTGTCCCAGCTACCAACGGCGAGGTAGTCAGCCATGCCAGAGAACGCTAAGCAGCTTATGGAATCATTAGGTGGGTTGGCAACTTCGATATCGTTAAATCTGTCCATCTAAGAGCGATACCGAGGAAGAGCAGGAGGGGATGAGAGTTGCTAATGAGGTTGAGGTTGATGGCCAGTCATCTCGCTGGTGGCCGTTACGTTGATGAGAACCTGGAGTCCGAGGGAAATTACCCATGCTAGTACAGTAACATCAGACCATGTTCAATGAAATGGCTCTTCAAACTGAACTTGACTAGTAGCACCAATAGTAGACCATGTTGGGAGTTTATTTCTGGGCTTTGGAAGGCCCAAGATTCAATATTGCGGTATGTAGTACAGAGGCAACGGCAACTAGTATCGGTTGCTGAGATGATGAGGAAAAACTGACCGCCTCACAAAGTTCGCCGACGGCTCGGGGATCAGAACATGTTAGCCGCGGCACTAGAAGTACCGCGTGGAAAATTACTGTATGTAATGACACCCGCTGGTTCTTTCTGCTCCAACTTGGATCCCTCGTTCCACTTATGCACTCCTGATATGCGAATGGATTCTATATAGCGTATACAGAGCATATCTACCTCAAGATACGTCACCTCTTCAAGAAATCACAGCCGTCTGGTGACTTTGACTAGACCCGGAGATTCACAGACCTGTTAACCCAAGCCTCAACTAGACGCTGTTAAACGAGATCGATAGTGCACAAAATGCCATCACCTGCCACTCCCAAGCCACCACATTCAGGGTGATCTAACCGGATCTGTGCAGTGGCAAAGAAAATACCCTCCACTCGTCGGCTATGAGCGAAAAAATGCTGGGAACAACGCGTTGAACGGGTACATGGTTGGATCGAGTTAGCACTGAAAGACGCTAGTATTCACACCCCGTGAACAGTTTTATCACTAAGACAGGTTGAGGCAGCCTCGTTCATCCCCTCAAGGTTCAATGCCTACCCATATCTATGTTCTAGATCAGCTAAACCGTACTTCTTCTGGTCAAACATATTCATTCTTATAAGTGGATAGCGCTTCTTGATCGTGGAAAATGGGGCTCGGGCGAAATTTTGCGATCGCCCTCTAGCTTGGACTCATCAAGGGTGCAGTTATTTTAGCAATACTTTTGATGTCAAACCCTCTTTAGCCTCGTTCCGAGCTACGAGAGCTGAGGCGAGGCTATTTGAATCGACATGTTCTGGGGTCTGCTTGGGCGATTCCGCCGAAAGCTTGAGAACCAGGGATTGGAAGATTGTTCAAGAACTGGTCAGAACGATCCTACCGTCCGTGCCGCGTGCTGGGCGCGTGTGCAAATACGACTCTCTTCGAAACCACCAACATCACTCCCCCTACCTACGGAACTTGCTGATCCTACCATGAGAGCTAAGCTTCATCTCTCAGTGCAAGCCCTGAGCAATATCAAGTGAGCTCTGCTGAGCGATAAATATCTCGCTACAAACAGTTCCGTAATATCCGCAAGCGAGACAATCAGATCCTTCTAGTTGAAGCACAGAACATTCGACGTTCTTATTACATACTACACCCACATGATGGGATAGAACCATCAGAGGTGGCAATGCATCCCTGGTTCGTTCACATTCGAGGGTTATAAAGCTCAGTTGACGATATTCCGCTCTGTTGGCGACTCTCCTCCTCTCACTTTCCTGTGGCGCGCCTTGTTGGAGGCTTCACTGTACCATTTATCACCCATCCAGCATGGATACACACCCAGATAACATGGTAAATCTATTCTATTCCTTGAATTCGCCTCTCGCCACCTCACATCTGCCGTTCTTTCTTAGACCGAAGACAGCAGGGATTTCGAACAAACATCCCGTCTTACGAGTTTTCCCATGCAACCTCAATCCCGCCAGATCCCAGATTACTCGATATGGATCAGTCCTGACGCGCCGCCACCGGGTCTAGGAAGCGAGGCGGATTTCTACATTCACCAAGTTCCAGGAGACCATCGACTGTTCTTCAAAGGCCAGCGGGGATGGACGATGTGGTATGGAGAGGTCAAAACCAAAGAGGACGCATACAGCATCGCACACCCTTTCATTCCGGAGGCCCTTGCTTTCGTGGGAGACAAGAACGTACGGTGGCTCTCCTCCTGGCAGGTCTACAAGAACGAGAGGCGTAACCACGAGCGGAACATACACGCTGAGAGGGACCGCCACAAGCGACTGGCCAACGTCTGCGAGTACCTCAGTAGGTACCACCCCTCTGTGACGAAGAATCCGAAGGAGAGGAGGAATGCCCGTGAGAGGAATCGGCGTCGACAGAGTGGGAGATGGGTGAGCAGTGCCAACGTTAACGTTCGTGCACCGCTTCACTTGGCCCATACATCTCTCTAACTCTTTCACGCAATAGCGCTCATCCCCGAAGATGGAGGACTATTCAGATTCTCCGCCGTCCTCCCTCATGGGCTCAGTAAGATCGTATTCGTCCTTCCGGAGATGACCGCGCGTTTTCAACTACTTATCTCTATAGGACTTTGACGACCGAGCTATGGATTTTGAATCTCAACCTTTCGAATCTCAAGCTGGACCTGTGCCACGGACCCGGCTGTCTCCCACACTTTCGAGCTCTAGTAGACTTGGGCCATGCCTCTCACGCAAACGCGACTCCTACACGATGGCAATACCGTCCCCTCTGAACCAGGTAATCTCAATCTCCGATAGTGTTCATACCTGTCTAACTACTCCGCATTTCTGTAATAGGGTAATATTCAGCCCTTCAGTCGCAACGAGGTATACGGCCCTCCTCATACTTGTGGCGATCCCGGCTGGCCACCCTTTGCATCTGGTTCTCATCGCCCGGGCTGGCATCCCGCCACAGTTATCGTTCGCCACGGGGTTACCCCTAGTCTACCACCAGAGTCAGAACATCGTCACCACCAGAACACTTCAGAACCAGGTACACCACAAACGTCTGATCGGCAGATTGTACCTATACGGCCTCGTCCGTGGGAGCTGTAGATGCTGTTGGTGTAAAAGTGCACGTTTGATTCACGTTCATCCATTTTCGTTCTCTCTCCGAGGGGTTCGTTTGTAAGTTAAAAAAAAAGGGGTTCAGAAACGAAGAGGTGCTGTGTTCATGGACTTTGGATTCGCTGTTTTTTCATTCGTTCTTAGGGACCTTCCATGTTTGTATTTACACGAGTATTTTTTTGCTGTTGTGTTGCGCGCGCGGTTCAACCTCGAGGCTCGGATGACTGTGGCGAAGGGACGTGGACGATGATGAGGATAGATATACATAGATATACTTAACAAGAAGCTTATCGAAACCCCCTTCGGCGACTCCGGGACCCTACAACCTTAAGATAAAGAAAACAGACCCCATCTCCTTTCACTGCTTCTGAGCACGAGCACCAACCCAATATGACCCATCCGGAAACTCGAACTCGGCGATACTCTTCTCATACATTTCGATGCTGTACCCTTCTTCGGGGTTCAAAGGAACGTTGTACCTTCCGCTTTGATTAATAGAACAAGGCGTCTTGAAGTGCTCGTGCAAGTGGTCGACGAATTCCAGGACGTTGCGTTCCATGGTCCCGGAAATAGCAATGTAGTCGATTAAACTGCAAAGTTGGAGCGAAGCAGATCATGAGCTTTCGTACTACGTGGCGGCAAAGGAGACCCGTACCTGAGATGAATAACGTATTCGCAGAGACCGACGCCTCCAGCATGTGGACAAACAGGAACACCAAATCTGGGGTGGAAGGGGGCGTAGTTAGTACGACTGAGGGAGGATGAGAGGAGTTTTTGGGAAGCTTACTTGGCAGCCATGAGAAGAACGCTGATCACCTCACTCACACCAGCCAATCGACACGAATCGATCTGACAGACATCGATAGCCTCCGCCTGAAGCAGCTGCTTGAACACCATCCTGTTATGTGCGTGCTCACCGGTCGCAACACCGATACCGTGAGGCTTGAGGGCCTTGCGGATTGCAGCATGGCCAAGAATATCGTCGGGGGCAGTAGGTTCTTCGATGAACCTAATTTCGGGAGGAAGCATACAATATATGTTTAGTGATTCTGGAAAATTCCGGGAGAGGATCGAGGAATGGGGTACGATACCAGGGCTTGATCTCTTCCAGACCCTTGACATAGTCGATCGCCTGCTGTACGTCCCAAACCTGGTTGGCGTCGATCATGAGGACCCCACCTGTCGGTCCAGCGTTCTTTCCTCTCACGGCCTCATCATCTGGCGATCTGCCTGAAATAGAGAATCAGTTATCATTGATCGCATAAGGTATTCCGCGTTCGCAAAGACACACACACCCTTGAGTCTATCAGGCAGGTACTGGGGGTCGTCGATGATACTTCGGATGATCTTGCCTCGCCTTATGTCGTTGGCTTGGTTAGCGCCGACCTTCATTTTGAAGTGACTGAAGCCTGCAGAGACGGCCTCTTTGGTCAGACGAGCGACTTTCTCGTCCGAGTATCCAAGCCAGCCGGCAGAGGTCACATATGCCGGGTACCTACAATAGAATGAGCTAGAGATCCGACAAGTCCAACGTAGGGTGAGAACGTACCCAAGTTCCTTCACCTTGACCTCTCGTTCCTTCTTGCCTGCCTCCTTCTCTTTCAACATCGCAAGAGCCTCTTCCCTCGTGATAGCGTCGGAGATGTATCTCCATGCCGCAGAACGTACGAGCTCTTCCTATAGAAGTATTAGCTTTTTGAGTTAAACGCAAGTGGTGCCTGAGCTTACCGGTGTAAAGTCAACGACGAGCTTCCATAACGGCTTCTTCCTAGAACGTGCGTACATATCCCAAACAGCGTTGTTGACGGCACCGGTAGCAATGTGTATAACACCCTTCTCAGGTCCGATCCTATATATAAGTTGTAAGCAAGGGAAATGGGACTAAAACGTGCAAGAGTAGGGCTTACCAACGAAGCTGAGGATCCGCTACAAGGTAGTCCCATGTTTTACCCATGTCACTGAACAGCTCTTCTATATCCTTTCCAACGAGTCGCTGAGCGACCTCTGCAGCCGCCGCTAATACCTATACATGTGGGGTGAGAGTCAATGGAAGTCGCACCTCCCGAACATTTTATAAAGCTTACAATCTCGTTACCCCTGCCAATAGTGAAAGTCATCCCATATCCCTTGAGCTCAGAGTCTGTGAGTAGTGTAACGTATGCCGATGAATAGTCGCAGTCTGTGTTCCTGGAGAATGATTGGAAACGGGGTCGATGTAAATGGAAAACTGATAGACGTACATGGCATCTGTTCCGTCTCCAGTCAAGGAGGTTGGGAATCTGACGTCTACGAATTTACTTTCAGCAACGAGAATATCTAGTAGATATTCTTTTCGTACCATTCGTCTTGTATCCTGTAATCTTGACCATGGTTGGGGGATGGGAAACGTTGTCGATGGTAAAATCATGGAGCTCGGGAATACGTTCTGGTTTTAAAGCAACCACGGGTACACTAACCGCCCCGGTCGGACCGGAATCCTTCTATACCATCGTGCCGGCGTCTCGTCGGATGAACTTTTGTGCCTCACCAACGAACCGTCGGCCCTTTCTTTTGACTGTGCAAGTATCCGCTCGTACCGAAGAATAATCGCAGACAACCACGATAAGTGGGTATAAGAGGATGGATGACCGTTCGTTTGGATGTTTTGTGATCAGTTTCCCATCCAGACCTACCACTTTCAAGGCTCGAGATGAGGTCAGTTAACGGTTCTCTCAGGTCAACTCTTAGAGACGAACTTCTAAACGTTTATTTGTTCAGGGTTTTACAAGAGGTATAATAGTTTTATTGTACATCACAATCCAGGTGTATTATATTTCCAGAACTCTCGCCATGTCATCGTTGTCCGAATCGATCACCAACTCGGAATCGATCGAGGTTATCAACTATGATAGCATCCCTATTCCAGTTTTCTAGATCTGCACCCCTATACGCCGTTGAAGCCCGAATCCATCTACCTCTATTTCCCCTCTCCAGCACTGGACTTCATCCATTCCTTGTCCAAGGTCGTTCCCACACTTGGAAGCACAAGGTACATTGCAACCGTATGTTCAGTGGGATTTTCACCTCTACAGCAGGGTTGTCTGAATGCGGATATCCTCGACAATACAGAGATTTCTGAAGCACCAGAGCGCAGGTGAGAAGAATAAACGCCCTGAGATTTGAAATGTGTTGTAGATGCTTCCTCCCGAGACTCCTTGTGTTCTGTTGGGCTCTGTCGATCACAAGACACCCTGCTCGTTGCTATTCGCCCCCTCCATCAACACTCTCAGGGTCATGCGCGCTTCTGCTATATAAGTTGGCTTACTTTTTTCTTTGCTTGAATGACATACCCCTGCTGTTGTTCCTATACCATTTCTACTCGCCATGTTGTCCAGAACGACCCAATGGGCAGTAACGGGCGTTCTCCTTTCATCGTTCTTTGAAACTGTCTCAGCTGTGGATGTTTCCATATCTCTCGCAGCTCCTGCAAACTCCCCGACGCTCTCAAAGTCTCTGGTTTCTATCTCTCTCGAGCAGGACAGGTGGCCGGAATGGGCAGGAACCAAGTCGAGAAATCAATTCTTCTACAACACGTTCAACAACCTCCGTGCTATCACGGGTTCTCCCCCTGACGTACGAATCGGGGCGAATTCTGAGGACCATACCGACTTTGATTCCTCTGTCGAGGTACTGTGCCGCCCCTGCTTCCTTCTCGAGCCCGCGCAGTTACTGAGCCCCCTTCGTTTGAAAGTTCTCTCATGCTATATTCCCAGCACCGACCGATATAGTGCCCTATCCTGAAGCTACGAATATCACAGTTGGGGACGGCTTCTATGAACTGGCCAAATTCCTCGTTCAAGGAACACATGTCACATACGGTGTCAACTTCGGTCAGAAGAATCTCACCGCCGCCTATCTCCAGACAAAGTCCATCGTCAAGGCCTTCTCCTCACCAGCCGTGAAAGCGGCCGACGTCGTCCTTGACTTCATAGAGATTGGAAACGAGCCTGATTTGTACAGAAACAACGGCTTGAGGTCTTCCAATTACTCTGTCTCTGACTACATACCCGAGTATGCAGCTCGTACCTTGATTCTCGTTCTACTGTAATATCTGATCACTTCTTTCTTGTTTTCTCAGGTGGATCGAATTCGCGAAGAATGTTTCTGCTGCCGCCGGAATCACCGCGTCTTCTCACACCAAACTTCTTGGAGCGTCGTTCGCCGGCAATGGCCACGCAGCTGGCTTCTTCCCTCAGGCACTCTTCGACGGGGGTCTATTAGACAACCCAGCAGGGAAGCTCATCTCCACGTACGTCCTCTCCTCACTCCACCGAGCTCTGTATGTCATCACGCTAAACGACATTCTGTGTGCAGCATCTCCCAACATCGCTATTCCGGCAGCTTTTGCACAGGCTCCGGAGCCCTGCTCCAAAGTCTTATGTCCAAACCCTCCATCCGAGGCAACACATCTGCGTTCGCTCAAGATATCCAGGACACCAAAGCGCAAGGCCTCCGCTACATCCTTGGCGAGACCAACTCTCTCAGCTGCCACGGCGCTCCAGGCGTCAGCAACACTGCGGGAGGTAAGTCTTTTACCCCCCCCCCCCCCCCCACGACCTTTCATTTTAGTTTGCTGCGCGTATGGAGCTCATGACGTGAGAATTTCATAACGTTCTGTAGCTGCGCTGTGGGCTATTGATTACGTGCTATCTGCTGTGAAAGTGGGAGTGGAACAGGTCTTCTTCCACGATGGGATTGGGTTCAAGTATAATCTGGTTAGTCATGGACCGTGCTGCGGTCTGCGTTTTTTCTCAAAGCTGATCCATATATTTGCGCCTTGCTTGCTGGTTCATATATGACAGATTCAGCCAGTCACTCTCGACCGTTCGATTGTACGTCATTTACCAACACGCTCTACGCTCCAAAACCTTCTACGATGTCAGACCCTCAATTTACACACCCACCAAACAGACCGACGCGTCTCCATTACCGAAACCTCTCCCACCTCATGTTCAGCCCCAATGTAAATCCCCATCTCCTTCCTTCCCTTGATATTCTACGTCATGCCTCGCTCTCACCTCGTTCTAAAATTTTCATTTATTCTGTAGATTACGCAGCTATCGTCCTGGCCGAAGCGAACGGTAGGGTCCCTACCCAGGTCTCTGAGATCACGGTGAACAACGATCAGATCACCGCATGGGGGTTCTATGAGGGCGGCAAGCTGAAGAGGGCGGTGTTCATACACTTGAACGCATTTTTGACTACTTCTACCTCTCGTCCCGCTGAGCATGTCAGTCTATCGTTCACGGGAGGTAATGCACCCAAGACGATGACGATTAAACGGCTGGCTATTGGGTACGTCTTCAACATTAGATGCTGAGAGTGCTGGCGACTTAATTCGTTAATTTGTTTCTGTAGGCATGCTGATGATACTTCTGGTGTTAAATGGGGTGGCCAGACCTACGAAACGAAGGACGGTAGAGTGTCGGGCGGTCTGGAGCTGAACAAGACTGCAGTATCCTCTGGTTTTGACCTCCACGCCTCTGAAGCAGTTCTTCTCACCTTCGGATGATGAACACCGATGAGATGCCCAATGGACAAGGACTGTAACAACTCATTCTTGTATCTGGAGCATCTCCTGTTTGTACCATACGTCATCCTACTTCTGTGCTTCTCTATTGGTGCGACTGGGGTCGTTCAATTTGGACTATGATTATATACATAGATTTGTATCTCCTTCCTTTACAATTCCGCGGTAGTGAAAGGAAGAGAATGAAGGGAATGAAAGTGATAAGGTGTAATGTGAGAACAATAAAATTTAGAGAATATACATGAATGGCTAATATCCTACGTGCGTACATAGGATCCATCTGATTCGAAGAGCGTGGAATAGTCGGGCGGTGAGGTACTTGAGCTCAAATGTAAACTTGCTGCTCCTACATGATGGCACCAATACCCGCCACTTGCACCCAACCTTTCTAGCCCCGAATTTCTCAGCATCTGGGCGGGGGACGGAACTTCCTTCTCCTCATTACTAAACCCAGTCTCCGAATCAGTCTCCTCCCCCAACCGTTTCAGGGGATTGGTAACAGTCGTTTCCCCGGGCCCACCTTCATTGATAGATGGTGACACTGGCATCCCCTCGCGAGAAACTCCAGAGATATCAATGATAGATCTAGAGCCTTGTCCATCCAGTTCAGAGTTCACACGATGGGCGTGGCGCTGGTGGTCTATCACACCGCCCCGGGCCTCTCGAACTTCGTTTTGTTCGATCCCACTGCCATGATGATCATGCTGGTGGTGGTATTCGTGATCATCAAGGAAAGGTGATACGAGGCGATTGTGGGATTTTCTTTGATGGCGCCGGATGAGTATGAAGGCGAGGACGCATAGAGCGATGAGAAGGAGGATTGAGACTATGACCACGGCAGCGATTACTCCTGGTTTGGTTCCATTTGATCCTGGAAGGGGGCTGAGTGATGTGTTTGTGGAAAGTGGTGTAGCGTTATCAGTCAATGATGGAGAAACCGTACCACTTGGTGTGCTCTGCTCTGTCGACGACGATTCCGACGGGCTGGACGAAGAGCTAGATGAACTAGATCCTGGCAAGGTAGGGGTAGCAGGATCGCCTGTTCTTGAATCCGACGCGGTAGCTGAAGCGGAAGGCGAATCCTCAGTGCCTGTACTATCTGGTTCCTCGAATCTATTCTCATTAACAACCGCATCTTCATACACTAACCAAGAAAGATATCAACGTACGAATAGATGATAGAGTCCAGCAACATGACAGACGGGCTGCCCTGTTCACCCACTGTGATCTTCAATGTATGAGTACCGAAGGGCAACGACTTGTGGTTGAATGTCGTCACGCCATACGCGAAACCAGTAGGATCGTCAGTCGTGGGGTTAGTGAGCTGGTACCGACCGACGACGGTGTCGTTGATGCTGAACGTGTAGTCGGCAGCGCGGACTTTGATTTCTGTTTGAGTCGCTCCGACGAGGATGTTCTGCACGTACACCGCTCGACCTGAAAGTTAACAGGCCTGCGTCAGATAATTGAAAGACGCTGTGAAACGAGATCGGGGTTGTTCGCACCTGTAAACACGACGGTGGCAACACTGGGTTCATGACCGCTCAATGCACCCGTTGTATCATGCCAAGTTCCCTATACGGCTTCAAGTTTATTATTCATACAGAGAAGCAGAACTATGGATACGTACGTGGAGCAGTCTCCCCGGGTCCAGCTTGGCCTGACAGGCACTACAGTCTCCCCCCAACGACCACTGATCCGGAGTGTAGTTGATCTTACTACCAGTAACTGAATCACCATCTTCATCGTCAATCGTCCGGTTGACCAAACGAGACCACACGTCGATGATCTGAGTTAACAAGATGAGGAGTAGCATGAGAGCATAGTGGGATGTGAAATGCATCCGGCTGATACAGCAGGAGTAGGCCCTTGACGGTTGAATGAGCGACAAATGGTGGAAAAGGAGTGGGTGTAATGGCAGATAAGATGACTGCGGGGCAAGGAGGGGAGCCAGCCCTTGGATAGATAGACTATTATATACAGTGCAAACCCCTTTGTTGCGAGTTATGAATTATAATACCAACGACCATGAAGCATACTATATAGTATGGCGTATCCATGAGAAAGAGGTGACGCTGGGAAAATTCTAGGTAAGAAGGATATCAGGATTCGTTTGATTGTCGCCAGTGCCAATTGAGTATATCATGGTGCTTTTTCACTTGCGAGATGTATGTATAGTCCAGAAGGCTGGCCGAATAAGGTGAGTCCGGGGAGCCACTTGCACCGTAATAATCAATGTTTGGACCATGTTGCAATCATGGAGTATCGACACTGAATGAGCAGAATCATATACGCAGCTGAGCTCGAATTCTGCGATTTAAAGTGTCAGCCACCAGAAAAGAGTGGTATTTAAGACCCATGATCGTTTTTCTCACCTACCCAGCTGTGATGGGGCCCAAAGTATCTGTGGATTCTGGACTGGTGGGATCTCGCTAATGCTGATGATATCTAGATCTGCAAAGATGAAATCACGGTTGTAAGTGAAAAGGGATAAACTTAGAGCTACTCACTAGCATTGGTGTACTAGTAGCATATTGAAACGCGCCCCATAACCGCGACTCAAGTTCGTCGCTTCATCCTCAGAGGTAGATACCGAGGCTACAAGACTAGAATTTCAAGCTCTCAAGTCGCAGAGTTCTCAGCTACGGCACTCGTGCAAAACTGCGGGGGCAAGATTAGGCCAGTCATGACCCGCATAGTCACCTCAGAGATGAGCTCAAAGCTCAGAGCTATTCATGATCGATCTATAAGTTATCTTCACGACTTCAACCCGAAGAAGCCGGGTTCGGTGTGTTGTTAGTTTCAGGAGGATTGAGGTCATCGGTTAGAAGAGGGTTAGAACGTAGCCAGGTACAGTGCCTGCTCAAAGAGCTTTTACCTTCCTAAGTGAGGTTGAAGAAATGATGCCAGCACATGGATACACAATCATGATTCATGATTCATGATGCACCTCTAATCCGGGAATATTGGATACAGCACCGACAAATTAACAAGGCATGCGCAGTCGCAATTGTAATTCTCGATAGGCGTGAGTCCAAGTCAGGTTCTTGTCGCGTATTAGTGCAGAAGGTTGTTGTGAAGGAGACAGCTGAACCTGTATGAAAAGGTGTGATGCCGCGAATTAGTATTGATCCGGATCAGTAAATTACGGTCCCTTACATAGCCGACTGAAGCCGAAGCCGACTGGCCCACTATCATCGTCTCCAACAGTCGCGTCCACCACCTTCCTCAACATTGATTTACAAGTCATTCCTGTTCTTATCCTCCTACTCGCCTGAACATCTCGTACAACGATGTCAAGCGATCTAGATAGGTAAATTCTCTCCTCTCTTCCCCTCCTTCGAACAACGTCAATTTCCACACCGACAACGACAACTCGCATTCTCCCGAATGAAGTCACCAGATAACAGAGCAAAACTGAACTGAACCTCCAGTTCCTTTCTACTCTCTCTCTACCCAGACAGATCGAGCAGCTGAAGAACTGCACCCCTATAAGTGAAGAGGAGGTGAAGAGACTCTGCATGAAGGCGAGGGAGATCTTGATCGAGGAGGCGAACGTGCAAGTTGTGGACTGCCCGGTTACGGTACGTGCTTTTCTCTTTTGTGGTATGGTCTAAGTGGTTTTGTGGTCGAGATTCTGATTGATCTTTATTTCGCAGATATGTGGAGATATACACGGCCAGTTTTTCGATATGATGGAGCTGTTCAAAGTTGGTGGGTTCTGTCCAGAGACGAACTATCTTTTCATGGGTGTGTCCTTTTCTCTCCCTCTCTTCTCTTGTTCTTCCCTACTAATATTCAACCCTATTAGGTGACTTCGTCGACCGCGGCTTCTACAGCGTCGAGACATTCCTTCTCCTCCTCGCACTCAAAGTCCGCTACCCAGAGCGAATCACCCTCATCCGTGGCAACCACGAAAGCCGCCAAATCACTCAAGTCTACGGCTTTTACGACGAATGTCAACGCAAATACGGCAACAGTAACGTATGGAGATGGTGTTGCGAGGTGTTTGACTATTTGACGCTGAGCGCAATCGTGGAAGGACGGGTGTTTTGCGTGCATGGAGGGTTGAGCCCGAATTTGCAGAGTGTTGATCAGGTTCGTTGGGTTCTTTATCCATAATCTATTTCGTAGGGAGGCTAACCTATTGGTCGCACAGATACGTAGCATAGACAGAAAACAGGAAGTACCGCACGATGGGCCTATGTGTGATCTCCTCTGGTCAGACCCAGACGGTTCGTGTGCTTCCCTCTCCCCCTCCAATACCTCCTCGTCTCATACAAACCCACACAGATATCAACGGCTGGGGTCTCTCCCCGCGTGGCGCAGGTTTCCTCTTCGGCGCTGATATCACCAAAATGTTTGCACACCACAACGCCATTGACCTCATCGCCCGGGCCCATCAACTTGCTATGGAAGGTTACAAGCTCATGTTCGATAGGACGATCGTTACCGTGTGGAGTGCTCCGAATTATTGTTATAGGTGATGTTTTTCCCTTGGATTGTGACTGATATATGCTGATTGTATGCGTTTTGGTCGGCGTTTGTGTAGGTGTGGGAACGTCGCTTCGATTTTGGAACTAGACGAGCATTTGGGGCAGGAGTATAAAGTATTTGACCATGCACCCTCCGTGCGTACCCTCTGCTCCCTGCTACCTCTCTCACTCTCAAACTGACCCTCTGTCATTGTCTTTGGTTCGTATCTTCCAGGACGTACGCTCTGTGCCGACGAAACGCCCACCCCCAGATTATTTCCTGTAGAAGCCTTGCTCGGCCGAGTATCTTTATTCAAGGCGTGTTGATAAGCTAGAAGAGGAACAAAAGAGAGAAGTTCTGTAGACGTGAGGGGTATGTGTGCTGCGAGACGGGACGAAAGTTGTCCTACGGTATAATGCGGATGTATGACTTGCAAAATGGGATGAAGGACCTGTTTCTGTTGTACAATGTGGTACGATATACCACAATGTGTTCCACGTAGACCGACACAAATTTCCGCAGTGATTCCATCCAGAACTGACGTCTGCATCACCACTCTACTGATGCATCTACTACGGCTTGCACCCCCCTTCACTGGACGTCGAACGCACCTTTCCCACCTCAAACCTATCCCGCTGTTTGATGCTTGGCCGCTATAATCTATGTTTAGGCTTCTATGGACTCTCCGGAGTACACTTTAGCACGTCTACAAGAACTGACTCCCGGTTTTACTATCCGAGTCGGCTGCCACCTCAAGTCGATGATCCTAGCTTCGATCTCACGGTGGAAGAAGCTCGTGATGAACGCCAAAGGATTCAATCGCAGTAGGCACTATGTACATGCATATCAGCTTCGATATCGTCCACCTGAGCGCTCAGCTGTCACACGGCACTTGGGAAATGAGGGATGAGATCGATGAGAGCGTACACGCGGTTTTGGTTCTGCAGCTTCCCTCTCTCCATCATGTCCCATCCTACCCATGGAACAGACGACACGCAAGCCCAATGTCGTGTAGCAACTCCTGAGATTCGCCCAAATGCGACCCCAAGCCAGAACTTTGACTTCGCGCACACCAAAATATCAAGTTGAGTCGGGCAGATCTCAAATCAGCTTAAGCTATTGACATGGTTAACTGGGTGTAGATTCGGGTGGCGGCAGCATGACCATCGCTAGCAACAACGTCATCAACAACATGGGTACGAGTTCTTGAGTCATGGTCTTCCGGGGTTTGTATCTGACGAAGTACGGCTGCAGATATCTGCTTTCGAATTGTAAGGGGGAGAACTGTTCATCCGACAGACGAACTTACACAGTCTACAGAAGGAACTACTAGCTACCCGCATTGTTCAAGATGCTCAACTGGGAGGCACGCTCGACAAGCCGCTTTGCTTTCCCGGAACACGCGACGCCCTGCTGGACCAGCTCTCATCGTGGGCCACCGGCACATTTAGCGATCCCGATCCGAAATCTCCCCACTCCCAACAGTGCGTCTGCATCATCGGGGAACCAGGCAGTGGGAAATCGACGCTCGCGACGACGCTTCTGTCAAGACTACTCAGCCTTCGAAAGCAGTGTCCTGGATTGGTTGGAGCTCACTACTTCATCCGACGCGGTTTTACCTCGACCACTGATCCACGCCATGTCTTTACCACTCTTGCCCACCAGCTCTCATTGCTGTCACCTCAGATGGCTGAGTCTATACTTAAAACGTTAGAAGAGGCGGCTAGCGCTGGTGCCCCCGCCATCGGTGATCCATCCCAACAGCTATTCCTAGACCCCATCCGAACCCACAATGGAACGGTTCTCGTCGTCATCGATGCTGTCGACGAGATATCCGATCCTTCCACCTTCGCCTCTACCCTTGCTCGTACTATGCGTCACCTACCCCCAAATGTCCGTATCCTACTCACGACCCGCAATGAGAATGATATTCTCGTCAATCTTGGACGTGATCTAGTTACCAAGATCACTTTGGAGATCAGGACGGCCGATTCGGTTTCTGCTGTCAGGCACTACATAGAAACCAGGCTCAAAGAGGGCGTCAGCGGTCTCTCTGCCAATGACAGTGACTGGGCATCGTGGCCATCCAAAGCTCAGATAGATAGCCTGTCCGATAAGGCCGACGGTCTTTTCGTATGGGCCACCACCGTTATCGACTTCATCATTGACCAGATTTCCAAGCGTGGGAAGGCTGGACGTGACAATGTTATAGTATCCGTCATCGCGAGCGGCACGGAGGAGTTAAGTACCCTCTACAAGTTTGTTCTAGATCAGGCTCTAGGCAACGACGATGATTCGACCAACTCAGGACTGGATAAGGTGGTTCGCACCCTTGGAGTCATCACCGTTTCGGAACGCCCGCTGGATGTATCAACTATTCAGGCACTGACGGGATTAGCTTCGGAAGACTTCGACATACATCGTTTCATTGCTCGGGCGCGCAGTCTTCTGGTTCCCGGAATCAGCCCCATCACCAACTCTACCGTCGTCCAAACCCATAAATCCTTCATCGACTTCATCACCAGTGACCGTGCATGTCAATTTAAGGTTTACCCTAGGATTCACCACGGACGCATCTTCACCCGTTCATTCGAGCTGATGTGTTCTCACCTCCGGTTCAATATGTGCAACCTGAAGTCGTCTTTCCTTCGTGATGAGGAGGTTATGAACCCCAGCATTGCGCAGCGGCTGAAGGAGCTGCCCTCCGGCGTAGTTTACGCCTCCCAAGCCTGGGGATATCACATTTCAGAGAGCGAAGTCGACCTCCACCTTCCATACGACCTATTGGATTGCTTCCTTCAGGATAAACTGCTATTCTGGTTCGAATTACTCAGTCTTACAGATCGTTGGGATGCGGCGTCCCAATCACTGAGTGAATTGGATTTAAAGGTGCATCTACGGAGGTCAGAGCGACGATACCAAACCTTTCTGAGTATTATATCGGGACGGAGAAAGCCAGCACAGGTAAGTAGCTTGCGATATTGAATCCCATCCACTGACTTGAAAACCTTCAGTTGGTCCGGAGGAGTGAGCTTGTCAGGGATGCCGTCAAGCTTTTGCGCTGCTTCAGAAGCATGACAAGCTCAACACCTCACATTTATATCTCCACTCTTGCCTTCTCTCCCAAAGACTCTATTGTGGCACGTCACTATAGAAAGAAAGTTGATGCCGCAGTTATCCCGTCCGGAATTCCACCCCACTGGGAGTCGTGGGAACGCTACCGAGCGATCATGGTAGATTACACTATCGGGACCATCTCCTTCTCCCCCTGTGGTCACCGCATCGTTGCTGGCTATAACGAGAACATTATTCGAGTCTGGGATGTAGAAACAGGCAAATGTGTCCTTGGGCGATTGTATGGACATGAAGATCAGGTCATCTCAGTCTGCTTCTCCCCTAACAGTCGCCTCATTGCGTCTGGTTCCCGTGATGGAACTCTCCGCATCTGGGACTCACATACCGGGAAGTGCATCCTCGGTCCACTGCAGGGCCATACAAATTGGGTCCGGTCAGTATCATTCTCCCCAGACAGTCAGCGCATCGCATCTGGCTCGTGCGATGGAACCATTCACATCTGGGACGCAAGTACGGGGTACTGTGTTCTTGGTCCACTCCAGGGCCACACCCACATTATCTCATCCGCCTTATTCTCTCCCAACGGGTCGTACCTCGCATCTGGCTCCTTTGATAACACAATTCGACTCTGGGATGCTCGATCCGGGAGATGCGTTCTTGGACCACTCTCAGGGCACACAGGCTGTATCAATTCGATTTCCTTCTCCCCAGACAGTCGATACATCGCATCCGGCTCTGTTGACAAAACCCTCCGGATCTGGGATACGCACACCGGCAATTGCATCTGCGCTCCTCTCACCGGTCATACAGAATTGGTCATTTCTGTTTCCTTTTCCCCCGATGGTAGGTACCTTGCCTCTAGTTCTTATGATGGAACCATTCGTATCTGGGATGCGCAGACCGGTGGATGCATAGCTGGTCCAATTCGCGGTCACACCAACAGGGTAAGCTCTGTCTCTTTCTCGCCAAACGGTAGATATCTAGCCTCTGGGTCTTGGGATGGGACCATCCGAATATGGGATACGAAATCGCTATTGCGTGGTGGGAGCGGCGTTCCAGGTGATTATTCCAATGCTACGCTCTCAGTCTTTCAGTACTCAAACACTGACAACTCACCATTCCCTACACAGGTTCTCTCGGATGTTTGGCGGATGGGTCTGTAACAGGTAAGGATGGCTGGACTCTGGGTCCTCGCGGAGAGCGATTGTTCTGGGTTCCAGAGCAGTTCACAAAAGCCATCTGGCGTCCTTCGACAGTCAGAATCATAGGACGACCCACCATGATCAAACCAGATATCAGTAATCTCGTTACCGGAGAGGAATGGTTGAAATGTTTCCCGAGTTCTTCGCGTAGCTAGCTAAACGACAGGACTGTCTTGTATCCGTGTATACCCTGCACCGCTCAGATGAACTTGATTGTATTTCCTGATACATAAAGCTCCGTCCATGCTTTCTCCTGAGCGCATCACGTAGTCTCCCTAGGGATACATGTATACTGTATATATCCACTATCGTCTTTATATACGCATCATATACAGTAGAGGTAATACAACAAACTGGCCCTTCCAGAGCCTCCGTGTATACCCCCAAACGAGATCGATAGCACACGTAGCGAACTCAACACCGAACCATACCCCCGGCCTATCGGCAGATCTCATTCCGAGAGGCACTAAAAGCTCATTCCGCTTTAAAAAGAAACGCAACGAGTGCAGAACTAGGATTCGCGTCTCCATGTGAAGAGCGAAGCCTGAATCATAGAGAACCGACGAAGTTGGGCTGAGACTTTGAGCTGCTTCCTCGTGAGTTGGTAGGGGCAAATGGCGAGTATGTAGAGCCCGGTCAAAGTGTACTATTTGAGGGAGCGGTAATAGATCTCTGTGGTATCAGTGAGCTAGGTGAAAGAAATGAAGTCTGAGACGGAGAAGATCGTCAGGAGGAAGACTTGCTACTAGTGTGGACAGAAATCATGTCGTTCACTGTCGTCAGTCGTCTCGTTAAGGAGGTCGCGTAATACCCCAGTGCAAGAGAGATCCACTCCACATGGTCACCTTGCCACGTCTTAACCATCGAATGCAGTGAGCTCGAGAAGTCGGCACTCTGATACGCTCATACATCCGGGCAAGCTCCAGTCTAAAGTCTAGATCAGGTATGTTCAGTAAGGAGACGAGAGAAAGCGACAGAGACTATGTTGCCGTTGAGGGTCGATGAGGAGAGAGGCGATGTATGCTTCGTACGGGGTGCACTTCTCCCCTGGGAGAGTAGAGTGCCGTAGTAGAGTATAAAGGTCAATCGTGAGACGTACAAGGTAAACATCCCGACGAACGAAAGGCCTGCTTGATATGATCAAGAGCAAACCTTCTCATCTGATTTACTGGCAGTCGTTCGGAGAGACGCTGGAGTACAGGCTACAGAAAGTCTGGATATGAGAGAAGGCGAAAAGAGACTACTTGGTCATCCATTGAACGAGAACGACGAGTCGCACAGCGCACCTGAAATTCTGAATTAGCCCATGACCGATCCTCTATCTCTTTCCCAATTAAATGCTAGATAAAACATCCTAAACAGCTGTTAGAATACGGTGAGAGGCAGAAGTGTTGACAGTAGGAGGCTGGTGGAGATGTATATGGGATGGAGGTGAAGAGCTGTTCGGCCAAGTACGACGGATCATTGATGCATTGATGATTCGGATCACGGGCTGGTAGGATCAACGATCAGTATGCATCTTTTTGAAAACCGCTGTAGCCGGTAGCCAGTGGACGGCTGTTACTGAGTCGGAGTACTGGCTCCGCCAGCGTTCTCTCTCTTGCCGAAAGACTTCTGAACAAGATGAACCTGAGGGTACTGTATCGAACTGCAGGTCACCTCGACCAAAACGAACACCATCAATTCTGTCTAGCAGAACGACAAACAAACCAAAACAATGACGTAGCGCAACAATGAATATCACTACTACTAGTCTCGCAGACACAGCGACTTACTTTGTAGTCAGGAACTTACGCTTTCCAACAACCACGACCCGTCCTCCCACTAGAGGCTCTCTCTCCACCTCTCAGGATCTCTCAGGATCCGCAATTACTGAAACTAGCGTCATCAAAGCTTCGAGTAAATGAATATCTCAGAGAGGGTAGCATAGTTGGAGCACGATCATCGTTACCGACAGTCGCGCGTCCACCATCGTCCTCAGCACACCATTCCCTATTTCTCACCCCTTTACTCATCCCGAGGGATCACCAAAACCTCGTGAAGCGATCTAGACGACCCATTCTCCATCCCAATTCCAACTCAGTGACGGTCTCTTCCCAGAAACCCTACCGCCGTTCAAGTTTCGAACTAAGTCCCAGTTCCTTCAGCCCTCTCTTCCACATTCTCGTCAAACGCAGGCAGATAGAACAATCTGATGATTGACCTATCACGGTATGTGCGGCCTTTCATCTTTGACTCTTCCAGGGAATGGTGCCTGATTGTATGCGTTGGATAGAATTGCGGGGACATACATGGAAGTTCTTCAACACGATTGAGCCGTTCAGAACCGCTGGGTCCTGTTCGGAGACGAACTAAGTACGTCTTTGTAGTGAGTTCGTTCCTCTATCATGCCTTCCTCTTCGTCATCGTACCCGCCACCATCCCAACAGGCGACCTCGTCGGCCGAGGTTTCTACAGCGTTGAAATCTCCCCCACCACAATGCTATCCTCATCATCTCCCGCGTCCATCAGCCCGCCATTGAGAAAGACAAGCTTGTGTTATGTGAACGATCGTTACGATGTGGAGTGCGCTCAATTATCGTTATATGCTATATTCCAGGTGAAGCTTCTCATATGCCTGTCTTGTTTTACTAATTGTATACGTTCATCCTTGTTGATTGTGCCTGTATGGTCAGGTGTGGAAAACGTAGGTTCGATTCTGGTACTAGATGATTTCTCTAGGGCAGAAGCATGAAGTATGGTACCATGCATATGCACCCGTCATGACCGTGCGTACTCTCTCCTTCTCTCTCGTCCTCTCGTTTTTCCAGGCTAATCTATCCATCTTGTTTCTTCGTTTGTAGGAAGTTTACTCCCTCCAGACGGAACGTCCATTTCCAGACTATCTGCTCTACCCTACCTCAGCTACCACGGGTATACCAAGCATATCAGGAAGAAGGCAAGATAGCAACGATATAAATGTGTACGTATGTGTCTTGACATCCCAGGTTAAGGTTAGGGTAGCATCTGGTGTGGATGTATGCGTCGTAAGATGGAATGCGGTACTGTAGAAGCTATTTTTCTTTTGTAACGCAATACCAGGAGTTTATACAGGCCAATGTGGATTCATTTCAATGCTATCCATCTGCCTTAGATCTAGCTGTACCTGAGTACTGCTAAGGATAATCTTGTAAGGGACTGGATGAGGTAATATAAGTGACGGATACTGCCGTATCTACAGTTAGACCTCGTCGAAGTTGTTCTTCCAATTCGTGCCAGTGGAACACCAGAACCATCCTCTCACGACGCTGAGAGGGAGCTCATTTTCTCCATGAGCTTCGTCTCTACGAAAGCCACATCACTCCTCATCATCTTCCCTGCCACGTCTACCCACCCTTCTTCTGCCTAACAATCTTCCCCACATCCCTCATCACCAAATCCACACCCTCCCCACCAACACCCCAAAACGTCTTTTCGAACCCACTCAACCTACACATGACATACTCTGCCGCATCGACGCCGTCGTTCTTGCCTATACCCGCCCGAATTCTCCAGAACTTATCCTCCCCGCGGAGAGCATTGATGACGCTCTTGATGCCGTTGTGACCATTAGCAGACCCGCCGAGTCGGAGGTGGGTTGTACAGGGATGGTGGGAGAAGGAGTCGGCGATGAGGATTAAGGAGCGTGGATCCGGGGGTGAGGATGGAGATGAAGAGATAGAACGAAGGGCGGAGATGATGGAGGGTCCGGAGACGTTCATTAGCGATTCTGTCGTGTTTTGCGTTAGACTATTGTATATTTACAGACAAGAAGGGATGGAGAAAAAAAAAAATAGAAGGGAACGTACTGGATGTGAAGAGGGAAAGAGAGACAAGAGTATCCTCAATGGATACATCTCCTCTCCCGTAGAACCCGCCTTTGCTTCTGTCCGAAGTTAAGATTATACCGTGTCGGGCTGCGAGGGAATCAATGATTAGGTGTCCTATGCTGTAGAACGAGCGACCGTTAGCTAACATTACAGATGCAGAGAGAAATCGTGAGTCCAGGAGAGAACGAACACGAACCTATGTCGTGTAAGCGGTAAAGGATAGTTCCCCAACCCCGCAATCAGGAAATGTGGTATAGTAGAGACAGTCATTCGGCCCAAGAAAACGCGAGAAGATATTGGTGGTAATGAGATGGTAAATAGGGTATAGATATGCAGATGTCAGGCGAGATCCATGCTAGTATAAGATGCCCATCGAGAAGGCCAAACACAGGAGGCGGTTGAAACGAGATTGACAGTCTGGCTGACGCTGACACTGATTCAGAGCTGACTAAGGTCAGTCTGATTTACTGACTTATTGTCACGTTCTTGTGATACCATCAGTGTTTGAGGTCAGTAAAATGTGATTCGCTTTGTTAACTCAGTGACGATAAACTGACTCGCTTTCCGCTGTTGACATCTGCCAAAGCATTCGTGAGGCTGCATTGTTTGTGAACAATATAGACACGTAGCTCTTGAGATAGGCGAGGATAAATTGGAGGGAAGAATCACACTATCTACTTAAAACTAGTATCTACTTGGTCGTGAATATATAAATAGTACTAACTGCATGTCGATACTCGACCTTGCACTCTGCCCGAATTTTTATCCACTTCACTCGGCACAGTTCATCAGAAAGAACAGATTTAGTGATAGTTCTCGATTTGAAGCCGAGTGGAAGTGACCAAGAGTAGCTGGCCGTTAAAGGGGATCGAAGAAGGTCCAGGTAGTTTGAGGTCGCGGCGAGAGTGGGGTAATAAAGCGTGAGATGCGAGTTGGAGGCTGGTACTTATGGAAAAAACCGATGTGCGTGTACTGGTGAAGGACTTGATGGCTGAGGGGATCATGCTGCTGAATTTCCTGATGGAGAGGGTCAGCTTGAGTGGGCGGGTGGGCAGAAATATCGAGGCGCTGGGATAGAGACTTTTGACATACTACGATGTGTGAGTAAGAACACAAACAAACACAGCGAGAGCTCACTGGTAGGTTAAGCATATCAATCCCCCCACGAAGTATTGCCGGTAACAGTACGTGGACAGTGTAAATGAGAGCCTACAGATGAAAAGGGAAAATGTAAGGTGGAGATGTAGAGGCACAACGAGGAGGACGAGGAGACAAGAACTCACTGTCGATCTGGAGGCCATCCTGAGCCAAGCTCGCGGTGTGTTCGATGCCGATGGTAGAAGAGAAACAAGAATGAAGGGCCTCAGTCGGCATTGATTCGTCTTGAACAGTGAGTCGCAATGGAGGCGGCCCAGAGGCCAGTGTGACGTGGCAAGCGTGCTGCGAGTATGGCGAACATCCAACAGCTGGATTTGGCGCTCAGTGATCAGGAATCGAGAGGGAGAGCTTCTCATCTGTAGAAACACTGGATTAGCACTCATACTTGAAGAGGAGAGAGAACGAACAAGGGTGTGAATTACCTGGTAGATGTTGTAGCAGAGATCAGCTACAAGCGACGAGGGACACTTGAAGATGCTGATAGCGTCGGCATCGTCTTCATAAGTGGAGATGCACAATGTGACTGTGATTGGAATATGTGACCAGATGGAAAGGACGAGAGAACATGGGGCCTACCGGGTATTGCTAAGGGGTGTGGCTCTACAAGCTTCGAGCTGCTAGAGTTAAAAGGTCGTGAAGAAGTCGTGAAGAAGAAGATCACGGTACAGAAGCTCAAAGTCTGAAGATTGAAGCTTGTGAGAGCCTAATCCTGTAATCTTGGAGCTTCTAGGCTCGTGGCTTTCAGCTTGGTAGCTAGAAACCTAGTACGCCAATCGTGAGCAAATTGAGTCCAACGGTAACCGAAGGAGATATTTCTTACCGCCTGACAGGCCACATAGAGAGCCTAATAATAGTAGGAGGCAAAGCCATGAGGAACGTGTATTGAATGAAAATGAGAAGAAACGTACTAGGCAGCACCTCCACTCACGCAAGAGACTGCTCTCCTCCCAACTTATTCCCCGTTGCGTTCGTTACGATGGGCAAGGGTATCATTCATCCTTCATTCGCAGAGCTATACAGCAGGCAGAAAAGCCATAGATTGAACATAGAGGAGGAGATAGTATATTGCATTGAGTTGGAGGAGATCGTTTGGGAGCTAGATTGGTGGTGGGGATGAGAAAATGCACTGGTTGAGGCCTGAGGTACGGGCCGGTAGACCGCCAGGACTGTTTCTCGAACTCGTTCTGCGACGGAGTCGATGTCGGTACTGGGCAGCATGATTACTGGCTATAACAAGGAGTTGCTTTCTGATCTATTTGAGTACTTCTCATGCCTGGAATTGCACTGCGACTGAATCTTGATTCCTCTGCTCGAGATTTGGACTCAAAGTAGCGAACATGACTGGCGGTGCAGTGGAATTAAACTCTGCATCAAATTCGTCCACCTGAGAAGCTTTGAGCGCCCTGGAGCATGTGTTCACCTCGGGCTCCCTTCTCTCCTCCTACAATGATGCCCTCGAATCGGTCTGAGCACATATCCAGGGGTCAGATTTTCCAGTTCGACTGGGCTAACATCAGTTGAGTTTGTCGAATTTGACTTAAGCGATACCAAGTGTACTCAGATACGTCAACACAAATCAGCTGCTGGAGGAAGTGTTGCGAGCCATAATGTCATAAACAATTACAGCGGTACGAAGTTCAACCGTGGGACCTTAACTTTGCATGAACGACCTATACCACAGTTCCTTTCCCGAAGGAAAACTTGGACCTTATCCGTGATCGCATTGTGGGTTTCCTTTTCCCTCTAGATTGTCAGAACACTCATGGGTCATGATATCAGAGAGATAAACTAGGTTCTTATATCGTTTTGGATGCTCTTCTGGGCATCTTCCAGAAGACTATGTGTTATCCTGGAACCCGTGAAGAATTACTCGACTACATCCTCTCGTGGATCAAAGAAGAATGCACACACGGCTCTGATCAGCTTCCCATCTCAAAGCGCTGCCTTTGCATTTTCGGTCGGCCTGGAAGTGGGAAGACGACAATCGCTAACACAGTCATAGCTCAGCTTCTCGAGACGGCAAGTCGCCAATGTCCCGGCCTCATTGCCGCACATTATTGCATTCGTCGGGGCGTTGCTTCTACCACTGATCAGGAGAAGATCCTCACCACGCTCGTGTACCAGCTATCACTTCATTCCTCCCGAGTCGCCGAACGCATCGACAAACTACTCGCAGATACTCCGTATACTGTTATCATTCCCGAAGAGTTGCAGCAGAGGTTATTCCTCGAAGCCATCCAAGCTTACGACAAAACCGTTCTCATCATCATCGATGCCCTAGACGAAAGCTCTGAGCCTGCTTCGCTCGCAGCCACATTGTCCCGGACCATCACCAAATCTCCATCCAACCTACGTCTTCTTCTCACCACACGAAACGAGGGCGATATCCTCCTTAACCTAGGGAACAGCATCGTCGCCAAGGTCGCTCTTGAGCTTCGTACGGAGGAATCATACCTCCAAGTCCGCCATTATATCTCTAGCAGACTCAAGAACGGTATAACTACCATGTTCAAAGGCAGAACCGGATGGGAGAGCTGGCCCAGTGAGGCCCAGATCGACGCTCTTGCCAACAAAGCAGATGGCCTATTTGTCTGGGCTCGAACGGCCATTGACTTTATCCTGTCTTGTTTGAAGATGGATGGGACAGCGGAGCGGGATGAGTTAGTGACGGGCGTCGGTGGGACTGGTATGGAAGGAGTGGATGGCTTGTACACGCTTGTCATGCAACGTGTTCTCGGTGAGGCATCTAACAGTCGGAGCAAAGCCAGGTTACGAAGAATCCAGGACGTCCTTGGATTTCTCATCATCGCAGAGTACCCACTCGCTCTTGGTGATATCGTCGGGTTTCTCGGGCTGGACGGCTTTGACGTACCACACTTCGTCGAGCTCGCTCGCAGCATCCTGGTTCCAGGCACCGATACAATCACCGACTCGACCATTCCCCAGATGCACAAGTCATTCGTCGATTTCATCACCAGCGACCGAGCCGGCAAGTTCAAGATCGTCGTCACAGAACATCATGGCCGTGCAGTCGACCGTGCTTTCAAGTGCATGACTTGCCATCTTCGATTCAACATGTTTGGCCTTCAGTCATCTTTCGTGCTCAACAGTGAGGTTGAGGACTTGGAGGATCGGATCGCCGCCCTTCCTAAGGGTCTCATCTATGCATGCGATTCATGGGTATACCACTGGAAGAACGCTAGCCCAGAAATTTCACCCCCGCTGGCTTTGATCCAAACTCTGCTACAGGAACAACTTCTTTTCTGGCTGGAGATATTCAGCGTGAGACGGAATGTGGATGTTGCAGTCAGATCCATTTCTGTACTGAGAGATTGGCTAGGGGGGGGAACTTCTATGGCCGCCACTCGAGGGGAACGTAGTTACGACGTGGACATGGCAAGCTTCGCCAGTGACGCAGTAAAACTCATTGAAGAGTTTAAGAAATGCATAGAAGCCAGTGCCCCGCAGATCTACGTTTCCATCCCTGCCTTCTCGCCACAAGACTCCGTTGTGGCACACCACTACCGACGGAAGTTTGCTACCATTGTTATCCCGCCAGCCTCCGGAATACCACTCGATTGGGTCTCGTGGGAAAACCACCGAGCGATGACGAGGCATAATGCCATACTCTGCGTCTCCTTCTCACCCTGTGGTCTCCACATTGCTGTTGGCTATAGATACGGCGCTGTTCGTGTTTGGGATGTAGAAACAGGCGAATGCGTCCTTGGGCCATTGCAGGGTCATGAAGGTTATGTCAATTCAGTCTGTTTCTCCCCCGACGGTCGCTTCATCGCGTCTGGTTCTAACGACAGGACCATCCGCATCTGGGACTCAAATACCGGGAAATGCATCCTCGGTCCACTGCAGGACCATACCAGCGCTGTATGGTCAGTCTCATTCTCACCAGACAGCCAGAGCATAGCGTCTGGCTCTCTTGATAATACCATTCGCATCTGGGACGCACGCATGGGGGACTGTGTCCTTGGTCCGCTCTACGGCCACGCTATGGGTGTCTCCTCCGTCTCGTTTTCTCCTAACGGGTCTTACCTCGCATCTGGTTCTTGGGATCAAACAATTCGAATCTGGGATGCTCGATCCGGCCAATGCGTCCTTGGACCACTCAAAGGGCACACAAACCGTATCAACTCGATTTCCTTCTCCCCAAACGGTAGACATGTCACATCCGGGTCCAATGACAGAACTCTACGGATCTGGGATACGCACACCGGCAACTGCATCTGCGGTCCTCTCGCCGGTCATACCAGCATTGTCTGGTGTATTTCCTTTTCCCCCGATGGCCGATACATTGCCTCTGGTTCTTTTGATCGGTCTATTCGTATCTGGGATGCCCGGACTGGGGTATGCATAGCTGGTCCTATTCGCGGTCACAGCTGGGCGGTCACCTCTGTCTCTTTCTCCCCAGACAGTAAACACTTAGCCTCTGGCTCACATGATGGGACCACCCGCAAATGGGATACGAAAGCGCTACTATATGGTGGGAGTGGCGTTTCGGGCAATTATTCCAATAGTGAGCTCCTAGTATCCACTGATCGACTATCCAGAGCTCACTATTCTCTATGCAGGTTCTCTCGGACGTCTCACGGATCGATTAGTACCAGATGAGTATGGTTGGACACTGGGTCCTAATGGGGAGCGATTGTTCTGGGTTCCGTTGCAGTACAGAGAAGCCCTCTGCCGTCCTTCCACCGTCAGAATTATAGGAGTGCCGACTATGATCAAACCAGATCTCAGCAATCTCGTCACCGGGATGGAATGGTTGAAATGTTTTCTGAGTTCTTCTTCACGTAGCTAGTGCTGTTCTCAGGCCATGCTGTTTATGTATTTGTCAGAAATTTAGGGACTTTGCGATTCTTGACATCACTCGCTTGTTTACAAGATTGGTGAAGAGACAGTGGGAAGGTGGCCGTTCAAGAATCATCCAGTCCTTGGACTAACAAGGCAAGATGGAATCCTGATCAGAATGCTTATAGAGAGAAGATGATAAGAGACGTAGCAAAACGCCTGAACGAAGACATTTGACACCATCGAGGCGAACGTTCGCGTTCAATCTACCGACGAGATTATGACCTCGCAGTCAAGAGAGCTCGTCGCATCGGCACGTCAAACATACTGACTTTCGAAAATCTATCCCTATTCAAACTCAGCTCTACACGTTGTGAAGTCCTTGTTGGCGTCCACCACACAGAGTTATCGCGATTTCAGACAGCCAGGAGGAATGCTTCAGTAGATACAGACACGAATATCATTTATTGTTCCATTGTTCTAGAACTACTATTGCGGGTATTATACAGCTCTTGTCCCTATACGAAGGATATGAAGCAACAAAAAGACAAGTACCCACGCCTACCCTTAGCAGTCCAGTCTCGCTCGTCTCGAGTTCGATACGATGCGACTGCGGGATCGCACGATCTTTGCTCCTAGAGCCCACGCTGAACGACGTTCTTCTTCCTCTCCTGTCGTCCTCCATCCCCGATCTAGCCTAGGAGCCGCTTCCGTCGCAAGCTTGGTCCTGAGGTACTACCAATTCGTTGCTCACCACGCCGAAGAAGACGAAAGTGTTCTTGACGAAGGAAGCAGCAGAGGTAAAGGGTATCCGACAACCTGACGACAAGAACGCTGAGGAACCCTCGATCTTGATGAGATAGTAGATGATCTGGAGAGTAGACCACAGAGACCGAGATGAATGGCTTAATGCACGATGCCGGTACGAGTGAGGAAGACGAGGAGAAGAAGAAACTGGGCATGAGACGTCCGATTTCCGTCAGGGCGGTGGCTTATACGGCGTAGACAGAGCCTAGAGGTCGAATGAACGTGTGGGATTAGATGTTGGTACGATATGATGGAGGTTTCACAGCCTTCGGTGAGCTTTTGAGGCGGTGGTTTCTCTCTTGAGGACGGGGACGATGGGGAGTAGGATTGCGGCTGCCTCAGGTAATAGGAATAGTATTGAGGAGCAAGAGACATGATAGACTGAATTGTTGATCAGTGAAGGCGAATCGTCAGGTCCTCATTCAAGAACAGCGTAGGGAGGGATGAGGGCTCGAGCTGTGGTGAAGGTAAGTCTTGACGACAGGAAGGCGTGATATCCTGAGATAGTCGAAACATCGTTCCCAGTCGAACCGGGGCTATAGAGAAGAGGGATAAGTAGGAAAGAAAAAGAGTGTATCTATCAATGTGACCCACAAATTGCCATGGAGTCGGAACGCAGACCTGACGAGGTCCCATTCGTCCATGAGCGCTCGTGGGACTAGTCTATCAAACTCGGGCTAGTAGACGTTCTAAGTGCTGGACCAGACGAGGGAGGGAGGTTACCTAGGGACAGAGACCATGAGGCGGCGAGGACAAGGAACGTACGTACCCCAATACACCAACAATCGTTCTCTGCTTGAGATTTGGATCAAGTGGTCGGGCACTACACGTCCATGAGCAAGGTGCAGGTTTCGTATTATTGAGAACGACATACTGTGGGAGTGCTCCTAGCGAGGTACAGGAGGCCTAAGATAAGACGCCCTTCCATGCATAATAACAGGTATATGGATGGTCGAGTCGTCGAGGCTGGGGCTGTCGCTAACAATCAAGTCTATTCTGACGGAGAAGAATCTGGGTTTGGAGTGGTTAGACCACGAGTAAACGAGGCAGAAAGAGGTGAGAAGGAACAAGACGTACTATTAGTTTACCCCAGGAGTCCTTCCGAGTATCGCAAATCTGGAGGAGCTGCTGAATTCGTCTGTTAACGTTGCCGAGGGCGCGCTGATGCAGATGACCCAAAGGAGTGGCATGATGTTCTGGGTGAAGGAAAAATAAGCACAGAGAAACTAGGAGAAGATAAAAGGAGAGTACCGAAGAAGTCCTCACCTGACTCTTGCAGTCTTGTTACTAGGGATGAGCTGGGGTTGATGTTGATGAAGTCGCGGGGGTGAGTGAGACGTGGTCAACAGATGGGACCGCTAACGACTGCAGATACGCCCTGCAGTCCTCTTTCTCTTCCGTGAGCTCTCACAAGAATGGACGCTGTGCAGGTAGAACTACATATCCTATGCCCATCAGCCCAAGGATACAAGGGTCGAGGCTTAGAAACCGACCGACAATATTTGGTCTAGACTCTTTCCAAGTAGTCGGTAGATAAACGATGAACTTTTGGTGAGGAAACTCAGTTGGTGTGTCGCTGGTGAGAGAAGAAGGGAGGATGGAAGGGTTGCCATTGAAGGGTCCAAGGGACCAGGCAAGACGTTCAATTACCATTGCCAAAACGCTACGAGAACGACCATATTTGGCTCGGTGAGAAAAACTGGGGTCTCGGTCCGACTCCGCGTGCAAAGTCAATCTCGACCCCAACCTGATCAGTTCCTCGATATTCCTCTTGCTTTCTGTTATCTCGGTACTGTTCTCTCCTTCCTGCAAACTAAGAATTCCAAAGGTCGGATCGCCAGAGTCCACAGGGGAACAGAATGAGGACGAGATGAACCTGTGGAATCGCTTCCTTACGTTTCTGTTCGAAAAAACCTGCCCTGAAGTCTTACTACAGCCTGATTTCGTTGATTGCTTCCAGTACTCGTCAACTCGTCGCTCACTCGGTTGTCTCTTCATTCTACTATACTCTAATCCTAATCGAAATCGCCTTCAGTCCTTCCAAGCTCCTTTTCCCTCGTACCTCGCGACCCTCCTTCATCCTTTCTCGCACTCGTAATCGTCAGTATCCTCACTTTTGTATGCGTTTCCTCTTTGCTTTAACACTTAAGTCACGGGTTTTTACTCCCTGCCATCACCTATGCAGAGTTTCGTGTATCTTCTATTAGCTTCTGGTCCTGTAGCCTACTCGAAACCTTTTCTTTCAGATCCTTGCTCGTTTATCGTGGGTCTGGAGCCCCTGGGTCGGCAATTTCTGCTCGAAATCCATTGAATACGCGACTACAAGCCTACCATCAACATGTTCTACGCCCTAAAATCTGATGTGTGTTTCTCTTTCCTCTCTATCCATGTTTCCCCATACCCCTCTCCTCTTCTCTACTCCTTGGTCTCGTCTACCCCAGGCTAGTCCCTCTCCCTGCACCTAATTGTCCCCTTGTCTCTGCCTCACTCTCCTCCATGCCTACATGCTCTTCTCCATCCCTTCCTCTGCTTTTTTCTCCGCCCCCTCCCTTCTTTCGTATCTTGTTCTTCGATCCCCTCTCTCCGTTTGCCCCGATTTTGAGTAGGAGATGCACATCATCTATCACTTGTTCGAGCAATGTTACTAGATACATCTCATAATGAAAACATGCTCCCCATTCCTCATCATCAGAACCTCGCCAGAATCCGAAGAATTCCGGATGGGACTTGAAAATTGAATGCCCTTGGTATGTGTGCTTGAAATAAACTTGGACGAACTGATCGTGTACTTAGATCGTGCCTCGACTCACCACTCAGTACTCAGTGCTCAAGTTCACGGTTGGCTCATCTTAAACCGGTCTGGTAGGTACTTGTCAAGAAACAGGCCTGGCTTCCCACGACCACTTTTTCTTAACGTTCTCAAGCCATTTGGTGTGATATTCCTGATTGGCACCTGACTAGCACTGTACTGGTGGAAGAACTTCTCTGGGTGCTGTACATATCATATATCACGTCGTGAGGATGAAATCAGGGCGATTGAGCGCTCGTTCATTGTCCCTTCCTCTTACCCTCATGCCTTCCTCATCGCACAGTCAACAACACGGTCGTCGACGAGGACGACACAGAATCCAAAGGCCTACCGAAGGACCTGAAGCCTCCACCTCTCATGGCCTCTCTGGCCCGTCCTATCTCACCGCTCCGATTAGCGAATCATTCTACCATGATCCCACGTACCTCTCCGTTCCCACACGATACACTGCTGCGACTTCTCTCCCTCCTCCCACGTCGAATGTTGCTCCCAGCAGCATCGAAGGATCCACTCAAACTCCATCTGATATACACAGATCGCTGGATACACAGTCCACGATCAATCTCAGCTCCGCTCTCTCTCCCTATCCCGCATCTTGCATAGATGATAGATCTTCTCATCTTGCTCAGAGGCTACCTAGCATTAGCAAGAAGCGCAGCAGCAACTTATCTTCCCCCAGAAGGGGATTATCAAAGGACAAAGCTCCATCCAGACCCAGCACGCCACACTGGCCTTATCCTCGCCCAGATCGACCTGCTGCTCGTAGCGTTACACCGATCGGGGGCTCTTGGCAAACGCCTCTTGCGGACACGAATAGTTTGAACCTCGCCTCTGGTCCCACACTCGCTCATCCACCCATCCCCTCAACCAATCGTCCTCTTCATTTCGATGGTGGAGGTTATGGTAATCATGCCACGGCAGCGTTCGGCCGAGAGCAGGCGGAAGACTTCCCACTGCCTATCGTTTCTTCTCGTGTTGTTGGCATGGACTTACAGGCGCACCACTCCAACCTCAGTCAGTATCCCTTGTTTGGACGTCCGTCCAGGCTTTACTAATACATCATGATTAGGTGCGGGACGAGACCTGATGAGTCATAATACCGTGAACATCAGCAATATCGCAGGTACGCAGAATACACACACCCCTTGATCGTATGTCCAGGGTTGACTGTTCGTCTTTTTAGATGATATCTACCAGCGCATTGTGAGTCTTCGCTTCTATTCTCAATTTCATGTACCAGTTCTAATTGGCACACCTACAGGAACATGTTCTTGGCCCATACGTTATTAATGAAGCTCGACTAGATAGGTTCCACAACCCATGCTACCCTGGAACGCGGGAACGCTTGCTAGCTCAGATATCTCGATGGATCGAGGGTATAGCTAGCGGTGTCGATACCGACTCGGAGCTTCCGTTATCTTACCTGTGTATGTGCATATTCGGTAGACCAGGGAGTGGCAAATCCACCATCGCGTCTTCCATCATATTGGAGCTTCTCGAAGCGATATCCCAGCGCTGTCCTGGTTTCATTTCTGCTCATTACTGCATCCGCCGTATCTCCGACCCAACCATCGATCACACCAGAGTCTTCACCACCATCGCTCACGAGCTAGCACTCCATTCTCGTTTTCTGGCCGAGAAGATGAGCGAGCTACTCACACCTGCATTCGCTGCTGGCATCACCACTGAAGACAAACAACGGAGATTACTCTTGGAGCCCATCCGAGCCTATACGGGCACCGTTCTCGTACTGATCGATGCAGTTGACGAGATATCCAATCCGGGTGCCTTTGCTTCGATGCTTGCTCGCACTATACCCCACCTACCCCCAAACATGCGTCTCATTCTCACTGCACGAAACGAACAAGATATCCTCAGCAGTCTCGGAGACGGCTTAGTAGCTCAAGTCAAACTTGACATACCCACCGAAAAAACATTTAAAGAAGTTCGGTTTTACCTGGAACGTCGACTTCGGGATGGGATTCAGTCGTCTTTTGGAAATAGGGACGTCTGGGCGAATTGGCCTAGCACAGGACAACTGGACGACCTTGCGAGAATGGCAGATGGTCTTTACGTTTGGGCTCGGACTGCGGTGGACTACGCCCTATCCGAAATCAGGATATATGGGGTATCGAAGCGGGGTACTGTGCTAGAGACACTAACGAAAAGGGGTCTGGGGGACTTGAACAAACTGTACCTGCTCGTTCTCAGGCGGGCTCTGGGAGAGTACGATCCTGGAGTGGACCCCCATCGACTGGACTCCGTCAAGCGATTATTGGGATTCGTCATCATCCTGGAGGAGCCGCAAGAGCTAGCGGTCATCAAGGGTTTCTTACGATACGGTCTAAAGGACAGAGAGTTTGACGTTCATCGGTTCTTTGAGCGGGCTCGCAGTCTACTGGCACCCGGTACAGATCCTATCACCCCCTCTACTATCCCGATCCTACACAAATCACTCGTCGACTTCCTCACCAGCAATCACGCTGCGGAATTCCAGATCGACGTCACAGAGCATCACGGCTACGCAGTCGATTGTGCGTTCAAGTGTATGACATCCCTTCTTCGATTCAACATGCTTGGTCTGCAGTCTTCTTTCGTGCTCAACCATGAGGTCGAAGACTTGAAGGATCGGATCGACACCCTTCCCAAGGGTCTCATCTATGCATGCGATTCCTGGACATATCACCTGAAGAACGCCAGCACAGAAATTTCACCCCCACTGCCTTTTGTCCGAGCTCTGCTACAGGAAAAACTCCTTTTCTGGTTGGAGATTTTCAGCGTGAGGGGGAAAGTCAACGATGCAGTCAAATACATGTCCACATTGAGAGATTGGCTAGAGAGGGGGACACCTGTGGCTGCCACACCAGGAGAACGTGATGACGACCTGGATACGGAAAGTTTTGCCAGTGACGCAGTAAGACTCATCAAAGCATTCGCTCAATGCATAGATCCCAGTGCCCCGCAGATCTACATTTCCCTCCCTGCCTTCTCTCCCAAGGACTCTGTTGTGGTACGTCACTATCGGAAGAAAGCTGATACTACAGTTATCCCGCCGGCCTCTGGAATACCGCCCGATTGGGACTCGTGGGAAAGCTATCGAACAATGGCGAGGGGTGGCGCTATCTGGTCCATCTCCTTCTCACCCTGTGGTCGCCGTATTGCTGCTGGCTATAGCGACGGCTCTATTCGCTTCTGGGATGTAGAAACTGGCAAATGCGTCCTTGGACCATTGGAGGGCCATGAAGGTGACGTCAACTCAGTCTGTTTCTCCCCCAACAGTCGCTTCATCGCATCTGGTTCCTATGATAGTACCCTCCGCATCTGGGACTCGAATACCGGGAAATGCATCCTCGGTCCACTCAAGGGCCATACATATCCTGTCTGGTCAGTCTCATTCTCACCGGACAGTCAGCGCATCGCATCTGGTTCCGAGGATGGAACCATTCGCATATGGGACACACGCACGGGGAACTGTGTTCTTGGTCCACTCAAGGGCCACATCAATTCTTTATCCTCCGTCTCGTTTTCTCCCAACGGGTTGTACGTCGCATCTGGCTCCCATGATAACACAATTCGACTCTGGGATGCTCGATCTGGCCAATGCGTCCTTGGACCACTCACAGGGCACACAGACGATATTAACTCGATTTCCTTCTCTCCAGACAGCCGACACATCGTGTCCGGCTCTGATGACGGAACTCTACGGATCTGGGATACTCAGACCGGAAACTGCATCTGCCCTCCTCTCACCGGCAATACTTGGATGGTCAGGTCTGTTTGCTTTTCCCCCGATGGTCGATACATTGCCTCTGGAGATGGAGATGAAACCATTCGTATCTGGGACGCACAGACCGGTGTATGCATGGCTGGTCCAATTCGCGGTCACACTGACTGGGTCAGCTCTGCCTTTTTCTCGCCAAACGGTAGATATCTAGCCTCTGGGTCAGGTGATGGGACCATCCGAATATGGGATACGAAAGCGCTACTGCTTGGTGAGGGTGGTGTTCGAGGCGATTCATCCAATGGTGCGCTCCTGGTCTTTCAGTATTCAACTGACAGCTCACCATTCTCCACACAGCTTCTCTCGGACGTTTTATGGATGGGTTTGTAACAAAAGACGATGGATGGACTAAGGGTCCTCGTGGAGAGCGATTGTTCTGGCTTCCATGGGAGTACAGTAAAGCCATCTGGCGTCCTTCGACAGTCAGGATTATGGGAGTACCCTCCATGATCAAATCTGATTGCAGTAATCTTGTCACCGGAGAGGAATGGTTAGAATGTTTCCCTAGTTTTCCTGCACGTAGCTAAGCCCATATTGAATCTATGTATACCCTGCACCGCTCATGCGAACTTGATTGTACCTCCTGATAATGCACCGTCCATGCTTTCTCCTACGCTCGTCACGTAATCTCCCTAGGTATAAGCTTGTATCACCACGATGATAGTCATATATGCATTATGTACAGTGATTAAAGTCGACTTACACCTCCACGATTCGTCGTCGAAGCGGAACACTGGGGTGCCAGTCCCAACACGAGAAAGTGGAAATCAGGCCAGGATCGTATTTAGGTAGCAACTACACAATCCGTAACTATAAACACAGCCAGAACAGGAAACTACAACAAAACAGGAAATTATGAGTAGGCATTACATGAACAAGTGAAGGAAAACAGTGTACCGCTATGGAAATCGTCCTCTTGGCCGTGTTACGACTCACACAACTCTGGGCGTACACTGTGGAGCCTCTCCATCTGGGCTGCATGTAACATCCAGTTCAGCCTAGTCAACGACCCGTTTCGAGGTCTTCTCCGCGGGCTTGACCTTGACCTTCCAACTCCACCTAGCCACAGCAGAGTCTAGAGAAGGAGCATCTCCACCTGTTCACGCGGCACAAACAACTCCCAAACCGACTTTCCCACGAATGAAAATGAGCTTCTGGAGCTCGATGCAGAACCCGCCCTGCCCAACAGACACCAATGTTCCCTTGGATCCATAGGACCTGTCCAACGGGGGGTGACGGGGTCGTGGTTGTAGCCGTTCTGTAGTGGGGGAGATAGTAACAGTGAAGTTTAGCTACTTCGTCTGCAAAGACGGAGAGAGGGAGACTTACCACATAGTAGCTGTTCCCAGTGATGTCGAATGTTCCATGGTGGACTGAGCTCACAGCGGTGATACCGACAGCGCCGATGGGGACCGTAGAGCGCTGAACGATGGCATCGTAGTATGTATCTCCGCCAGCGAAGGAGCCCATGAGCCCATGAGGAATGAACAGAGAGGATGAGGACTAACCGATAGGATCTCCTGGATACATCCAGAACTCCTCAGAACTCCTCCACACACCGATAGGTTCACGCAATCCACCAGGATATGCGACTGCCAAGATAGTGTCGACGACTATACCGTTCGCAGTAGGAAGCTCTGAGGAGCCGGTGATGGTGACTGTGCGCTCAAGACCGCAAAGCATGTTGCGAGCAGTCCCAGAAAACTGTTCAGCGGTGGTCTGATCCCGTCGAGATAATTCCTTGCGCTGAGATGGAGTAGGGAGAGGTTTGGAGAAAGGTGGAGGACACAGTTGAGCAGAAGATAGGGAACCCTGAGCACGATAGGCGAATGTATTGCGACAATGCTGTCCCAGCGGACAGACGGCGTATGAAACTGAGAGAGTCGACTGGACCAGTCCCAGCGGACATGGCAGCGACACGGTTGACCCCAAACGGATAATTATATTAGTAAGCTAACTACCTAAACATGTAACGACGATTGTGCGACACCAACTTCAACAAGAAACGAGGCTGAAAGTGGTGTGAGTGAGATGGAGATGGAGGTGGAAGCAGACAGACAGACAGAGAGGAGCAGTCCTGCCTAGAGGGCATCATCCTGGCCGTTTCGTGTGAGAATCCCAAGGGTCGGGCACGTCAGAGACGAAGCAGATGTGAGAAGAAAGCACGAATGCGGTCATCATCTCCATCGTTACCACCAGTCATACAGGTCAAGACCCGCGTACCCCGTCTGTATGTATAGCACCATAGCCCCAGGTCAACCACCACAAGTTGTGTAACCCGCTAGGAGACCGAGAGACAGACGATGCTACGGCCATGCCCATAACCCAAACCCCTTGAAATGGTCTGAAACCGATCGTAGTGAAAGGAGAGGGCTAAGAGCAGAGAGGAGGCAGAGAAGGGATGAGGCAGAGGAGGGGATGGTAGGAGAGGAAGGTAGTGGTATTGGGAAAGATGAGAGAGGAGGGTCGTGGTGATGGGAAGGAACAGAGGAAGGTCGTAGCGAGGGTAGGGATAGGTCATAGTGAGGAGAGGTAAAGAGAGAGACGATCCAGCTGCATCGGTCGTTGGATATGTCTTCAGTCAAGCGTCGAGCCAAGAGCCCTTGAACAAGAACCTAGCAAGCCTAGCCTCTCTCTCTCCTAAGCGCAGAGGGGGAACGAGGCTGACAGTGACATTGGGATACACCGCGGGCCATGCTAGGCATGCATACGAGCCGATCGTGGAACCTAACAACCTCCTCACTCCCACCTCGTTCCTCGTTCCAAGCTACACCAGAACTATCTCCAACACAACTCTATCTCCAGACTCCAACCCTGCTCAATCAGAACCAGAAGCTCCATCCACGTACGGGGAAGACTGTTCACTCAAGCACGATGGTGCACTGGCACTGGTAACATCCAGCTCGAATAACCGAGCGAGCCGACGCTACGTCTTTGCACTACGTCACGGTCTACCCCGACATCCCGAGTCTGAATTTTGAGGTCGTTCAGATGGGTTGAAGGAGGTCAGTTTAGATAGACCGAAGGAGTCACCACCACCATGAGACCAGGACGAAATGACGATGACGAGGCGTTGTGTTGACATCCGAAGAGCTCGGTGTACCACTCTGCTTCCAATGGCAGAAGGCGAAACAAGGGTGAGAGGGACGTGTCGTTGGAAATGATTTGGTGGAGCTTGGGCTTGATTCAAAACGTTGTGAACGGTATGAATGATGTGTGAGGGGAGTATATCGTCATGCCGATGGCTCGACCGACTCTAAAGCCAGGAGAGCTCAGAGTTCGCGAACTCCGAGAGATGGTGGGACGACAATACTCTAACTGTGGGGGGGGGTGGGATTTGGAATATGACATGCCTCCTGTGGATTGTGGAGGAGCTTGGATTGGATGATGGGTAAACCGTTTCCGGGTGAGCTGTGCACTGAATGAGGGCATGCAGAGGGAGAGGGGTGGTGAATGGTGTGAGCTACGTAGAGGACGCATCCGTCGAGAAATGTACTGTAGTACTGGGAGGGTCTGGAGAAGACGAGCAAAACCACCCTGTTCGACGAGGGCGAGGGAATGTGTCATTGAGTATGACCCGATTGGCCTTGGGATTGATCTGGAGGTTGTGAATGGTATGGATGATGGCTGAGGGGAGTCTGCTGCCAGGCCAGAGTAGAACGACATGACGGGGACTAGGCGTGGTATGACTTCTGCAGGGCTTGAAGTTCGAGTTTGCGAACTTGAAGGAAAGGTGAAACGACAAGGGTGGGACTGGTTATGACCTGCTTCTGTGGATGGTGGAGAAGCTTGGATAGAATGATGGGTGGAGGGAGGAGGGGTGTGGGGTGTGGGTTGTAAGCTATGTAGAGAGCATATGAGTCGAGGGATGTAACAATGGTAGGGTCTGGAAGAGATGAGTAAAAACACGCTGCTCAACGTACAAAGGAACTTACAAAGACCTCGCCAGAAAACGAAACCAAATACGCCCGAGTTACTGAAGCGAGGCCAGGAAGGTCTTGAGAGTCGAACATCCCTCATGCCTATTCCACCTTAAGCAGGGCAGAGTTGCTATACTTGAATCCCTGGGAGGTCGAGCCACAAGCGCCAGAGTCGCACCATGAAGGGACTCCCGGATCCTGTGAGGTTCGTTGAGACAACATAGCATAAACGCTGCACGTATATAGCTTACTCCTCGTCAACCAGCACCCCAGCTATGATGAGAAACACCTCTGAGGAGGATCAAGTACGCCATGACACATCCCTCTCCTACTTTTCGCCTCAGAAAACGTGCGAAATTGTGATAATTATCGAGGGAAAGGGTGTTGAGGGGACATGTCTTTATGAGAGAAGTGTTTGCGTCTTATTGGTATCGATATAGTACGGGTATCCGAGTCAGAAGGTGAAAGGAAGAGAGGCGTGTCGTAGAAGACATAACGAGGAGAGAGGAGACGTTTATCAAGCACAACGAGGAAGCGCCTGAGAGGAGAAAAACGATGACGCATGTGGCTGTTCGCTCTCCCATCACGATTCACCTCCCTTCCCCACACTCAAAGCAAAACCATATTAGAACTGGACTGCCCACTGTACGACGTAGAGCTCTACGTATCTCTGACGAAAATATCAAACCTTTGGAAAAATCTACTCGAGAATAAAAGTAGACGCGATATCCGTTCCTCGTTTGAGCATTACGCGTCTTCGATTCTGTTCCAGTCTGAGCTTGAAGACATGAACCGTTTGAGGACTACACGTCTGTGTCTACCCGTGTATACGTCTTCTTCGCTGCGAACTACCTCGATGATGAGCCAGACAGAATAAAATACCAAGCCAGGTACGTATAATCACACACTCTCCTCTTCTCATCTAGTAAACAGTGTTCTCGACGCGATGTCTACACTCACTTGTCCCCTGCTAATCGCCGTACTCGGTAGCGGCCCCTTTGTCCTTACGCTCTCTTAAGTTCCAACGCTGTACCTCCTGATCCCCTCCCACACCAATGTGATAGTCCACGAACCGTTTGAGCATTACACCACTACTTACATTTACTCCTCTTCTTCGCTCCGAAGAAATCTAGATGATCCAAGCAGGGTCAAACCAACCCAGGTATGTAAAAAACCCTTTTCCCCTCTTCTCATCTAGCAAACAGGGTACTCAACGCAATGATACACCCACTAGCCGAGGCCCTGAGAATCGTCATAGTCGGTCGTGGTCCCTCTGATCTAACTCTCACCCGTCTTCTAAGCCTCCCTCCATCTCCTCTCTCATGCCCTTCTCTCCTCTTCTCATCTAGTATCCAGAGTGCTCAACGCCAATATCTACACCCATCAGCCTCCTTACGCATTACCATACTCGACGGCGGCCCCTCCGGTCCAATTCCAGCAACCCCTACACGTATCACTTCCATAACAACATACCCACGGAAGCTGAGCTACTCATCGACGCAGAGGACGCTTTCTCACTCACAGACCTCAAAACACTCTATACCGACTTGTCGATATTCAATCTAATTATCCATCTCACTTCTCCTTCTCCCACCGACTCAGTCCTCAGAGAGCGACTACACACCAGCATACAACCGCATCATCTACATCACAGGGCGTGACTTTGTTTTCTTCCTCGCCGAGAACAGGGGTATCGTGGCTCAGCGCAACGGCAAGGGGGTTGTGCGGGTCTAAGCGTTGTTCCGCACTGAGGAAGTTGTATGCTTCCTTCCGCTCCAAGGAGTGAGAGCGTACATGGGAAGAGATAGACGGAGAAGCGGCTCAAGTAGAGGATATTGGCGGATTTCAAGAGACTACGACGGTGGTGTACTCGAACTAATCAGGTTGGCGGATTCACAGAGCGGGTAAGTATCACCATCTTTCCCTCCCATCTTTCCTCATTTCTTTCCTTTCTCCTCGCTTCATGCATAATCGCATACCCACTTCATCACTCGACTTCTCGGGGCTCTTACACACCTTTTCTATCTCTTTTTTTCTTCTGTTTCATGTGAACTGAGTTGCACCTAGCCTAGTACACCCTCATGATCAAACCACTTCTTTGTCGCAAACAAGGATATACGGAATGTTGCATGGACACGATTGGGGCTCATTTAAGCGCAGAAGCACGGATTTTGAGGCCGAATAGCATCGGATGGGTACTAGAATCCAAGGATCCCCAGTCGTAACCTATATGTATGATCAAGCAGCTTTCTTCAAGTCGGAACTCCATAGCTGACGCTCCTCCTAGACTTCTCACAAGCTCGATATACCGTGCTACTATCTAACGTCTCACGTTTCGCCTATTGGTGGCCAAAAGCACTTGCAGGTCCGTGATATCTTGGGAGATAGCTTTCGGCATTGACAACGGCAGAACCTGGTCTCTGATACATGAACTCCAAGAATGGTCGTGCATAATCTCACGTCGTGACGACGCTGTCAACAATATCCTCTAGTGTTTTCACTCTCAATATCCCACACCCTCTCACGCGCTGAACTCTATCTCACTACTCGGCGCTTGGCTATTCTATCTTTTACTTAGGGTTCCATCGACCCTTTATCACTTCTACATATCAGAACTACCGGTTCTACTATCCGAGTCTGCTGCCTCGAGATGATCACAGGATCGATATTTATGGAAGAAGTTCGTGATGAACGTTGTAGGATTGAATCACAGTGGGCACATGCATATCAGCTTCGATTTGTCGTCCACCTGAGCGTTCAGGTGTCACAACAGCATTCAGGAAATGAAGGCTGAGAGTGTACACGCGGCTTTGGTTCCACATCTTCCCTCTCTCCATCATGTCCCATCCCAACCACAGATTAGACGACACGCAAGCTCAAAGACGTGCAGCAACTCAAGAGGTTCCCCCAAATGCAACCTCAGGCCAAAGCTTCGACTTCGCTCACGCCAAAATGCCAAGTTGAGTTGGGCAGCTTTCAGATCAACTTGATCTGTTGACATGGTTAACCGGGTGTAGATTTGGGAGGAGGCAACATGACTATCGCTAGCAACAATATTATCAACAACATAGGTACGAGTTCCCGGATCATGGTCTTCCGAGGTTTGCATCTGACCATATACGGCTACAGATGTCTGTTATCGAATTGTAAGAGACGATAATCGAACTGTGCGTGTAGCTTACCTTGAGCCAAGTAACATCCCAACCACGAGAGCTGCCTCTAACGTCCACCAAAGAACACACTGGCACGGCTGGACAGCGTCCATTCCTCGTGGTCTCATCCTGAGGGTGATATTTGTGATAGACAGGGCGGTAGAGTTGCACGGAGGGACTCCTCTTCATGGGAGGACGCGTGTTTGAAGGTTGTGGATCTCGTCATCGTCTAGATATCCAGGTCGGAAGACGGGTCGTAGAAAACATGGCGAGGAGAGGCAGACATGAGACGAGCAATTGGTCATGCAAAATTAGTTCAAGTACATGCCAGAACGAAAGAGAGGGGAGAGGGGAGAAAAGAGGTCGAGCCACAAACGCCAGAGAGGCGTGTCTTGAGGGACTCTCAGATTCTAGTATGAGGTTCGTTGAGATAACATAACATAAACACTGTGCATATACCTTACCTTTCGTCAACCAGCACCCCAGCTACGATGAAAAACACCTCCGAAGAGGACCAGGTACAACCTAACACCTCCCTCTCCTGCGTTTCGCCTAAAAAAAAACGCGAAGTTTGCTGTGGATATGGAGGGAGAGGTGCCGAGGGGACACGTCTCTATGGGAGATGTGCTTGCGACTCATCGGTATCGAGATCGTCCGGGTATTGAGCCTGGAAGGGAAGGAAGAAGGGACGTGTGGTAGAAGTAGAACTAGTAGAAGACATAACGGGGAGAGAGGAAACGTTCATCAGGCACAACGCGGAAGCGCCAGAGGAGAAAAAAGAAGAGGACGCATGTGGCTAAACTCCCTCCCATCACCTCCCTTCCCCGCACTCAGAGTAAAATCAGATTAGAACTGGACTACCCACTGTACCACGCAGGACTCTATGTATTCTTGAGGACGGCATAAAATCTTTGTGTGAATGCTACTCGAGAGTAAATATAGACTCGATACCTCCTCGTCTGAGCATTGCACATCTTTGATTGCGCTCGTTCAGTCTGAACGTGCAGACTCGAACTGTTTGAGGATTACACCTCTCTTTTACACCTCTTCTTTCGCTCCGAACTTATCTCGATGACGAGCCGGGCAGGGTAAATATATTACCCAGGTACGTATAAATATCCTCTCTCCTCTATCTCATCTGGCAAATAGAGTACTCAACGAGATGTCTACACCCACTAGCCCCCCTGCGAAGCGTCATAATCACTGGCGGCAACCCCTCCGGTCTAAATCTCACCCGTCTTCCAATCCACTACCCCTCTCTCGCGCCCTCTCTCCGCTTTTTATCTAGCAAACGGAGTACTCAACCCACCCATTGGTGTTCGTGTTTGTGTCCTTCGTCACATAGGATACCTTGCTCAACACGTCCCACCTCAAAGTCAGCTCATACCACTCCTCCAACGAGCGCTGAGGAATCTTGAGAGCCAGTGGATCTGAATGGCCCTCATGAGGATTCCTCTATTTCATCCAGTAAACGGCGTACTCAACGCACTCTTCAGCCTCCTGCGAATCGTCAAACTCGGCAGTGGCTCCTCTGGCCTTCCGCTCTCCCATCTTCCAACGTTCTACCCCCCCCCCCTCTCACGCCAGTGTAATCGTCTATGAATACAACCGCAATCTCCATGCACGTACGCAGGGTGGATCCTTGGATTGGCATCAAGCTGATGCTAACTTGGACTTGGTCGTCACTTAGTCTTCGTCCGGCAAATGAACCTAACCCAAGATGAGTATATGGGGGAAGGCGACGATGAGAAGAGGGTCTGTGACGGTACAGTGGCATGGTTCGATTCGTCGTTGTTGGGGATGATGGACACTAGGACGATGGAGGTGGAGGCAGGCTTACGGGCGAGGAACGGCCTGAGTTCGACAGGTCTGTGTTTCGTCTTCTGTTATTCTAGTAACCAGACTGCTTAAAGCCAATGTCTTCACCCACTAGTCCCCCTACGTATTGTCATATAGCCTTACACATTGCCATATACATAGTATGATACTTATATTCGGCGGCAACTCCATCGATCTCACTCTGCCCCCCATACACGGATCGCATCCATAACGACATACCCACTGAAGCAGTGACCTAGCTATCGACGCAGACGGCGCCTCTTCGCTCACAGAAATCAAACTACACTATACCAGGTTGTCGACGTTCAACCCAACTATCCATCCTCCTCTCACTTCTCTCGCCAACTCAGTCCTCGGAAGGCGACTACACGGAAAGCGACTACACAGCAGTATACAAACTGCATCATCTACGTCACAGGCCCTAGTTTTGCTCTCATCCTCGTGGGACGCAGGGGTATCATAGCTCAGCGCAACGCTAAGGGGGCTGTGCGAGTCTAGGAGTCGTTCTACACTGAGGAGGTTGTATGCTTCCTTCCGCGCTAAGGCGAGCGTACAAAGGAAGAGATGGACAGAGAATCTGCTAGAATAAAGGAGATTAAGAGATTTCAAGGACTACTCGGACGACAGTGTACTCTGATGAGGTTGACTGGTCCAGAGAGCGGGTGAGTATCGCCTTCTTTCCCTCCCATTGTTCCCCATTTCTCTCCTTTCTCCTTCTTGCTTCGTACATAGTCATATACCCGCTCCATCACTCGACTTTTCGGGGCTCTGAGCCTCTGACATACCCTTTCTATCTCTATTGCTTTTGTTTCATGCGATCTGAGTTGAAACTAGTCTAGTACATCCTCGAACCACTTCTTTGTCGCAAACAAGGGCATCCGGGGTGTTGCATGGCCACGATTTGGACTCAGTGAAGCGCGGGAGCACGGATTTTGAGGTCGAACAGAGTCGAATAAGTACAGGATCCAACTGAATCCTCAGTCGTAACCTATAGGCATGATCAATCAGCTTTCTTCGAGTCTGGACTCCATAGCTGACGTTCTTCCTAGGTTGTTCGCAATCTCAACATACCCTGCTACTACCTATCGTCTCACGTCTCGCCCATTGATGGACCAAAGCCTATGAAGGTCCATGATACCTTAGAACATAGCTCTCAGCATCGATAACAGCAGAACCTGGTCTCTGATGCACTAACTCAAGAATGGTTGTATAGAATTCTTCCAAACGCACCAATGGATCCCTTTATTAAAGCTAAACGCTTGAACACTCTCATATCCCAAGTACATACCCATCCCATCCAGATATTTAGCCCGCCTCCGATGCAGCTCGACTTCCCTTGCGATTCACAAATACTGCGAAGCGAACACGATTTGAGAATATATTCGCACAACAATGTTACGGCGTTATCAACCCAATATCCTCCGTCGTTTGCACTCTCGATATCCCACTACTGGGCACTTAGGCTGTATCTTGTGCTTAGACTCCAATCTGTTCTCGCCCTTCATCCCCTCCACACATCAGAACTACCGACTTTACTGTGCGAGTCTGCTACCCCAAGATGATCACAGCCTCACAGGTTTGATACTATCTGTGGAAGAAGTTCGTGATGAATGCTGTACGATTGAATCAAAGTGGGCACATGCTTGTCAGCTTCGACTCTGTGGATATATCGTCCACCTTAGCGCCCAGCTGTCACACAGCATCCAGGAAATGAGGGATGAGAGTGTACAGGCGGCTTTGGTTCTGCATCCTCCCTCTCTCCATCATGTCCCACCCCAAGCGTGGATTAGACGACACGCAAGCTCGAGGTCGCGCCGCGACTCATAAGATTCGCTCACATAGTACGACCCTAGGCCAGAGCTTTCACTTCGCGGACAATGAAATAAGTTGAGTCGGGCAACTTTCAGATCAACTTAAGCTATTGACATGGTTAACTGCGTGTAGACTCGGGTGGAGGCAACATGACTATCGCTAGCAACAACGTCATCCACAATATAGGTGCGAGTGCTTGAATCATGGTCTCCCGGGGTTTATATCTGACGAAGTACGGCTACAGATATCTGATTTCGAATTGTGAGGGCGCAAATTTTTCATCTGACAGCCAAACTTACGCATTCTACAGGAGCAACTGCTAGGTGCTCGCATCATTCAGGATGCTCGACTCGGAGGCACGCTCGACAAGCCGCTTTGCTTTCCCGGAACACGCGACGTCTTGCTGGATCACCTCTCATCGTGGGCCACAGGCACATCTAGCAATCCCGATCCGAAATTTCCCAGAAACCAGCAGTGCGTTTGCATCATCGGGGAACCAGGCAGTGGGAAGTCGACGCTCGCGACGACGCTCCTGTCAAGACTACTCAGTCTTGCAGAGCAGTGCCCAGGTCTAGTTGGGGCTCATTACTTCATCCGTCGTGGCTTTACGTCGACTACTGACGCACGCCACGTTTTCACGACAATCGCCCATCAGCTTGCCCTCGTATCACCTCACATGGCCAAGTCCATTCTTCAGACGCTGGAGAAGACGACTAGTATCGGCGCCACCGCCATCGATGATCCATCGCAGCAACTATTCCTAGACCTCATCCGAACCTACAATGGCACGGTCCTTGTCGTCATCGATGCCATCGACGAGATATCCGATCCTTCCACCTTCGCTTCTACCCTCTCTGATATCATACGTCACCTACCCCGTAACGTCCGTGTCGTACTCACGACCCGTAATGAGAATGACATTCTCGTCAATCTTGGACGTGATCTCGTCGCCGAGGTCTCGTTAGAAATCAAGACGGCTGATTCGGTTTCTGCTGTCAGGAACTATCTTGAGGCTGGGCTTAGAGACGGCGTCAGGAGATTCTTTCCTAATGACGACACCTGGACATCCTGGCCATCCAAACGGCAGATCGATAGGCTCTCCGATAAAGCAGACGGTCTCTTTGTATGGGCCAGCACTGCTATCAACTTTATCCTACCACATATCCATAGGCATGGGGCAGCCAGACGTGATTCTGTGATAGACTCTGTCATCGTGAGCGGCATGGAGGATTTAGGCTCCCTCTACAAATTCGTTCTAGATCAGGTCTTAGGGAATGATGGAGTAGACCAAAGCCGACAAGGGAAATCTATTCAGATCCTCGGGATCATCGCCGTTTTAGAACGACCGCTCGACGTATGAACCATTCAGGCACTGGCAGGCTTAGCTGCAGAAGAATTCGATGTCCGCCGTTTCATTGAGCTGGCGCGTAGCCTTCTCGTTCCCGGGATCAGCCCTATCACCGATTCTACTGTTGTCCAGACACATAAATCATTTATCGACTTCATCACCAGTGACCGCGCGTGTCAACTCAAGGTTCACCCTGCGGTTCACCACGGCCACATCTTCACCCGTTCATTCGAGCTAATGTGTTCTCACCTCCGATTCAATACTATGTGCAATCTGGAGTCGTCCTTTCTTCCCGACGAGGAGGTACGAAATCCGAGTATTAGGGAGAGGCTGATGGCATTGCCGCCAGGCGTTGTGTACGCCTCCCAGGCCTGGGGATACCACCTTGCTGAGAGCGAAGCAGATCTTACCCTTCCATACGATTTACTGGATTGTTTCCTTCGAGACCAACTTCTATTCTGGCTTGAGCTACTTAGCCTCACGGGTAGATTGGACACGGCTTCTAGGTCCATGCGCTTGATAAAATCAAGGGTACAGTTGCGGACATCGGTTGGGCGATACAAGATGTTCCTCAGTCTTATATCACGGGGGAGCAAACACGCACAGGTGAGCAGCTCGTAATACACCTCGAGCATGCCATCTTCGCTGACTTCAAATTTTTTCGGAGGTGAAAAAGCTGGCCTGGAGGCGTGATTTCGTCATGGATGCCTACACATTTGTGCACAGTTTTGACATAATCACAGGTTCAACACCTCACATCTCTAGCATCGGTGGCACCGTCGGTGATCCATCCCAACAACTATTCCTTGATCCCATCCGAACCTACGATGGCACGGTTCTCGTCGTCATCGATGCCGTCGACGAGATATCCGATCCTTCCACCTTCGCCTCTACCCTCGCTCGTACCATACGTCACCTACCCCCGAATGTCCGTATCCTACTCACGACCCGCAATGAGAATGATATTCTCGTCAACCTTGGACGTGATCTGGTTACCAACATCTCTTTGGAGATTAGGACGGCTGATCGGTTTCTGCTGTCAGGAGCTATCTGGAGGCCGGTCTTAGAGACAGCGTCAGGAGATTCTTTCCCAACGATATCGACTGGGAATCGTGGCCATCCGAAGTTCAGATTGATAGCCTTTCCGACAAGGCCGACGGTCTTTTCATATGGGCCACCACCGCCATTAACTTCATCGTAGAGGAGGTTTCGAGGGATGGGAGGGCTGGACGTGATAGTGTGATAGCATCCATCGTCGCGATCGGCATGGAGGATTTAGGCACCCTCTATAAGTTGATTCTAGATCGAGTTCTAGGCAACAGCCGTGTTCCGACCAACTCAGGCCGACTGGATAAAGTGGTTCGCATTCTTGGCATCATCACCGTTTCAGAACGCCCATTGGATGTATCGACTATTCAGGCATTGGCGGGATTAGCTACGGAAGACTTCGATATCCGCCGCTTCCACTACCAGGTTACAGGTATTTTTACATGGAAAAATAAAATGAGAAAACACAATTGAAAAATGTATTTGAGAAATATTCTTTTTTTCAAGAGGAAAAACCAAATTAGAAATCACATTGTTTTTGTATGCTGATTTTTTTTTGATTTTTACAAGCGGAATGGGAGTGGGCCGCTCAGAGGCCCGCTCAGAGGCTGCTCAGTGGGCCACTGAGTGAGCCACTGAGCGGCCCACTCCCATTCCACCTGAAAAGCGGAAACCACTCTCAGCAGAAATCTAAGCTACTTTTTGGAGTAATATTCAAATTTCACCTGCTTTTGGATCAAAAATTTCCAGGCGGATTCCGCTTTGTGGTCCAATTTTCCAGGTGGATTTCGCTTTGTGTTTCAATTCTCCCAGTGGATCCTGCTTTTGGCTTCGAATCACATGGTGGGTCCCGCTTTGAGTTTTATTGAGCTCAAGTTTACTAGATTTATTGAGCTCATGACTTAGTTTCAGATGATTTCGCCTGCCCTCCTGCCCTCGACACCCTCGACGGCCTTGTTTGCATCATACAGTACAGTAGGTGTCGTTTCCACTTTATATGATACACTATGATATTACCCAGCCTAGGCTCCTACGAGGAACTGCTGAGTGGTCTTGCTGGACCGGGCTACATATATACAATGTGAATACGACACCTACACGCAGTGCAACTGTATCGGAGGAGCGACAGCGCTAAATTGGAGGTTTGAGTAGCTTCGTTACATGCTGTTTATACACGTCTGAGGCACTGGTGAACGAAGAGATGAGCGTACACTGGCTTAAGCGAGACTCACCACGAGCATCGCCTCGACACATCTTCGGCATTGAAGTGATGAACTTGCAAGTATTTCGACACCCCGAGCCTCTCATATACACTGCTGCCAAAAAGACCTAGAGATGAACCTTGGTCATTCGGGACAGGGGAGAACGCGACGAATAACGCACCACTACCCAACAAACGACATGTTGGTATCACGGACAAGCCCTATAAAATGAGAACCGTGGTCTCGGTGAGGGATACTGAAGAGAGTGCTTGACGAAACGAACACTAACGAACGAACGAAATCGGGTAAGGTGCCGTCAGTTTAGGAAGTAGGACACCTAGTAGTAACCTGCACTGGGGACTCACATCAGATATGAGTTCAAGTTTTGGATAGTGGAACAAACGAAAGCGGTCGTCTTAAAAAGAGACGGCGAGAGCCAACGACCGGGCTAAGGGTGAGCCCTTTAGAACAAGCACGACAGGATCGCTGAACAGAGGTAGAGTTTCCAGCGCTGGCTTGTCTGAATTCCTCGTCTGCGCAAATCGACCAAAGAGGGTGAGATGTGCTGGCTACTGGGATACTGGAAGTATGGAAGTCGATTGGAAAAACGCACGAAAGCCCGGGCCAGTGTAACATGATCATACTGAAAACTTCATGTTCATCCCAACGAAACCTGCGAGTTTATGGGTTACAGATGATCTACATTTAGTAAATGTGACTGTCGGCCTACACAATGGAGAAAGATCACTGTTAACGGAAGAACGAAAATAGCGAGTCGAATAACAAACTTCTTCAGCCGATTATTGTTCCATAAACTGCCCCATCCCCGCATCAGAGACTAGAGAGAAGACCTTCAAATCACTACCGAGGTATGCTAAGAGACAGCGGGAATATCATGTATAGGGAACAGCATCCAGTTGAAGGGTGGTGGAAGACGAGGAGAGATGAAGACGAGGAAGTTGACCGCTAGATGATGGGCAGGGAGCAAGGGCAACAGGGCTTGGCCCTCTCTCAGATTAAACCAATCCAAGTAAGGGTCAGACTACGAGCCCCTGAACTTGAGTTTGGGCGAGATGAAATGTAGGTACTGTGCCGTACTAGACAAGAGAAAAGAAGAAATTCACATTGAGTTTGAGTAGCACGATACAAATATCTAGAACTGTAGAGCAGGTCGAAGCGGAGAATAGGAAGTTGTTTAGAAGCTACCACTGCAGGAGCGATCGAGTCATCTGAACACCCTATCCCTTGCCCAGCCCAGTTGCAAGCCTTGCTTTGAAGGATTTCGAACGTGAACCCAGGGAGGAATCTGAATGGGAGACAGCTATTAGTCACTGAGCGAGACCTTGAAGAGAACGATGTCAGTGAATTTCAGGTGCGAGAAGGCCGAGCGCGATGTCGTCGCATCGCACGTACAGGTGACGACGCCCGGAACATCTGGCAGAGGTTGAGCTCCGTGCCCCACAACGAACACTGAACAGTCGAGTATTGAGGAGATGCAGTAGACGGCTTCTAGTCGAGGTCTAGACTTGCAGCTTGTTGGAAACGATAGATATGTTGCGTAACGTCGATCTTGAGAGCTTCTTGTTCCCGTCGTTGCTGAGAAGACAGTTTGTTGGGCCGAAGAAACCTAGAACAGAGCTAAGAGGAGAGGAGAGGAAGATGGCCCTGACCACTTGTGTGTTGATTTCCCCTGGTAAGAGTTGACCCCCCTTCCACAGGTGCATGAAGGCCAACGGAGAAACGTACCAATCCAGAATCAACACTAGGAAAGCCAAGTCAGCCGTCCGCACACCAGTAGCCGACACAAAGGAAGGCAAGAGGTATAAGTAGACCCAGAAGTTATAGACCAAGTCTATCATCTATCATCTATTATCGACGCTAATGGAAGGGAGACGATTTGGTCATTAAACGAACAAGAACAGAAGAGATGGATAAGACACCTCAGCCAGTCGGGATCAGGACCGCTGTTCCCGTTCAGGGCAGGCTTTCAGAATAGGCAGCTACTCTGCAAGATTACCCGTGACCGCGAAATAGACCCTTCCTGCTTCATATGCTAAACGTCAAACAACAATAAATGCTGTGTTTTGCGCGATGAGAAACTATGTGCTCTTGTCGACGAACTCTCTTTCTTGTCTATCCTACTCTTTGTGGCCATAGGCTCTGGGCACTCAAAGGTGGCTAAGTGGTGTAGACATGACTGAACAGCCAACTATCGGTGTTTTCGCCAGCGGAAAACCCTAGTTGTAGGGTGCCATCGAGCTCTGTGCGTGTTGCTGAAAGGATTCGGAGCGTGTGGCTGTTGCCACTCGTACCCGGACGATAGAAAAGCGTACATCATTTCTTTTCCCTATCTAGATTTGCCCCGCTCACAACACCTCCAGATTAACGTCACGACTCAACATTGCTCCAAAATATCCATATGGGTAGCGAAACTGTGTATGGAGAGCAAGTGCGTTTTTCGAAAGCTACGCTATCCAATCCAAGTTGAGTACTCACGCAGTACACTTCACCTCACCTTCTCCAGCTATTCTCAATAACGGGGCGAGAAGATGAAATGGGTCGGGCAGCTTCACATCATCTGGAGATAACAGCTCACATTTTCCCTAGCTCACAAGATTGAGGGTCTTCAGGAGAGGATTGACGACGCCCGAGAAATCATGGTGAATTCGTGCTAAACGAACTTGTATCAATCTGCTTACACTCTTATTTTCTTCCCTCCCAGGGTCACCTCGTCGACAGGCATAGCGATTTGCGAAGGAGGCTTGACCTTAGGTGTTCGATGCACACGAAGAATGTTCCAGTAATTGCTGATCTAAAGAAAGAGGTCGATTCTCTTGCGGCTCAACTTTTCAGTAAGAAGGTAGACGTTGCTTCATTACGCTCCTCTGTTCAACAGCTAGAGGAGACCATCGAGCGCCTTGAACCGGTAAGTTCTTTTCCTTCGTCTTGAATTTTGAGAGCAGGACGCCGACTGTCTTCCAGAAACCAGTGAAGCCAAATGGTGGTGAAGTGCCAGAAACTGCGCAGGCTGACTCACTCGCACCCGGTGCTCAGCAGCTTTCTGATATGGAGACTGACCCCCTTTTAAGCCGGGACTCCTTCACGACGCCCTCTTTATCCTCTGCCAGTCAGAACGCAAGTCCTCGAGATAGTTCATCAGACACGGAGACGATCAAGCTTCCTTCTGGCTTGTCCATGCCCCAGGAACAACTGAAGAAGCGTTTCCCTCTTCCAGTTAACCCACGGCCACTCTCCATCTACAAAGCTGCTTATTTCACACCCGGCAGTACTACAGCTCGGTGAGTTTCCACGCTGCATCTGATGTGTTTCGCCACACCTCACAGCTGTCTTTCAGAAACTGGTTCGCTGGGGACTATATCCACATGCGAGGACCAATCTCCTATGGAGATCTTTCGGACGTTATCAAAAGAGTAGATAAGTCTATCTATCAGGTGCCTGTCTCCTCCTTAGCTGTGGACCCATCTGACTCATCTTAAATCTTCCAGGAGTATAAGAAGCTAGAAGAACAAACGAAGCCCATGCGCCGATCCGCTGCAACCCCTCAAATTTCCTCAGCATCAGAGACTCAACCTACCCGAATATCCCTTGACCGACGCGTAAAAGCGAAAGGAGAACCTCGGTCTGTCACGAACAATCCTGTGGTGACTGTTCTCAGTAATGGCTCTCAGAGACCAAAGAGGGCATCGAGCACTTTGACCGACCCTCAGCCGTCATCAAAGAGGTCTCGTACATGATGATTAGGTTCGGCTCTCCTGTAAATATCACAAGGCTTATGGTACCGATTTAGCTGGTGCTTGTATATCGTCCACTGAGCCATGTATGCGACACTACTAGCTAACGTATATGAGGTGTACGGCAGTTTACGCGTGAATGCATTAAGTTTGCTCACTACATATACCGTGCTTCGAAACTGGGGGTGGATCTCAACCCCGTTCAAGTTGTGCCGCTGAAGTAGCCTCCCCTGAATTGGAGAGAATCTCTGTTCACCGTATCTATCTGTCCCGGTATTAACTTCGGTTTCAGGAATTTTCCATGGTACGCAATCCACTCGCGCTCGTAAGAGATGTGGTCATGCATAGAAACCCTTCCTGAACGTATAGGCCTGCCCGATAACGTATGACCGCGCCTCTTGTAACCAAGCCCACGGGCTCCTATCCTCTGCCCCAAGCATTGAATGGAATATCCATGGCAAGTGCTCTAATTATAATATGTACAGCAGCTCGAGGAGGATTCGGGATAGCAGATTCAGAGCGCGCAAGCAGCGTTGTAAAAAGCCGACATGTGTTTGGAGCGACGCAGACCACAGGATGTACTGAGGAGCCATAGATAGATGACCCGAGACCACGATACCAAAGAGCGAGTCAAAGCGATAACATTGCACCGAACAGATAGAAATATACACAGCTCGAATATCAGCTCAGCTATGCCCTTGAACTCCTGCGTGACAGTTCCCAAGGAGTCACCACTGCACTCAATATTCCCGTCGCTGCCAAAACAATTGGACCGAGTAGGAATATCAATACCCTCCTCCGCCTACGCGCTGAAGTCGTGTCGAAGATACTGGCTCCAGCATAAAGAAGGTACTGCAGGAGTATCATGGAAGCCTTGTCGACCAAGGGTACTTTAGACAAGAACGTATGAGTTACGGGAGGTGGCTTCTTCGTGGACTGGCGGCCTCGTTGAGAGCTGACAAAAGTGTCAAGACTGGAGGGTTGAAGGCCAGCGATGGCCCTCCTTTCAAAGCTCGGACGCTTGAGGAGATTCCTGATTGAGGCAAGGATCAGGTCATGAAAGTAGCGTACGTGGACGGAAGGTGTAGAAGTAGACGTACAGCGTTCCACTCTGGGGGTAACTTGGGCTCTATCGTGCAGCGGACAAAATGACAAGTGCCAAAGTGGAGCGAAGACAATTCCAGGAGCGAAAGATACTTGAGTGAACATGCAGGCGCAATGGGTAGCACACACTTAGATCCACCTAGAAACTAGAAAGTGGTCACAGCGACGTCTTGCTGAAGCAGACGTAATGACATGAGAGTTGATACCGGATGAGTTATTCAATATACGTACCTTTTAAATAGCGAAGCCGCCGTCTCTTCCCTGCAAAAAAGAGTATATTAGACCGGACAAAACTGGCAGAGGTCAGCACTGAGCCGAATCTTCGTGTATTGAGCTCCGTAGTTACGGGACTGCGTGCAAATTAACGTCTTGTCGAACCATGCACGTTCCATGGCGAGAGGGTTGGATGAGGAGGGGTGGAGAACCAATCTGACGGGAAGGGCGAGGGAAAAGGTGGATAGTTGCTCGCACCTGGCCGTGATAATCTACTGAGGGAAAAATATATAAGTTACCCCCTGTATTACTGTAAGTTCTCAGTACCATCAACATCCCCAACCCAAGCCGATAAAAGTTCCTACGGACTGGAGGCAATATCTAATCATATCCGGGAAAATCCAGCTTGTTACACCTTAGATGAACGAGTTTCGTGCACATACCCCTGATGATCCAAGCCGCCGAGTCCTGAAAGGAGAGAGAGTTGCGGGAGGGCACCGTCGATCGTGCGTGGTACTGACGAAAAGGTGAGACACAGAAGGACGCACGTGAGACGAACTCGGATCCAGGTCACCTATATTTCGCCCTCTCTCGTCCTTCCTGGACACTTGTCTCATTTATCTCATTACTCTGATTTATCCCCAGTTTGATAACATTCTTGTTTTGCGCTCCTTCTCGACGAGGTAACGAGGTAGCCCTTGTAGGTTACCTGAGTTATGTAATGTAGCGTGGTTAGCCAATGTGACCATGTTTCATGTTTCACCTCCGTGTAGTTCAAGGACCGGCCCTTTGTGTCCTACTATAGGAGTTCATCAGACGGAAATGCAACCCTTCTCATTTCCTTGTTAGAATCCAGCGACATATTAAGACCTTCAACCCTGTAGACTCAGATCCACATGGATGCAGATGCTACACGACAAGGATTCCAGATGAGTTAAATTGTACAGCGCACGAAAAATTAAAGAATTGGATAGCGCCGTTGAACACGCCTCACACAGGATAGAGAAGGCATGTACAGAGATGCTCGCTACAAATTAGATTACCCAGCCCGCGATATGACCACACGTCCGCCGCTAGCTCTGCTGACGTAACCGCGTAAACCAGGTTAGCTACCGGTGAGGCGCCTGCTCAGATATCGGGGACTCAGCACTAAGCCTGAGTTCTGAAGAATGGATGAGGACGCTTTTCTAAACAGTTCCCAATAGAGCACTCACTCTTCAAGAGACTGAGACAAGAGACTCAATATGTCATTGGTTAATCGTTGCCGCAGGCTGGGAATCTCGTCATGACACCAAGCTTCATTAACGTCCACCTCTAAGCACCCGTTTCTCTGAAGTGAATTTCAAGCTAAATCTGATGGTGACCCTCCGCAGTGGATAAACCAGCACTCACCATGAAGAAACGTTCCAGGTGCATAACAAACATACGCGATAGGTGGATAGCGTAGAGACCACAATCAGTATAATTTGGCTGGCGTGGAACCTGCAGAGACGGTAATGAGCGTCGTCGGTAGTGTGCATGGAGACACCCCCAAATACCGGCAAATCCCAAAAACGAGGAAGCTGGCAATCCGAGCCCGTACAGATGCCACGCGAAATAGCCTGGCTGAGAAGAAAGTCTCGAACCGTAATTGATTCAAATTCTCTCTTGTACCCAAGGGAATCCAACCCAAAGATATGGGGTTCATCAGTGTCGCTTGAGGGGCAAAACATCGCGCCAATGTTGTAGAAGACTAGTACGAACCAATGGTTTTGACTACGGCAATGAGGGGATTGGCGATGATGGATCGTCGAGATAGACAAGTGGGCTTACCGCTGGACCGGGACGACGATAAACTTCTTTGTAAATGGATCTACTTTCTTCCCGATGCGTTGAGGTCGCCCACTTCGGGGAGAAGACGTTAGGGAGTATTATGAGTACAGTGGTTTGTCTATCTCTCACCTGGTCAATAGCCCGTACGTTGCAGTACTAAACACGTGGATGTCAGCGTAGAGAGCGGGATTTTCGGCAAGTAGAGCTTGATGCCATCGCCTACAAGATCAAGGATCAAGATGAGAATTGAGTTGCCCAAGAGGAACGAAAGAAAATAACATGATCCCAAAATCAACAAGATGATCTCCGAGCCATCGACCAGGAGAGAGTTGTTCTAGATCGCCCATCGTGATGACGATCTGATTCGACCCTGAGGCGGGGTAAATAAGGATAACCCTATCAAAAGTGGGCGATCAGAGGGGATGGGAGGGAAATGGACACATGAAACTGCGTACTGCATCAAGGGATCTGATGCAATCGCAGCCCTATCCTTTAAATCGGAGGAGGGAGATGAAGAAAGTAAATCAACCGAGCGGGGCAGGGAGGCGCGACTGGAAGAACTTGAAGAAGTCAAATCGAGCACAGGAGGTGTTGGGCCTGACACTCTGGAAGCTTCACCAAGATTGAGAGGACTTAGACTTCGAAAGGCAGCTTGAGTTTGAGGACTTCCTGACTGGGATGCAGTTGATTAACCAGGCCCTCACCATGGATGACGGAGAGAGAGAGACTTACATGGTCCAGGATTCGAAGTAGCATCGAATCAGCCTCCTCTGAGAGACGCAGAAGTTTTCTCTCGAGTTCAGCTGCGAATGAGGGCGAATCTGCTTGCTGTGCGCATGGCCTCGCCTGATGAGACCAATAAATTCGGGAAGAAAACTAGATTAGAAAACGAGCCTTTCCTTTTCTCGTGGGCTTTGGTCTGCAGAAACAAGCAAAGGGGTGTCGTTGTGGTCGCTCTTTGGACCAACGACTTGGAGACTTGCGGGACTTGCGATGGCGAACGACTCGGACGGAGAGAAGGGAGTCAAGGTGGACTGCCCATGATTGTCAAGTTCAATGTGGGACTGGAAAAAGGAACGCTTCCGGGTGAGCCCAGCACCGATCAAACAAACAGAGAGGGAGAACGTGCCTCCTTTTCCACTGAGTTATTTCGTAGCGACAAGGTGTGAGGACCCGTGATAGAGACCGACCTATGGGCATTGCGACTGTGCCCGAGTCCTGGAGTAAGCGTTTGCAACGGAGAAGACACCCGTGAAACTCTCTCTGATGCGGAGTGGAAATCGTCAGATCTGGACGATGGCGACGTGCCCGTTGAGGATATGATAGCTGGAAGGGATGGTTCCGGTCTGGGACCACCAACATCTAGCGGGGGTGCTGTAGGTCCAGGAGGAGGTCCAGGAGATGAAGCGACATCTAGCGAGACTGCTGTGGATCCAGCAGGAGGTCTAGGTGGGGCATTGGTGTCGATATCGTCCAAAGCATCTGGAGCCGTGACAAGATTGTAGTAGTAAGCAAGTTCTTGAAGTAAATGCGATAATAGCGTGTAAAGTCGGGTTGTCTGTAAATACTGCCAAGCATCTTTCAGCGGGCGGGGCTCGTCTTGTCGTTGCATGGCTTCACGCGGTCCAGCTGGTAAGTCATCCTGGCCGTGAGCCCGCCGCCTATGACGTGATTCCTAGAAGATGTGATATGAGGGGAAGAAACTTCGTCAAATGCAGTGCACTGACGAGAGACCGCAATGCGGACAATGTCATTTCAAGAGTTTCTTCGAAGCCATTGGGATAGGGAGTGACAAGCTGAACCTCGAGCAGAAGCTCTGGCCCCTGGGAAAAGTCAAGTTGAATGAGTTACTCATCTTTCTCCGGCTCGTGTGAAATATCAGCATACCTGAACATAATGAGCGTCGCCAGTCGTCGTTGATGTGGACGCGTGGGCCGCTGCGGGAGTAGATCCTGCTGCTATTGCAGGCATGGACGCGCCGGCTGGTGCGGAGGCAGACTGGATAGGAGCTGATAAGGCAGACGAACCCGCCGGAGCGGGAGTCTGGGTGACAGGACGAGAAACCAGCCTACTGTGAATATTGAGCCAGAATAAGGAGCGATTGAGAACAAAACGGCCTGGATACCGATTAGGGTGGAGCCAGTAAACCATCCACGCCCAGACATTTTTGCCTCCGATTGCCAATGAAACAACTCTGTTTCCTTCCCGAGACCCGTGCGGCACCTGCTGCCTCTCCTGAAAAAATGTCTAAGGGACCGCCAAGATATAACAAATCGATAGGACACACCACTCTGCGCCTCTGAATCTCCAGAGACACCGTACGTGCTAGAGCAGCTCGATTCGGGTGCAGAAGCAAACAAGGGGGTATTGTGACCCAGCGTGGTATTGGGAGGTGGTAAACATAGAGGAGAAGAGTGACCCATGCCCAAGTCCTGAGACTGAGTCCTAAAAACGCCATATTAGTCTGGGTGTCGGTGAAGAAAGAGATGTTGGATATCAGACGGAGCAAGTCGTAACCTTTTCAGCAGGTGGATAGCCTGCTATCCAACCTCCCGGCGCCTCGAGGAGTGACACCACGATCAAACCGGGTCCATAATCCCAGGGAACACCGTGTTTGCTGGGATGAATCTGCAGAACCGGTGGTGAAGCGGTGCAAGCTACGCAGCATCATAGGGTCTCTTCGTATCTGGAAAAATCGTCAGCTGAGATCAGATCGACATTGCGGCTACTTGCCTCAGGACCCACGGGTTGAAGGCGTGAAGCTTGGAATTTACACCGCACTGAATAGGGTCGTTTAACTATCCGGGAATAGAGTAAATAGAATTTAAATCCACGTACCGTCGTCATTAGCCTTAAGGCAAGTCGGTTCAGTGGGAGTTGACGTTCTCAGAAACGAGGCTGAGGCTGAAGCCGTGTTGTGCGCGAGATAGAGCCTAGCAGAGTAGCCATAGGAGGTGATATGATAAATGCGATGGTGCAACTTGAAATGAACGAGACTCACATATCACTAAACATGTTGTGCTTGACGCCTTTGATGAGATGAGAGGGATTTTGGGTGAGTTAAAACGACATGGGTTGTTGTGTGTCGAAGAGCAAAAGGAAAAATGGGCGTTTTCTTACATAATAGCTGACATCAATACTTGACTGACTGCGACAGGTCGGCAGATCAGTGGTGTGGTATGCTATGGTGTGAGATGATCAACCCTATAAACGAACTCACCCCGTAGCTATAGTACTCAACCAGCAAGCCTGCAGGATCACTTTGGACAACTTTCTTCAAGCTGGTTCCTATTCTACTATGGAAGATCTGGTGATTGGAGATTAAGACCGCACTGCTAATACGATTCCAAGCTGGAAGGAGCATTCAAGCCTCTATCAGGTATGGCCTTCTGATACCAGGGATTCTACCCAAACTGCGATATAGGACAGCTGTACAGCAACAATAGCGAGAAGAGCCACGATCACCGCCAAACTAATCCTGAGGGTGAAATGAAGTTCGTAGCGCCAGTCCCATTCTTGCGGCTCTATATGGAGAGCTTCCCTCTGTAACAGCGACCTTCAGTTAGCGGTGAGATGTTCAACTTGGAAAAACTCACATTGCTGGAGTTGCATTGTAAAGTAAGGCCTATAGGACCCATGGTAGGGTGCTGAGATGACGCGAATGTCTATATGGAATGGTTTGGATACGAAACGTACTCAAGCAGTGATTCTCTTCAGCATTCCAAGAGGCCATACTGTAGTGCGCAGATTTCAACCGAGAACTTGAACACGATGGTGAGTGTAATTTCTTAGGTTAATGATAGGGTACTACTCACTTGCTTCCCGTGGCCACAAGCAATCGGCATCAAGTCGATGACCGCTTGGTGCCGATGATGAAGCACGATGGGCACTGAGCAACTGTTGACTTGAGACTCGACTGTTTGCCCTTTCAGCTAACTCAGCTCGAGTTGGTGAACACGCGTCTCACGCGTGCTTCTTCAAGTTCTTGAGTCCCGCTTCATTAGTCTTCGATTCTCAAACTAGATTCTCGGTCCCTCGTACGAGGGATTGGCGCAGCATTCTTCTGCATTGTTAGGGATTTGCTATCCAGCCGCGCTAGAGGTTGCTATCAGGGAGTTTCTTTTTGTCGATGCGATAGGATCTAACACAACTACCCGAACTAGGTGGGCCGAGAATGCTGCAGCCTGCAGGCTCACTGGCATCTCGGATCCTTGTGATTCAGGGCATCTACACACCAATGCAGGGTGTCTAAGGACGAGATGAATTCCGCGAACCCACCATCCGAGATGTATATAGCCGATCTACACTAAAGAGCAAGCGGGTCCTCGTCTCTCCCAAATACTGCGCTAATGATACCAAACTATCTTCTAGAAATCTTTCAGCACTATACTGGCCCATACCGCCATCTTCACACACTCTATGGTCCTATTGACGGTGTATTATCTCTGGCTTTCTCCTTCAATAGCTTGTTTCTTGCAGCCGCCGGTGAGCGACTACTCACTTGCGTTACTCGGCTTTGCTTTAAATACTGCATCATAGGTTACAGCGGGGTTTCGATTTGGAGCCTGAGAACGTTTCAAGCACTCGCGGTGCCTCCATCAGGGTCTACTGGGCTAGTTCGTTCTGCCAAGGGTAAATTTGTATCCTGCGCGTGGCTTTTTTTCGAGAGAGGGAGGCAGCATGTCATTGCTCTAGGGAACATAAACGGGGATATACTGCTGTGGGTTTGGTCGGAGAACTTAGAGGCCAGTACTCTCCGCTTTTGACTTTGCTTGTCGACTGACTAGAGTTGCTTTCTATTTCCTTTCTCCTTCCTTTCTCTAGGCTTTCACCAGCTTCGTAACGGTGGATTTAGCCCACTCGACTACCGCTGCAAATAAGACCGAGGGTCTCCATCAGGTCACCTCAATAGCCGTACAAGAAGACTGCGTTCCTTTCTCATCATCAGCCACGCGAATTGCCGTCGCATGGCTCACAGGGATTGTTCGAGTCTATGAAGTTACGTACGACAAGAAGATCTCAAAGCTTTCACAGTTCGACCTTGGATATACCGCCAGGTCCCTCCGATTTTCCTCCGATCCCCGTCGCTTTTTCGCTTTCGCCCAGTGCGGCGGTCGAATGTAAATTGGCCGCCATCTGATTTCACTGACGCTTTGAACTAACTTGTGGTATTCTCTCTATATTCAACATATAGAGCACACCTCGATGTCACGGGTACGAACCATGGGATTATCTCCGGGCCCAAAGTCATGTATGTGGTTCCCTGTTATCGTTCCAACTCGTTCACAACTGATAGTTTACAGGGGTCACATCTCTTTGAATCGAGCCCGCACTCATTTTCTATCATGGATTGGAACCAACAAGTTTACTCTTTGTGGTTTAGATGATGGTGCTCAACAGAAGGAGTACGATTTCGGTAGTTCCCTCTGGCCCGTGCCGTTCCAGAAACGAGCTGTCTTCATCTTAAACTACCGCTACCTACTCGCCGGATCGGACAAACAGCGTGCCTTCGTGGTGGACGTCGAAACTGGTGCCGTTGCTCAGACCCTTCGTTACCCGTTCGGGAGTCTTGTTCAAACAGTACAGGTGAGTCCTCGTGTTAAGTCCGAAGGAGTACCCTCTTTATTGTTGTTTAGTCGTCCACGGATGACCTCGCCGCAATTGCTGGTTCAGAATGCCAGAAACCTGCTATGATCATGATTTTCAAAAAGCGCCTTTCGCCATGGGTTGCTTTCCAGCAGTTTGTGTTATCTCTGCCCTCCTATCCATCCCAGATTGCTCTAGTCGCTTTGGTATCGCTTATACTCGGTATCTCGGCTGCCTTGTGGATCCAAAGTGCACTTGGTTATCTTGAGTGTGTGGTCCGTCAGGGCAAGTTGACGCGCCCCGCAAGTCCTTTTACCCGTCTTCTGTGGTATGGCTTCACGGTCAGCCATTCCGATTATTCAATCCTGCCAGCGTACGTATTTACCTTCTGACAGTTCATCAAGCTTTCATTCAACTCCCTACGTGGTATCGACTTTCCCACTTGCAAGGGTGGAACTAACGATCATGGGCTACAGTACTTGCGCAGGTTACTAAGACTAGGCCAGGCATGATCGCTCAGAGCGACTCCCGAGATGCAGTTCCCGTTCCCAGCATTTCCTTCCAGATAAATTATCCTTCTTGAATACGTGTTATGCCGCAGCTTAATTCTATCTTGTTTCCTTACTACCCGCCGTGCCATCATCCCTCAGAACTAATCAAATAGAGTATCCTATGGACTGCCAGAGAACACAGGGGTTCTCTCTATAGCTATATCCTCCCTTTGAAGCCTAATTCCCCCACTACTCTCTCATTCCCCCTCCGAGTGAAGCACGAGCAACGGAGGTATCGGCCATGGATAAGATCGATAAGAAATGGGGTATTCAATACAACGTTAACTGGACGCAATCTCCTACTGCTCTACACCTTTGTTCATCGCTGGAGCGCAGGGGTAGAAAATCCTCTTGATTAGCTCAAGTACGAACCGAACGGGCAGGAAACTTACCAATCCATCTCTCCCTGTAGCCATCACCTCAATAACGGAATTGAGGGATCAGGTATTGATACCACAACAGTGTCTGCGGCGGTTCAGTAGAGGTGCTTTCACACTCTTCCAGAGTAGGAACTATGATCGAGTACATCACATAACTGAGCTCCAGGACGATGACGAAGACCAAGGCAGCAATAAGCAGCCAAAGAAGGTATGCTGCGGTCGGAACCTGTGGTGTCGAGTGAAGATGACTACCCGTGGCAACCTGATCGGATAGCGACAACGAATATCCAAACCATCCATTAGCTCAAATGGTGCATGAACTTGAGGAGCTTACTCTTGGTTCCTCACTCGGGGTTAGATCTTGGGGTTGTTGGCACTTCTCAGTGTTCATCGCCGGCTTGATAGAAGCAACATTGGTAGCTCCAGCTTTGGTAGGTGGTCGTCGAATACCTTGGTGGTCATGCATGATACGGAAGGGAATGCCAACGAAGCGGGCGAAGACCAAGTTTTGTCGTTGAGGTTGATCAAAGAGTTGGTCAAATCACGAAGCACACAAGCGTGCGTGTTCGTTGGCACCTTGAATTACTGTACTTACAGCTGTTTGCAAAACGATAGACACCCCCAAGAATTGCAGCATGCCCGGCGGAGCGCAAATCCGGTGATAGCCGATCAAGAGTCAACGAGTTGGTGCTTGGCCGACCGGCAACATAACCTCAGAGGAAGCTTGAAGCGAAGTTGCAAAGCATATCGAGAGCACTCTGTGAGTCGTGTGAGAGTATCCCAGCTAATCTGGATAGCATGCAACTCTCAACCATACTGCGGATGACTCGAGAAAGGTAAGAAACGACCTCCCACCTGCACAGAGCAGATCACGGATCACTGATCGCTGATGCACACTGACGAAGTGCGCAGATTTTTCTAGGGGAGGGAGGATCTATCGTTTTGCAAATAGCCTGTAGCTATCTATAAGAGGGCTGATAGGAGCTGAACGCTCTGTCAGTGATAGGTTGCCGCCGGAAGCTCTCAGTTTACCAAGACTACAGGAACAGGTGAATGACACTTGTTGCCATCAATGATAGAGGAAAAGACGAAGCCACTCTGGATATAGGGCGCACTGAGAACATAATCTAGTTTTGACTCGGACATATTGATTCTCATTTTGAAGTATACATCCATAGCTACGGCAAAGCGATAGTATGTTATGCGGTGGCTACTCGCGATTAATCCAGCTCCTCCAACTCTGATAAAATGCTCTCCAGTATTACCTCTGGCTTGAGGAAATACCGGAAAGATACCTCCGCCGAGCTCTTGGAGCATACACCCAGAGCCACCGTCGCGAGAACTTTGTCCTCGCCACTATGGGCCGGTAGATCCTTGTACGCGTTGCTCATCTCATGCGCGTTGAACAATTTGCCAGGATTCCAGCCCTTCACGAGCACTATTTCCATAGCCATCGAGAGTTGGAGAGCATTTCGGAGGAGTACGACCTTCTCAGCCACGCCCCTCAGACAATGCGTGTAGCTGTTCGCGACTTCTGGTCGGAGATTGGTGAGAGTGTCGTTTCGAAACCCCAACAGTTCAAGGGCTGAGCTGAGCACTTCAGGCTACCTGGTCCACTTATCTCATAGGGGCTGTATAGCAGCTACTATGGAGCACCTATGAGGTAACAGTGGTCAATGGTCTATGGGCAGACACTATTCTGACCACTATTCTGGCCATTGACCATGATCTGCTAGTATGGCCTGACCATTAACTATAGTCTCCTAGCATGGCCACTACAATCTGTGGTCAGCTAAGATGTAGCTTCAAGGATGGCTGACCATTGGCCATACTAAATAAGCACCTTGCAGGTAAAAGAGACCATCTATTATTTTAACCACAAATTCTGACCATATATATTCTAATCACTGATCTGGCCGTTGTCCATTATATATCATCTGGCCAAAATAACCATATACCAGCTAGTAAGCTAGGCCTATTATAATGACCATTGATCATTATTATTTTATATCTAGCAGATAAGCTGACCAGAGCATAGTTTAACTACTGTACTAGATCACCTTGTGCCTCCTAGCAACTACAGTAGATGACCAGTTATGAAACAAGCTTATCACTACTAGAACAATATCTATTTATTTATTGATGTACTATTTTGTTAAATGTATATTAGCTATAGTGTTATGATTCATTCTAGTAAATTTTATGATCACACCTATAATATGCTGTCATAATTAATGTTTAATAGATATATTTATAGACAGTCAATATATACTGTACACTATATTATGTTCAATGTATTTTGGCCAGCAGGCAGTGGTCAATATATTCTGCTCAGCAGTTTGTGGCTAGTATATTCTGGCCAGTACAATAGTGTCAATAATATTCTGACCAGTCAATCATGATCACAATATTCTGGCCAGCACAACAGTGTCAAGAATATTCTGACCAGTCAATCATGGTCACAATATTCTGGCCAGCACAACAGTTTCATGAATATTTTGACCAGTCAGTTATGGCCACAATATTCTGGCCAGCACAACAGTGTCAAGAATATTCTGACCAGTCAATCATGTCCACAATATTCTGGCCAGTAACTAGTGGTTAACATAAACTGACCAGTATTCACTAACTAATATATTTTGACCAATAGTGTATAATCAATCTAAAGTGATTATGTAAATTTACAATCTATCATCGATGTTTAACTAAATATTGTTTGCTGATTTATACATATTAATCAGATATAATACTTAACAAAATTATTATATTATATTATCTATTCTTCTGCGTTTACTGGGTGGTGAACACAGCTCCTCATCTAATTGATTCTGGAAAGCAGAAGTAAAATTAGAATGTTCTACTTGCAAGATATCTCTAGAGTTTGCATGTGCATGATATGTTTCTAGTGTGTTCAACGCATCAACCATTTCCTCATCTAGTTCTTCATTGATATCTGCAATCTCTTCAAGCTCATCATCATCATCTAAGTTATTCTGCTCATCTAGAAGAGACCAAGTAAGACCACTCTCTCGTGCTATACCTGCATCTAGTTCTGTTGATGATGGTCCCCAGAAATCAACTAATCCTGAGACTGCTGCTGTAGGCACATTCTTAAGAGAATTTATCCAAACTGAACACAACTCAGTCAGACTGTCTTGCCGTCTCTTCAGATGATAGTATTGAGTTATATCTGGTAACAAAAATTAAGAATAGAATAAAATAGTATTTTCACTTAGGAACTTACCAGCTGTATTCTGAATTATGTCATTGAGCTGAGACCACTCTTCACGCATCCATTCCTGTAGTGATGCACGCTCTGCTACAAGTCTCATCTCTTCTTCTCTGCACCGCTGAACCTGAAGAAATGCTTGAATTCCCCGCCGTACACTTTCATCTCCCAACCAAGATGGTATTGATTGTGCATCACCCTGTTCATCAACACCAGCTACATCTAGCCAGATGTCATCATCTACATCTAAGTTATACAGACCCTCCTTCTTAATTTCAGAAGGAGCATGATAACCTATTGGTGCTTTTCCGTCATCCTCCATTTGTCTTAGGCGTTTACACAAATCATTGTATTTTTTTATAAGTTGGTTAATACCAGCCTCTCGACGTTTAGTAGCTTTGCGAGTATGCTCTGCTAACTTTGTATCTGCATTATTGATTAACTTGTAATCATTAAACAGACTAAGGATAAAAAGACCATACCATTCTTAGAGCGACTTGTAACACGATCAACTGTGCCAAGTTCTTCTTTGCGCTCTCTAAGACGAGTGCGTAACCGCTTCTTGAGTGAGCGTGCATTTAGTAGGTCAGTGAGAAAGGGACTTTCACGCAGTTTGCGTAGACGAGTACGATCTGATGTACCAAGATCTGCAAGTAAAGCTTGTATACTCTCTAGTGCTTTCTTCTCATCAGCTTGATTTTGGTTAACACGATCAAGATATGTATCTGCAAGGTCCAGCATACATCGTGGATTAGATAGCTGCTTTGCCAGGAACTGCATGTCTAGTCTAATGACCTCCAAAGTGCGGTCTAGAGCTAACACAGCATCAATTGTTTTCCGTGCCTTATTCTTGACTTGTTCTTACAATATATTGAATATCAGATTTGCCAAACCAATATATTAAAGAGTTAACTAACTTTGCAAAGCGCAAAGGAAAGAAGTTTCTTCATATTGATGTGGATGAGGCACAGCCTTTAGGATCTAGAGATTTTGAGCGAAACCGTGCCCTTACAAGACTTCATGGGGAGCTAAGTCTGTCTTCTCTTTGTCTTGGGATAGTCTGAACTGTCTGACCATGCTCTTAGCAAATGCGTTTGGGGAAGATTATAGTAATCTGCCCGCTGAAACCCTACCTGCATTCCTCTACGCACAACCTGGTAGCATGGATGGATGGCCACATAAATTCCTGGCTGCACCTCCCAATATTCCGGATCAGAAGAAGGGCGGTTTTTCCTTCCGCAAACTTCCCAGGCCAGCAGGGTGGATAGAGGCTGAGGCATATCGGCTGTTCGCTGATAAGGTAACCTTCAAGAAGTTTGAGCTACCTGATGGTATGTATCCACTCATCTTGTCTGTTTGATCTTCCTCGCTCAATTAGGTGTTGAGGGCTGGAGATTTTTGATGACAAGGCACAAGATCTGGATCTTGTCTTGATATCCAATGACAAGGGGGAGCCTCTGCTTAGGCTGTGCGACTACGGGCCTCATCAAGATGTAATGAATGCTGGGGACCATGCTGAGGATAAGCTAAGGCAGAAACTGCCTGAGGTCTTTATCCGCGAGGAAAAGGCAGCTCAGGAAGCTGAGATAGTAGCTTGTGGGCGACGGGCCCGGCAGGATGCTTATGCCAAGTTCAAGAAAGCACCTGTATGGAAGAAGGGTGTTCCATATCCACAAGTAGGTGTCATTAGTAAATTCAGCATTATAGGTCTGATTCCTGTTTAGGATTGTTCAGATCACCGGGATGCACGGTCAAGAATGCGTATACCGGTGACACTTGATAAAATAGATCATGCAATAGCAAGGCTGAATGACCTGCAAACTAAGGTTTGTCTTTATCTGTTGTAATATCTAGTCTAATCTACCTGCAGTCAGATAATTTAATAGCCCAACGACATAGGGCAGATTCTTCTCAGGCTCAGCCAGAAGCGAGTACTTCTGTGCATGTAAGTGCTGGTGGAGCAGCCCAAGATGAGGAGGAAGATGAGGATATGGTAATAAATAAGTTAATTGATACAGGTACTAGTGATGAGGAGGACCAGCAGGCTGATGATGAATAAGCAGGGTAGCATAAGCAGATAGCACAACATATATAGCTGTGGTAATCATTTAGTTTTCATGTAAATATTCTTACATATGGTTTCAGTGATTATTGCTGTGATACTCTGTGTGCATTTGAGTTATATATATTGTAAGGGTTGGAGACTGGTTAGGTGTAGTGGTCATCATAGACTCAGTTTCTTCATGATCTCTTTCACATTTCCTCTCTTTATTTCTTTTGTTTCGTCTTCTCCTCCCATGATATTATACTGAGGCTGCGACCTCATTCTCTCTCATCCCATCTCCATTTCCTTCCTTCGCTTTGAATCACTGTGAGGTTGCCTGCAAGCCTCATTTCTCTCTTATCTCATTACACTACATCTTATTTAGGTTAGCACCACTCTCTGTTATTAGCTCAAGGACTTTTGTCCTTGTTGTATTGCCTTAGACTACTTCTTCCTCCTCTTTCTTTGTCTCTCGTCTCATCACCATCTGTCTCTTCCTCTCTCTCTGTTCTCTTTCTCTTCACTCCTATCATCTTATGTATACAAGGCTCAACGCTTTCATCTCACATATATAAATACTCAGTAGATATAGTTTGAATCTTCAGTTTAGTTCTCTCCAGTTTGCTCACACTTGGTTCTCTCAGTCTCAGCATCTCTCATCATCATTAGCGTCTGACTTATTGTACTCTCTTCATCACTAGGCCCTTCTGCTTCCTCATCTCATGCCCATTCCAATCTCGTTATCTACAATATGATAGACAAGTAGAAATATTAAGTTTAGCAGTATTACATAGTGCAAAGATTGAATAAAAAGTGTATTAAAAAACTTTATATATTATAGTAGTCAGTGGATCTTGGCCATGAATGAGTGGCTAGTATATTCTGACCAGCATAGAGTGGTCAACCTGTTCTAAGAATATTATAGTGGCCATTATATTTTGACCAAATAATTGTGGTCAATATATTCTGACCAGAGATTCTTGGTCACTATATTCTGACCATACAGTTCTTGTCTATAATGGTCACTATATTCTGACCAGACAGCAATGTTCACTTTATTCTGACCATCTGATCATGGTCATTGTATTCTGACCATACCTTTATGGTCACTATATTCTGACCATCTGATCATGGTCATTATATTCTGACCATACCTTTATGGTCACTATATTCTGACCATGCTGTTCTGGTCAATATATTGTAAAAGGACAATGATAGTTTTGAGTTATGTCTGTAGTGGATGTACTTCACCAAGCACAGCCATATGATGTAATAGCGCAGTTATTATCTTTCAATGAGCGTAACCTCTATGATTATGGCATCATTGTACAGGCATATAGTGCGATGTGCAGTCTGATACAAGATAAAAAGGTCCGTTCTGCTTCAGATAATATTATCTGATTAATTTAAGTTAAGTCATAGAGTCTAAGTCATGAATCAAAAATTGTATTACAGAGACCAGGAAAGGAACCACAGTATCTAAGTACCAAGGATGAACTGAAGAAGATATATATTTATAACAAAAACCCTTAGTATATAGCATTACATACATCAGATCTTTACAATTGTATCTCAAGTATAATGCTCACCTGTTGATTATAATTATATATATTAAACTACAGTAATGTGATTTCATGGCTGATCATTTGTTTTACTAGTTATATAGCAAAAGTCAATCTATGATACTAAATAGTGAGAAAGGCACTATATCAACCAGCTTATCTACTAGGTGTAAGTGTGTAATGGTCAATGGCCAAGTATTGTATCTTCAGATTGGTAGCTGGTTCATAATTTTTTGGCCAAATGATATGCAATGGTCAGTGATCAGTTAAGAGGCCAGAATATCAATGGTCAGGATTGGTGGTCAAAATGATAGATGGGCCTTATTATCTGCAAGGTGCATACCCAACATGGTTAATGGTCAGCCATCTTTTGAGCTACACACTAGCTGACCACAGATTGAAGTGGCCATGCTAGCAGATCATGGTCAATGGCCAGGATAGTGGTCAGAGTAGTGTCTGCCCATAGACCATTGACCACTGTTACCTCATAGGTGCTCTATAGTAGCTGCTATACAGCCCCTATGAGATAAGTGGACCAGGTAGCCTGAAGTGGAGCTGAGATGATCCGAGATGATAGCACCTACCCTCTCCTGCTCCGCCATCTGTTCAAATATATAGGGATTATAACGATGGGCAAGCGCTCTCCATTTCCCGGCCACAGACAAGGGTTCTAGGGTATTCATCGGTTATATGGCACTGGAACAAAGGGGCAGAGGAATAGCTTAACGTACCACGGCCTTCCATAACGCTGAGGATGGCTTGAGCCGCCTCTGCAAATGAAGTTTTGCCCCACAATATCGAACCATCCAGGACGGCCTCCGAGAGGGTGTGCTGAAAGAACCACTGCTCCGCCACTGTACTGTGCCCCTTACGCCCGCATATGCATTTACTCAGTAATGAGTGTGCGTTTCTTTCCTGTGTTTCCATGAGGCCAGAGACGGGCTTGACCAGACTTTCGTCTTGGAGCACGCGATCAGCCATAACGCAAGCCATTTGGAAGATTTCGGCGTTCAGGGATTTTACCATACGAACGAGATCTGCCAAGGAGCACTCCGTGGTCTTCGTTAGGTAGAATTGGTTAGCCTCTTTAGTTCTGGGCTCGGTGATTCTAGTAGCGACCAAGCTGCGAATCTGTTCATGTTGTTCTTCCAGTCGTTCAAGGTGCAATCCGATTCTTTGAGAAGAGCTGATCTCCCGAGAGAGCCTGGACTGAAGAGCTCGGTTCTCAGCGTTGAGGCGCGTTATCTCGCGTTCCAGGTCGCTTATCTTCCGAGCAGGAGACTCTAGGAGGGTAGTGTGTTCATTTTCTGTTATTCCGGGATGAGGATGAGGAACGATGATAGTTTCCCCTGTTGTGCTTCGCATCAGCGGACGATCCATGTGAAATCGCTACAAAGTTCACACGCTCACCTTTAGACCATGTTTTTCCTTCCATCGAGTCCCGACGACACTGCAGACCTTGCATAGGTGCTGGATGACTCTGAAGTTCGCTCAGGGAGCCGCCGTCGTTTTCATCAGAGTTCAGCATGTTGACAGGCGTTCAAACGCTCAAGGATCGAAGTCTTCGCAGTGGCGATCCAGGCGACAGTTCGCCGTCACGCCGCGGGGAGTTACACAAAGGCTGGCGGCATGAGGTGATGAAATAATAGGGGTTCGACAATTACTCCAAGACCAGCCAAGATCCCTGAGCGGACTTCCAATCATGTGTGCAATTTTATTTTATTTCCTTTCACTGGCCTTCTATTATGAAAACAGCTGTAATAGCTCAGAATTGGAACCCTTGGGTTGTCGTTTGGTACTCGGACGCGGCGAGACCAACTGGAGATAAATGCTAATTTATCTAAACACTAGAGTTAGGTGCATCTCCAACATGATAGAGCAATATGCTGGCGCTTTTTCAGGGGTATGATGGAGCATTCTCTTGAAGTTCGCTGGGATGGTGGTGCTCTGGAATCGGCCGACATTACCAAATGCAAAAACCATTTCGAGCCAGTTATTGCAGGCAAGGGAAGTTGTACACAGGGGGACTGCCTCAACATCTGCTTTGAGCTGAGGGTGGAACCGTTAAACTTTGGTCGTATCCTGAGGGAGGAAGGGTACATTACACTTTTGATTCAGTCTCCGCATACTTAGAAGCAGCATACTCGAAGAATCCTGCACCCGGATCTGAGATTTATCCGCTTTCCTTTCCCACCTGACTCGGATCTCTCGTCCTTCAATGGACGAAAGCAACTTGAAAAGGTTCGACTTCCCAGGCTGGAACAACTTTCCGGGTATTGACACACCACCAGAACACTGTACCCAAAGGATGAGGAAGAGCGAGCGGTGTGGTTTGTGATAGAGAGAAGCCGGCGCTGAGCCAAGTTTGGTAGTTTCGGTCGAGCGTGGAGCATTATCGTCGTTGCACAAAAGGTGCTTTACGTACATAGTGCGAAACTGAATAGGAATATAAATGCTCTAATTAGAATAATATCGTTTACAACCTCTTGAGGAGGTCCACACTAAATTTCCGCTCAGCTTTCGCACTCAGGTGGCACTGTTGAGATCCTCGTCCAAAATTGATGTCGTCAACTTCGGCCGTTCCAGGACCTCTTTAGAATTATCTCTTGTAGTCTGACCAGTCCTCTGTGCATTTTCAGCCCAGCAAGAGGAAATGTGGTAGTAGGTAAAATTGGGCAGCCATAGCCAGGGCTCTAGGGGAGTATAATATCCAAGAGAGGCAAAGGGAAAAGACGATAGCGATGAAGTAGAGCACACCCCAGACCGCCGAGGTCCTTGGCTCTTCCAATGATCTCGACAGGGTCCTCGACTTCCCTGTGTGCGAAAACTGATCATGAATTGAATTGTGAGGTGGGGCTCCTCAAGAGCTTGCAACCAGCTGTAAGACCAACTACCCGGAATTTTGGAGAATCAGTGTTTACAGCTGTTTGCAAAATGATAGACACCCCCAAGAATTGCAGCATGCCCGGCGGAGCGCAAATCCGGTGATAGCCGATCAAGAGTCAACGAGTTGGTGCTTGGCCGACCGGCAACATAACCTCAGAGGAAGCTTGAAGCGAAGTTGCAAAGCATATCGAGAGCACTCTGTGAGTCGTGTGAGAGTATTCCAGCTAATCTGGATAGCATGCAACTCTCAACCATACTGCGGATGACTCGAGAAAGGTAAGAAACGACCTCCCACCTGCACAGAGCAGATCACGGATCACTGATCGCTGATGCACACTGACGAAGTGCGCAGATTTTTCTAGGGGGGGGATCTATCGTTTTGCAAACAGCTGTAGCAGGCGAACAAGACTCCAGCAGGTGCCGGTTAGTATTCTCGAAATTTCTATTCGGATGTTGGTAAGTAGGGATACTGATTCTTCCTGTTGTTCTGATTGTTAACTTTACAAGGTACTAGGGTCGCACTTTATCGCCCAGGAGAGATGAGGCACCCGAGTTTGATCCGATCGGCTCAGTGATCCAGTTCCGAACTCACGGCTCCAACTCATCGTTATCTGCCTCAACTACATCCATCGAACTCAGCGTTGACCTAATGATTTTGGGAACACCTCAGTATCCCTTGGCCCTCGACCACATACCCCTGTACACAAATCAAACTTATACTAACGTCGATCTCCAGCTTTTCTCAGAGGACACCCAACAACCCGAAGTACAGCCTGATTCGTACGCTCTCTGTTTCTCCCCGTCGGTTGACATGACACGCACTTGAAATGTAGCTCCTCTGGTGCGATATGGAATCCCGCAGTACCCGTACCATATATGGTAACTGAACTCATTCCAAAACCAAAGGGGGAGGTGAATAGGCCCGGGCGAGGAGGGTATACCCTGTGTAAGGAGCTTGGACTCAGCGAAACAGACTATCAGATTGTGCGGGTTCGTCCCTGCGTTGAACGTACTAATTCTTGTTGCCATATTCACACTGGTTTTGTAGAGACATGTGCAGAAGCTTGTTGAAGCTAATCTGGAAGGCAGGCTGCCACTCAGCGACCAAGACCACGATAAAGTTGACTTGATAAAGCAACAGGTGAATCGTTCGTACCTATCCTTCATTAGCATAACGCGACTCACGGTATTTGAACGTATACAGACCAAAACTAGATTCAACTTTCTTGCCAACCGCTATGAACATGATTGGCCAATCGAAGATTTCATCAGACTGAGGTTGAAGCAGTTGAAGCAGGACTGTAAAGCCGTGGACGCTGATACTCGGCTGAGGCAGGTGGCAAGCAAGCTTCCTCCCGCGGTTAGGCCCCGCAGCCCGTGTTTATAAGGTGTGGTGTAGTAGTACAAATCGAGTTGGTGGCTTGGATGGTTGTCGATCATGGCTCTCGACCTCTCATTCATGCTATCTGTGGGGTTTCATAGTCTGCAGTACCGTCTTGTCATACGCACTCAATGCTGATGATTATGTTGTGATTCTGTGCTGAAATATCTACAAGTACCACGAGATGGTGAAAAGCTGATCGGTGATGGTTGACTGGTTTGCAGTGGACCTCGGAAGCCGGAACCGAGCACAGTGAACCGGACTAGCATCCAACTTCATGCTTTGAGCGCCAGCGATAGAGGTAATCGGACTGGTGGCCAACGGCTCAAGCTCAAGTTGAGCCTGAGACCACCACTCCTTATTCTTGCACATCTCGCTCCCTCTTACTCAGCAGTCTAAAGATACGTGATGACCGAGAGAAACTCTCTGAATATGTCTGGCATCTCATAGACGTTCTGTGAGTCTCGGTACCCTCCCCTATCTCCCTCCAAACTGACCTGGCACTGGCAATCGCACCCTATAATGAAGGGTGACTCGTATTCTATTGACGCAGCCAGGCTAGCCCAGTTCTTCATCCTGTCTCGGCTATAGACACGGGGAATCGCGATTGTCCTTGTGCGTCGGTCTCTTCTACTACCTTACTATTGTCCAGTCTCATGTGCGCCTGATACTTTCATCTCTCTCCTCGATGGCAGCCAGTTAGTCTTCGTCTCCTCCGATCATTTAACACTTTGCCATGCTTTTCCAGACAGTGACAATCCCGAGGTGGAGGTTTATATTCAGATTTCAACACCCGAACCACTTGCGATCCTCTTGACGAATTTTGCTGTGGCTCGTCCAAAGTTAATATCTTCGTCATTGGTCCGGTGCGTTGATCCGGTACTGCTGGTTCCGTTTCACTAAGGGTCAGAGTTTAGGACTGTTTTCCTCAACTTCATACATCGTACCAACGGCACCCTGTACTTATGAACCAAGCCCTCGATAAGGCCTCAATACTCAGCTCTCGAGTATAAACATTACGACCTGGTTTCATGTCTCTGAACGCAGAGATTCGTTCTGGTTATGTTCAGGACTAGCTGTTCCGCTGATACGAATTCCCTGTGACCCACAATCGGAGCATAACGAACGTGACGAGGACTTGACGAGGATATAGAACTACGGTGGAGGATTGCATCCATCAAGTTAGCGGCGTAGTACCCGTGATTGATCCTCTTGCAAGTCCACAGTGTAGGTGATGGAATCACCACGTTGGTGCCTTGAGGTAGCTTCTCCTTTCCTACGGAAGCTTCTTTTCAGTTTACTTGCTCATCGATGGAATCTCGTATCCAGGCCACACTCTCGCCTCTCTCACCATTAACCATTCGTTTAGTCGCTTTCTCACTCAACATCAGTAACCTCTTAGTCCCTTACACTAGTAATCCTCGTTATGACCGTCATCAAGATGAATTCGACGAGTCAGGAAGTGTTTTGCGTGGGTCAAGGTCATCCTTGAGATGGTACGTCCAGTTCATCGCCATAGCTTGATCTTCTCATCTAAATGCGAATAGGTCTCTACCCCATACGTTCATGGTGTTCCTCGTTTTCCTTTTCTCAGAGCTCACTACCAATCACCCCGGGCGTGAGTGCCATGCACCACTCCAAGGCATCCTCCCTGTACTGTTCGGGGTTCTCTCTCAAGCCCATGTAGTATATTGGCGACCTCATGCCCAACAACTTGGTTTGCCATCGTTCAGCTGGCTGATTTCATATCCCCATTATTCATCCATTGATACGACAGATACTCTAATCTTGGCGTTACTTTTCGCTACCGCCATAGGGACGATCCTTTCGTCAGCGATTACCCCTTCACGTGGCGATTTCCTGAGGCTGAACTCAGGAACAATTGTTCTGTTGTATACATCGTTCCAATCCCTTGGTGTCATCCATCCCACCGCCCTCGAAGAGGATATCTTTTTCTACCGCCGGATTTCATTCATATGTGCTGTCGCATCGATCTGGACTCTGCTCTTTGCGCGGTGCCCCCAGTCGTACTCAGTCATTTGGGCTATATGGACTTCCACGTACCGGGATGGTATTTCTGCGAGTCTCCAGCTGTGGTCACCTTCACCGATGCTCTTTGCAATGCTAATTCTGATTCTTGGAACCCCCATGTGTTCCGTTCAACTGAATCTATCCGGGGTTGGGATCGGAGGCAGTGGTCAAAACACAGCAGATGACGTTATTCACCATCTGGCGCAGCAGCACATCCCATGGCTCGGATTTTCTGATTCAGGTTGGGAAATGCCGAATGGATTCCAGGCTTTGTTGGAAGTTGTCAGAAACTACTCAGTGTGGATCTCTGTCGCATAATAGGCCCCTGTAGATCTCTTCATCGTTCCAGGTAGTATCATAAATTGTAGAGGGATAGAAATGCACGCGCAATACTATGTATAATTGATCGCTTTGGTTACCAGCAGTAAATTATGGCGTACTAATCCACAAGCGTCGCTCTCTCCAATCAGGGCCAAGCATGTATATGAAGAGCATTTGTGTCCGAATACCTCATAGGGGCTAACATGAGTCCATACCAATCGAGCGCCGAAGAGGAGGGGGAAAGACAGAGCGACTCGAGGGTTGATCTTCTTGAAAGCGAAATATTATTTTGTAGGATCATGACCATGAAAAAAGAAAGAGCACATAGTGCGAAGAAAGTTTACTCGTAAAGTCTGAGTTGATGCGCCCTTCGACGACATCGGCTTAGCATGATGCACGGGAAGATACCCAACCGTTGAGTTAGCGAACCCGGGTACATACAATGAGTACCACATCACCTCTTGAAAGGATTGACTCGGGGTAGCTGCAGAGGCACGCCTGGTAGATCATTGCCATAATGATTGTCCACGATTGCAGGACGAACTATGCAAGGACGAGCTGGGTTTGAGGAGCTAAGTGGAGCAAGCTCACTCAATCAAGACGCGTAAGGTCCTGAGTTCAACCCGAGATTATGATCAAAATCGTCAGGGATCAGAAGGACAGCGAGCAAGTTTTCGGGATCCCTTACAGCGGTCTTCAAGTAGATGCAGACCTTTTGATTTTCTTCGCTTCAGGATTCACGCTCGGGTTTGTATAGCCTATAGTGCCAGTGTGGAGCAGAGCGCTTTCTCTGTTTATTTAGATGATCAAACACAGTAGTATTTCAAGAGATCCAGTACCTACGATGGTATTCTCTTCTCCCAACTTCTTAATCAAGTCTGCCCGCCTCTTTCTCACTTCTCGGTCGGAAACGCGCACGACCGAAGGGCACAAAGGAGATGATCGTCTTCATGTCCCCGAGTTAGAGCCAGGTCCGTCATGTACGCAGGCGCATCACCATCACCAAAACCACTAGAGTGGCCCAGAGCGTCGTATACAGCACTCTAGATAGCTAGTAGAGACGAAGCGGAAACGCCAAATAGCACATTACTGGCAGGCCTCGGAAATTGGACATGTTCGTTGGTAGGTGCTATCTGATCCAGTCCGAGGATCAGTGCATTGAAAACTCTGTAGCCTGAGCGTAGATCCTGAAGCGAAGGAAATCAACAAGGTCTACATTTTTTTGAAACTGCTGTAATTGAAAGGGAACGGCACGGCTTGACAAGATCATCTTTGATGTGAGCCGGACTCGCAAACTTGAGGGGGGCGTCGCAATAAAACGAACTGGAGGTCGGGCATATACACCTGCAGGGGCTGCAATTGACGATACATAGATAAGTATGCTCTTCGAATTCGAGACCTGCAAGATAGGTAGCTGGTCCAAGTGACATTTAAGTTGGCGGACGTTGATGAACAGTGACGCGACACGTGATAAAAGCTTCTTCTTTTCTGATTGTTCGCTGCGATATCCTCCTACCCTCCCTTCGACAGATGACAACGTTCCTCAGGCAAGCGCAGTACATTCGTTATTATCTAAGGACGATTTATCTAAGCCTCAAAGAGTAAAGGCTCATATTAGTTACTAGTACGTATCCGCTGCGTTTTCCTCCCCTCGAACCTGACTTCGGCATTTTTAGAAGTTGGTGCTATCTCAGTATTCATTCGTCTCCACTCCGTGTAACATGCAACGGCGTGTGCCTAGTTACGCGAGGCTCCTATGGTTCCCCGTCTCTGCATTCCCTCTGCATTTTGCTCCAATACCTTGTCAGCAGTTCAATCACAGCAACGTCTTACATGCTGCACAATCAATCCAATATTAACGGTATCACTTGAGGGTATTATAGACGTGCGTGATGCTCGTCGTCTGGCTTGTATAACTTTACCCCCATCCTGACTAGGCGGAAGTGCATTTTTTCAAGGATCCTTACGGGGCACAACTCTGCTTCCCCAAACACGATGAACCACGTAGCAATCATCTTCATCTAGAGCGAATGCTTCCAAGTCGCAGCAGAGTGTAGCAAGGTGCGCGACGCGCTATCACCGTCTTGCAAAGATATCCCGTACCAACGCTGAAACCTTATTCTAGCTGTTAATTTCAAGTCACTTTACGGTTATACCAGCTATGATTTTGACTTGAACAAGATTCGACCCAGGAAACATACTGCTGTCGATGAGCAGCTCAAACTACCTCCTGGTGGGTACATCCATGAGTCTGTTTGTACAATTTGTCTGGGTTGACAACACAGTTATGATCATCGTCTTGTACCAAGTCGCTCATAAGAAAACTTCAAACCAGCTGCAAACCCGATACCGAGCAGACCGCGATGAACTCGTTCAGTAAGTGGCTCCGCTATCATTGAACGTGTTGTTTTCCACTCCGATATTGACTTGAACCCAATAACATATTCGCCAGATGCTTTCAACCCGTCACGTGTCCTATGTCTCCAAGAAAACAAACCTACTTGTGCCTCCAATCTGCCTCAGAAAAATCGAGCGATCTAGAAACTCCAGGAGAACGTTAACGGTACGCACGAGCACGTTTTACCTCGATTTGGGATGCTTAGCTGCAGTTGATCGATTTCTAAGGTCTCACGAATGCACTAGGGGCAGGTTTTGAACTGAGTTCGTCATCTCAGAGTTCCCTTCAGAAACATCCTTATCGCAACCTTGCTAGACCCGATCGATGTTTAGAGCTTCTACATACCCCCAAGGAGGAGTTCTCACGGTGCGTTTCTCGGACTATGGTGGAGGACGTTCGCGAACTTGCCTGGACGAGTGATCTGATAGGGGTTGTATGTATAAAAGCTTATCAATTCATTATGCTACAGGTTTATTCGCATCCCGTTTTACAGGTGTGACCAATCGTACACCGACTGGCCTCCCCTGAATACCCCAAGGAGGGCGGTGTCTCGTCTACACGATTTTCACAGAAACCTTGCTATGATTGCTATGGGATTTCGTACATGGACCGGCGACTGGTCAGTGAGACTGTGCATCCTTTTCACGGATGGCCGGTTTGGGCGTATGGAAGAATGTCCCTACTCCTTGAGCTCCTAACGGGTCGTGGGGACGATCTACATCCTCTTTCAGTAGGTATCATATTGCAGAGGTACGACGCACGACAGAGCAGATCACATCTTGATATCCTTCCTTCTAGGACCTCACTGCGAACGCGAATACACTATCTATTCTAACATCGGGGTTGGGTAGGGAATCCCAATATCTCCACTGTTCCGGCAGACTGATATCGCCCTGATTTTACACCGTGTTGACTCATCCTAGAGGAACCCTAGATTCTTTCTTCCAGTACCCGGAAGTGTATGAAGAAGAGACACACGATCTCTCTTCAGTGGACTCAGCTCTCATCAACCTTGAGATCTCTTGTTGGATGGTAAGGTTTTATCGCTTTCTCTCTTGCTCTGCGATCACTAATCCTTCACGTTTAGATGACCTTCCGAATTGGCTCCAGGGGTCGCAACTGTGAGCACAGGGAACTAAGAGGAGCTGTCAACAATGGTGCGCATGGTCTATCCATATTGTTTTCTTTTGGATCTCATGCTTAGTCACGGTATTCGGTGTTCAGATCTAATGGAACACGCCTCCTGTTGAAAGCTCTGGTACAGCTCGTCCTACTTCTATCCCCCCATCCGGTAGGAGTCGCTCCACTCCCTTCCCTCATTCGTTCGTTTCATTCTAGAGATCAATAATTGATCACACCTTCTCCCTTTAGCCCAACGTGTAACTAGCCTCGCCTCACCTATCTTGTCTCGATGCTGTGCTAACATGGACTTCAAGTTCACGCAGGCACCCCTCAGTGTTTTATCTGTTTTTAAAATACTCTGCGTAGTCCGCAGCCTCCGTTCACTCGGTAAGCCAAGAACTCTTGGACATTTCTTTCCTGATTTGCGGCATCTTTCCTAGTTTTCCTTCATCTGATGTGACTCGACAGAGAGCAAGTAGAGTGTCAGTAAATCAAATATGTATACGTATCTTATCATAACAAGAGGTAATAAAAGATAGAACGTCCAAGAGCCTACCGGCCGAACATTGAAGCAAGACAAATTATAGCTACGCATCCAAGCGAGAATGCACAAAAAAAAAACACCTCCCAGTCATGATCCTACCAAGGCAACTACTAATAGAATGGAACGGTGCTGGAAAAGAATGAGCGCACTGGTTTGAAGAATTTCGCGACGGGGCAGTGAAGGTTAAGAATTATTAGGAGTTGTTTTTGGACGCTACTGTGAAGGGGGAAATCGTCACTCCTCACGAACGAACATGGTGCTATAATGGAACGCTACTCACAGATAATAATGATTCCTAAAACCAAAAATGTATGATCAGTGCTCAGCGGCCATACAAGTCAATGTAGGGTCAAAAGAGATGGAAACCGGCTGAGTGAGAGTAGTACCACACTCCATGAGCGGTTGGTAGAGTACACAAGCCTTGAGCGTGAAATCTGGAGATAAGCAGAACGAAATAGCCTGCTTTGAGCGAGTCTACGAGTGGAGATACCTGACGCTTAGTGGTGCGTGCAAGCAACGCTGAGGTGTGATAGGCTTGGTATCATTTGGAACCTATTAGTTAGAATCTTACAAGCAGGGTCCTGTCCGTCACGAAATCTGTCCGTCACAACTTGGACCCTCCTCTCGCCCTCGGCCAGTGATAAATTTCCCCGCGCTCTCGGTCGGCCGGCAGCCCTCCATGCCCGTACAGCTAGCACGAGAGCCATTATCCCTCTTCAAGGAAAATTCTCCATTACTTGGAAACCCGGATTGATTAAGAACTCATACTACTGGAGGTCTATGCCCACCATATTTACTGTCTGTATAACCTTATTTCATGGGTCTGGCTGCCCATACGAACGTATACATATCGGTCCTTTGAAAACTGAGCCTCGAGCTTGCCAATCTTTGATGAATGAGTCACTTTTACACTGATATTTCCTCTTTTGCTCGCATTTTTCCTCACAATATTGAGGCTCAACAATTTCCTTAACGAGTGTTGTGTTCTTGCCCTGTTCCTCTATCTCCCCTGTCCCTTAGGTCCCTTATGCTCTTCGTGTTCCCTCCTATGTATTATTAACTCCTTTTCTCTTTACATTTATACCATTCCCTTCTTTCATTCACCTCTGCCTGGCCATGCCTCCTAAGGCCAATCCGAACACACCAACTGATGCTGAGAGGAAGAGACAATCACGTCTCCGACAGTCTTCTCAACAACGCGCTGCTCAAACAGCTCGAAACTCCCTTGCTTGCAGCGACTCTCGTATTCATGATGATGCTCCACGCCTGCCACCCCTATCTGACGCCCAAAGAAAGCAGGCCTCTCGCCAGGTTCGCTCAGCCCTCATGCAGCGCTCTGACACGGCTCGAAACTCTCTTGCACAAGCCGATCAGCGTCTTCAAGAGGCTCTCCCTCCCCCAGACGACACTCCTTGGTGGACTGGTGCTCTACTCAAGAAGCTTAAGCCTGTTAGCATCGGATGGCGCGATCCTTGCGAACACTGCTCTGCTGTTATCCTGAAATCAGACAAGGCTGGGTCCTGTTGCAAGAAAGGTGATATGGTTGTTCCTCGCCTCAAGCTCTATCCTGACGAGATTGGAGAGTTGATTCGAGAGAGGCCTGCGTACCTAACTGATAAGGCACGCATTCTCAACCGCGTCTTCGATCTTGCTGTCATAGGGTCCTCTCATGGCTGGGGTGTTCGAGGTCATGGCAGCAATGTTCAGACGACCGGCCCATGACAGGCTGCTATCTCTGGACGCACCTATCACCGACTCCTTCCTTCTTCCAACCATTCCACCTCTCTGCATTGGCTGCTCTATGACGAGATCCAGACGGACTACCATAACAACTTGCCACCCGACCTCATAGACCTGTTTCATGTCGCCCTTCGCACCCATGGCATCTCTGGCTCGAAGACCCACAACGGTGCCTCTGGCGGGAGGAAGAACTAATTCGGTTCTTTCTTACTTGGTTTTTTTATTATTGGTGAACGGCTCTTTTGAGCTCATGGCAGGACGAACAGCTCAGGACAGTACTGCGGTTTCGACAATTGGTACTCCCTATAGATTCATGGATTGACTTTCATATTTTTGTTTCGACTGATTCTGTTTGTTTCTACTTATTCTACTCTCCACTATAATGTTATATCCTCCTTGACATCGGATGTGTGTGCGTAACTGGTACAAAGCCTCTGAGGGCCAACAATACGACGGCCCGCGGGTGTCAGTTTACTTGTACTGTATAGTGGTAAATTGGTGGTAAGAACTTTTCTGGGGCTAGGACACGTGACTGGCACTCGCGAAAGTTCTGACCTGTGACTACAGTCACCTCTCAGCGACGTGGTCCTGATGCATAATACTCGCTCTCAAAATAAACCATACTTTACTATATCTGGAATCTGGAAATCTCGGGATACAGTCCAACTTTTCCAAATCCTCGGTCTCGTCGCTACCGTACCATACTCAAGCAAGCTATCCGTGCACTGAGAAACAAAATCAAGGCGTTTCATCTCGTCTGGTGGTCATGTTACTCGCAGTTTCGAATTCTCGATCTCCTTTTGCAAACTATCTTCCTATTCTGTTTGCGGCTCTTTGGGTAATGTCCGTCAATGCGGTCATTCTCCCACTGTTCACGCCGTATTAAATCGGACGTGTCCAGGGCAACCTAGACAAAGAAGCTGAAAGGCCGATTCAACCTGGCTGTCCCATGTCTTTATACATATAAAGCCCACTCAATGTTTTCAGTTGTTCACTTCTGCCAGCACAAGCTACTCTTCTTACTCAATCCAGCAGTACTACAGGCTATCTTCACTCGCTAACGCTCGATGATACCACAGAGAGTTTTGGGAGTTAGACGGTCTTTGCAGGTTCAGAAGAGGTGCTTGGAGGAGTTGGAAGTGTTAGAGACTGAAGCTGCAAGCCTTCTTCTACGCGTCCAGCTGAAGTCCATCGAGCGCGAATTGAAGCCTACAGCCAATCCAGTCCTTTCGCTGACTGATGCTGGGAGCAAGAATAAACTTAGGGGAAAGAGGTCCTCTACATTTTGCGGATCATTGACCTCGGGAGTAGCAGGCGAAGAGGGACGTTCCGCAGGTTCCGTCGCACTTTATCCGCAGGTCTGTTACAGACCTTACTATCCTCTTGCCGTATTTTCTCTTCCTCACAATCAGCTGTGGACCGACGTACTGCTCTAGGACATGCCCGTCATCGCGAATACGAACGTCCCAACTACTGGTGCAGGCGGAGACGACGAGGATATCACGATCGCTGCAACTATCAGACTCCCGACTCTCAACAGAGAAGATGGCGAAGCTCCCCTTGAGGGCAAGCCAAGCGCACCAGAAGCCACAGCGCTGGCTTGCGATAAACAAGCTAAGTCAGTTTCCCCAGAAACAAGTGCAGAAAAATGGACTACATCCGCGTCGGTCTGCTCCGAGGTGAGGCTACCTATATTTATTTCGCTCATTGTTGCCGCCTGGTCACTTTACTTATTTCATCTCAGATTGCCACGACCAACCACCATGATCACACTGAAGAGAGCGTCGATGAGGGACATCCGACGGATGGCACCGAAGGCGCAGCAGATTCATACAACAACAAGAGAGTGGCGCAGAAGCGACCCATTCCGCAAACCCAGGAAGAACTTCCTCAAAAGCAACCACCCAGGCCATACAAACGCGGAACCTGGATAGTGGGACCAAAGAACCCTCGTCCACCGCCCATTCAAAGAAGCGGACAGCAACAATACTATGTCGATAGTATCATAGATTCGAGGTTTGTTCCATGGGGGAAAACATACAGAGTCGAGTATCTGGTCAAGTGGAAAGGCTACGATGAACAGGATGCGACGTGGCAAACAACAACAGATGTCAGTAAAGCACCTGCGAAAGTTTCCACGTTCCATAGACAGCATCCCAACAAACCCAGCAAAACCAACATGCCGAGCGGCATGTCAACTCTCCCGCGAAGACAGCGCAGCAGATCAGGCGATGGGCATTTAAGCACCTGAGTCTATACCCGTCTCTTGAGAAGCTTGAGAGGTCGGGTATGACGACGGCCGGGTCTTGCAACCCTTACTTATGGTATTTCTCGGGAGGTACAAAGATAGACTAAATTTACACGGATATGCTCAAAACGTGACCATGGCTTGTTGTAGAGAATTAGATATGGAGAATGGATGGATCTACAAGACTCTTGAAGTGGCGACTTGGTAATCAGGGCTCGGAGTCTTCGCTGGGTTTATTGGAAGAGGAAGGTTCCCTGGTTTTCCGGGTGCGCTCCAACTTCTGCTCCTTGTGATACTTAATCACAGTCCGCGCAAATTCAGTGACGGGCCACTCGTCCTCGTAAAGCCCCAGGAAAGGATATCGAGCTTTCACCTGTGAGAACATTCGCTCATCTCCTCACGATGTACAACAACACAGAGCAACTTACCTTTGCGCGGATTACAGCTACCCTCTCCGAGCTTTGCTGGGTCAAAGTTAGCTCCAAGTCCAGATGCTCCTCGCATAGTGATTTCACCAATTTCTATTCTCGAGTATGAGTGAAGTGTGGAAGGGAGTTTATAAGTGAACGCGTAGACATACCCTCACGTCTTGATATAGAGAATTCGCCCAGCCCAACTGTTTCGAGAGGCTGTAGCCTTTTGCTCCTGGCTTTCCTGCTTCTCCAACGGGCCTCGGTATAATTGGACTCCTCTCGGGGTCGACCGACGGAGTAGTGGTATCCGGCGTATTTTCCCTTGCCACGCCAGAAGGGCCGGCGATAGCGTCTTCTCGATCTACACCCTTTCCTTTCTCAAGACTGGATCTGACAAGAGGGGTCGAATCTTCGACAGGCGGAGTCATCGAGCTCATTAATTGTTCTAATCTAGGCGGGTTGACGTGTACATTCAAGTCTTCAATGTCGTCCATAGCGGCGTGGGGAAACGGCGTGGGGGATCTGATACGAGGTGGGGGGTCGGGTTCCTCAGAGGGAGAGACCGGTGTTGCAAAACGAGCGATCTTCGAAGGGATTGGTCGACAGAGATCCCAGTTACCGGCCAGCTTTAATCCTTGTCGCCGAGAGAAAACTTGTCAGTTGCGTGTGACATGTACAGTGACTCGCTGGATGAAGGGCACGCACCATGATGTTCATCAGGGATGATAATTTGGTGGTCAAGACTGACATGATGAGGGGAAGGAAGAAAAAAGTGATCAAGAGATCGGAGGTAGTCTGGGTTGATGGTACCATCCATGGGTAGTGAAGAAAAGGGTGAGCCACGCGTTCGGTACAAGGCCCCCCCCAAGCCTCTTGTTGAATTTCGGTTGGCTATCAGCTGGATCAGTAGTTTCCGGACAAATACGGACAAATCCCACGCAGAACTGTGAGCTTGCGGTGAACACGCTGCAAAAAAACCGGACTCGGAGATCCGAGATGAAAGCAGCTGGCCAAAACACGAAGGGTGTGCCAAACACCATCGTTCAGGTAATTGCTCCAAAACCGCCAGTCAGCACTATATTTCTGGCCATGAATGACCCCGACAATCGCCCTCAAACTATCGACTTGACCTCGCCAGCGCCCACACATGCCCACACACTCTCTGAAACTGTTGAGTTATTCTCACCCTGGTCATCAGCTAGCCACTGAAGTTATCCTCCGCACATGCAGGTCAAACCTGTGTTGGGAGACTCAGATGAAACCAAATCCGCATCGTCGTCAGACATAGAAGAGGAAACAGGGAAATTTGTGGATGCACCTCTTGCGGAAGCCGCTGAGCCTGCAAGACGCTTTGAGCTCCAGGTGCGATAGACCATCAAGTTTGTATCCAGACCTAGAGTTAAGCTTAAAACACATGCACTGTAGGAACACCCGGTGGCTGGCAGCTGCAGCTCGTTCAATGGGCAAGGAATTAACCCCAAATCAGTGGTGCCTGTGAGAGCTTGCTATCCAAACTATCCTAGTCATAACCCATCTCTGAAGGGTGTATCTAGGAAGCTTTAGCCATGCCTTCGACCAGGCGAGAAACAGCAGCGGCCCTTCATAACTTAGAAGCGTCTCGTCTAGAGGGCAAGTTGATCGAATTCTTACTGATGGTTATGGCTCTGTTGTTGTTCGTCATCGCCTTGGAAATTGCCTACATGATTCCGCTCTTTCAGAGGCTCGTATTGGATAGGAGCGTAGCGAATAGTCGGTTGCCGAGCATCTTTTCTCGGTATCACTGTCGCTCTTAGAAGAGCAGGGCCTATAGCTATCGTATGGACCAACAAGAGGGGTAACTTGTTCTGGATAAGTTGTGGCCGCCCAACCAATATCGTTATATATATAAAGTGATTCCATTGTTGATCATAATGCTAAGTGATAGGCGTTAAGAGGACAAGAGGATGAAGGAGGGCAAGGACAACGAGGCTCAAAGGGCACGTGTACAAAGCGCTCCGTGAATCTGACAGACCAGTTTCAAGCAACAATTACAAGAGTATAACGATCCGTCTATACTCTCAGCCCCGGTAATGAGCGCTGAGCTGTTGAAATCCTTTTCGACAAGGAGCATATATCTACACGATGTACGAAAGCGGGCTGCTTTTCAACGAGAGGTAATCGATAGATATTAGGAAGAGAAGAGAAATGGATGGTCAACTAAGAGTAGTGGTCAGGAAGAAAGAAGAAAAAGGCCGAGAAATTGTAGGCGGAGAAGAGCCAAGGCAATCGGAAAAAGAATCAATGAAATCCTTCTAGGATGATATCAACAGTTTCCCCAATCTGATCCAGGCGTATCCTCTGCGCGTCGGAGAGAGGGTCCCAGAACTCCTGTGAGTCCACTTTCGGCCCCAGAAGGATGCAGGCGAAGTCAAGGGGACATGTGACAAAGGGAGAGACCCGGGACGCAAATAGCTGAAAGAGAACGATTGCTCGGCAGCAGACAGATTGCAAGTGAAGGCGTCGTAAGCCGGGAAGGAGGTTCATCGATCCCGCAGGGAACTTGCGTGTTGGGGGGATAGTGAGTCTCTCAAGGAGATGTGTGACATTTCCCCCCCGTTTCATGGACGCGAGATCTTCGGAGACATAGAAATCCGCCCTCCAAGGTAAGACGGCCTCGTTTCGAGGACACACAATGGACAATTCCCTGAGCTGGGGTAAAGCCTCAAAGAGTGGAAACATCCTCTCCCAGAACGCACAAGAGGCCACACCATAGGTAGTCTGCAGCTTCAGCGAGAGAAGCTGAGCGGAGGAGGCCTGTAACATCGTGATGACTTGCTCGACCATGACGCCACGACCTTGGGGCATGTCTTTGGTGCCGAGCGGGGGCAGCTCTAATTCCTGAAGTTGAGGTAATCTGAGCAGGGGGATGACCACAGGGCGTGTGCTTGCAGTGGTAAAGTGAAAATGGCGAAGTCGGGGTAAGATAAGAGGTTTCAGGTTCTTGTTGCCTCCGCACCAGCGGCTAAGGGTAACACAAAGAACTCGTAAATTTCTCGCTTCCTCGAGAACTGTCCAAAGGAGATTGTGATCCCGGATGCGTGTTAACGTGAGAGTGTCGATTTGATGGAAATGGAAAGTGTATCTAGACAAGGATTCCTGATCTAGAGTGAGCTCTCGCAAGAGTGGGGCACCGCTGGAGCCCGAGAAGAAATCAAGCGAAGGTGGTGACTGGCGAGTGGCGCAGGGGCCGACTGTTTCGTGCATGTCAAGGGAGAGGCGCTCCAGCTTTGAGAAGCGTGAGGGAGGAAGGGGCATATCGAGAGGACACCACCAAGGTATGGAGATGCACAAACTCTTGAACCGACTGGCCTCTTGTAAAAGGCGTTGGATGAGGATGCCGACTTCTTGTACATCAACGAAAACATCCAAAGCTTGAGAGCCGCTCCATTGCAACTGTTGGTCCAACTGAGGGAGTAGATGGTCGTTCGGGGCTGAATGCAGATGAAGTTCGACAGATGTCCAGATGAGAGGGGATTCAGTCACGATGTAACGCCAATGGCGGCAGACTAGGGAATAGATTCGAAGACGTAAGGATCGCATTCCGAGCACCGGTTTCAGACCATACGGTTCGCCTAGGGAACATATCATCCCACGGATGCTTTGTAAAATAATCTTCAAGATGATTTCATCGGGGAGGCGACGACCGTTCGCAGGCGATATATCAATGTTATCGTAGACAGAGCTAGAGGGCTGTTCTGTTGCGGGGGGGGAGTTCCTCGGTCCAGGTTCGTTGGACCTGTGGGTGTTACTGTAAGGTTCATAGTGTGTATAGAACACGGAGAAAAATGCTGGCTTACACTTGAGACGATAATTCCCGAGCAGAAATGGAGGCCACCGGAGCTTCTTCGAGAGCACTATCCAGGGGACGAGATAAGTCTACTGGGAAGAAACAACTGGCGTGTTGTAAACTGACCTTGCTGCTGAAACAGATAGCAAATAAGCTACAGCGTCCAGATCGGACCCTTCGTCATCTTTGGAGACATCGTCTTCCCCCAAACGGACATCGGAGGGGTCCTGGGCCCAACGTGGCAATGATTCCAGGAGCAAGCCGGGCAGAGGCCCGTAAGGTGAGCCGAACGAAGAGTCGGCACCCTGGAACGAGGTACTGTGATACAGAGCTAAGCAAAAGACACATTCTCTGGACGATAGTTCCTCACGAGTTGTCAATCATTGTGAAACGCTCAAGATGATCGTTATCCTCATGATCGCTGGGCTCGGTGCCGTACTTGCTCGATTCTTGTGAGAGAGGATGATGAGAGTGGTCCTGTAAAATGAGTCTGGTAGATTGAGCAGAAGGGCTATGGCGTGAAATCGGATCACTATATTGATCATATGAGGAGAGACGGATGACGGAAACGCACAGGCAGTTAGTCACTGGGGAAGAAGGTTCTCGAATATAGCTTCCTCCGTAATCATTGTACCTGGCATCGTCTTTCTGTGTAGAAGAACAGAGAGGACCGATACTATGTAAATACCTATGACAGGAAGTTTCAGTCCCGAAGCAATCATTGGGATAGGAATGGGAGATACAAACGAATTGCTGGTACCTGGGGTATGTTCGCGTATATGACCAGGTTCGTGATTAGTATACTCGACGTTGTATTGCTGTGAGGTGTTTGAAAACGAGTCAGGGGAGAAGATGTCGCCCTCCGTCAGAGATCTGAAAGTCTGGTCAAGATGCGAATGATATAAAAGGAGTAGTTGGGTGCCAACACGCATGAGTTGCTAATCGCTGGATCATAATACTCCCGAATATAGCTAGTTCTGCAGTTATCATGCGTGGAGCTAGAATCTTCCTTTGAGATGTCCCCGAGAGGGCCGATAGCCGGAGGTAAAGGGCTAACATAGCAGTCAGTTTGTAGGCCATGCAGAAACAGTCATAGGAGGTAGGTACGCACAAGCTGTTTCCCGGCGTATATTCGCGAATGTAGCCCTCCCCGAGGTCTCTATTTTCGTGAGTGTCGAAGGAGCCATCCAAGGGGTCAGGCTGTGTACAATACTTGCTTTTGAGCGGAGAAGCTGCGCTCTGATGGCAGTCCGGAGTGGATGAGGTGTCAGCGGACTTGGCAGACTTTGTTGAAAGGCTGTGACAGGAGAGGACGAGGATGCTCAACGCAAGCGCTTTGTATATATGGAGAAGACTCACAAGTTACCCATTTCAGAATGTAGGGTAAGAGAGCGGGAGCATGCAAGGGTGTATCATATTTATATGGGTTGCTGGACAGCAAGCCCAATAATATGCATTGATTCGCGTCGTGCCTTGTTGCGGGAGAGATTACCGAGCACGGGTTTCCTGGATCCTTTCCTAAATTGGCTTTGGCGATCAGCAAGGTGCACAGTAGCAAGGACTACTTACTGGACTCAGCGTCTGAGGGTGAACCTGAAGAGGAGTCGGGTATCCGGGTGATGTTTGGAGTGTGCATTGGATCGATGTGCACCTCGGTTACATCAGCATCCGCAGGGAGAACATGCGCGGGATCCTGCTTTGGTCTCTGCGTGATAGGAAAACAGACCGTCAAACTGAGATCTCGATTTGCCCTACAACGGCGACCGGTGAACCAACGTACGCCAGGACTTGAATCTCGTGTTGAGGAACGAGGCAAAAAGTCCGACTGCGCAGGAACAGTGGTAGAAGCAGGGTCATATGAGCTTTGAAAGAGAAATCCCAAAACCCCCACAGCTCCTAGATTGCTGAAGGAGAGAGCAGGGATAGAAGGGGCTTAGTGAAACGACCATAGCGGAATTTGAACGAAGGTTGGTTGAAGAGAGCGACGCGATCACGTGCTCTGGTCAAGGCGTCTGTGACTCTGAGGATACCCAGCGCGTCAACTCGAAGTTCGTATTTGAAATAGTATTTGGTCTCGGTCTGCTTGGAGTCCAAGGTGTATAAGGTGTTAATACGGCGTGTGCCCTTAAAATTAATGCACAGGTGTTACTCTCGTGGAACGAAGGACGGTAGTATTAAAAGAGGTGAAACGGCTGGCCGCTTTCAATCTAGGACAATTGGGGCATAAAGAGTATACTAGGGGTCGTCCTCGACTCGTCGGTTGATTCCGTGTAGACAGCACTATGGTCTTCAGCCTTCTACCTGTCGCATAGGAGACGACCTTGCTCGAGATTGCGAGGATGCGTGCTAGGCCTGGTTCGGCGGCGCGGGGATCAACAAGAGGATCGCCCATGTCATGAACCCACAGACGAAAACCAGACAGTAATTGACTGCCACATTCCCGAAATCGTATATCCTAAGGAGAGTTTTTAGTAGTCCCGAAAGATAATACACTGTGAAAATGAACGCACTCGGCTGCAATGAAGGTGGAGATGGCACGTTTCCCCTCGAGTAAGTCTTGTAGGAAATTCCCATTTTTTATCACGTTCACGATGCCTATAATAGCAAATGGGATGGAAATGACAAGGAGACAAGTGGAGAAGGGCATGCGTGGAAGTTGGATCTGATAGTCGCAGAGGTCGTCCTGCTATGGGTGTGCAGGCTTAAACTTGAAAAGAAAGCGATTAGGCATGATAATATATAGCAGTTCGGCCCAGCCTGAGAGTCCCAAAACGTGCAGAACGGGTTTCCGGATAAAATGATATTTTTCCTCCATGGGGATCTCACAGCTGCACGAAGTGAACGAATGCCCTGGTAATTACGTGAAGTCAGCTCCAGTCAAACGCCACCGTAAATGCGTTTTCCTCACCTTTGGGGCAACTCGATGATCTTTACCCGAAGGGTTGACATCGAGGACACAGCGAGGTGGGTAAGAAATGTTTCCCCCGAGAGAAAAATGGGATTGCCTTATCTCACTAGCTCCCTGAAGATGTGATAGACGGGCAAACAGATACGGAGTAGCATTGTGTGAACGGTGGTCTGTGTACGAAAGTTGAAACTTGAAGTTGATGGGATTGGCTAGTATATGATGGAGGTTCAAGAAGTTATTTATCGGTTTCAAAGCAACCTCAGGCTGCCTACGAATACAAATTCTGTGCCAGACGCTCCGGGGATTATTAGTATGATATGCATGATGACTTGTTCATCTGATTAGTAGCTTAGTCCACGCGTAAGCAGTTCATCTCGACGCTGGTGTACACTTTGGGTCGAGGGAACCATCCTGAAGTGCCCGAAGCGCTCTTTCCCTTTCCCTGTTCGCATACACAGGGAGATTCAGCCTCACTCCACTACTAATAATACGCTATCCACTAGGAAAATTCAATTGTAAACCAAATCTAGCTCTTCGTGTGGCATACCCTAACGCGGGGACAACTAACCGAGAAAAATTCTTTCGCTGTACTCGGTATCAAATGCTTGAGATGTTGACCACTGGCAGGCTATCTATTCTCTGCCTCACCGATACCTCCTGTCTCTGACTCGGAGAAGCCTCGATGGACCAGAAACGCATGGTACTTCCGACACTTGGACCCTATCCCCTGGCAATCTAGCCATCTCGGCTGAATCCCATCGTGCGCGTATCTCGACGGCTCTCAACTGCCACGGAGGGGAAATAGAGTGTCTCTATATCATCCAACGGCGAGAGAGCCAGTTACAGACACTGAGAGGAGTGATTAGATCCGCTGATCTGCCGTTTTCCTACTAGCCGTGCCCAGGCACGTCGTATTTTGGCCGTCATGACGGATTTAATGATTACTTGTCGATTAACGAAATTTGCAGATTGATGACTTGTCGAGGCATGGTTGTTCACATTATGAGATAAGCAGAAACTCCCCCAGGACGACGAACCGTGTAGATCGTTCACCATCCTTCGGACTCGGTTCCTTTACCTTCTATGCTAACACCCAGAAACAGCGCCAGGACGACATTGGTGGGGGAAAGGAGAGAGGAATTCCAGCCCATTCTGTGGCCTCAGGGATCAGTTCTTACTTTCGGATGTAGGCAGTCGAGGACTTGCGGCGAAATTCACGATCGCGAGGTGCTGGTTGTGTACGTCGTGTTTATTGAAAGGAATTTAGTAACAAAACTCCTGCCCAGATTCTGCTGTTCGAGCTCAGTCCGTCAGCTCCTCGTGCTTGGGGATGGCCAGTATAAATTGGGCTGGACTTTACGGACTCATTTCCATCGACTGGCATCCTCTCAAACTTACCCAGTCAGTGGTCTTCAGACAATTTTACTTCTTTCTCTGAGTCTTCTTCCAGAACGCCCCATTTTCGAGGTTCCAATATGAATACTACCTCAACCTACCAACTCAACAAGCTTGTGGCCTTTATTCCCGCCCCGCCTGAGGCCAGGGCCAAGGGTCATACGCGGTATGTTTATTTCTTTGTCTTTGTCGAAGCGACGCCTTACACTTCCTCGCAGGCTGTATTTCTGCGTTCCGGTGGATGCATACACCGCCTTGTTCCTCGTCTTTCTCCTCGTCTCTAGCTGCCTCGTCATCTTTCCTGGTCTCTTCAACAGAGTTCTTTCCTTCTTACGAAGGCTTTACCGTTATCCGGTTCTTCTTTGCCACCTACTTGCACCAGCTATCGTGCCTCCCCCCGCCCCAGTTCCCAATGGGCGCCCGCTTCCTCCCGCCAACAATCCCGATCCCTCTGGCAATAACGCTATTGCTCCGATTGCATCCCCCCCTTTCCTCCAACTTTATCCTCCCATTGATCGACCGCATCACATCGCTCGTGTTCCTCGCTCGCAAGCAGACCGCTCGAACGTGCTGAGAAATCTTGAGCTCGCGGACTTAGAGTTGCCCCCTCTCACCCTCTCTGATTTCACCCCTCCTCGCGCTCGCTCGTCTCGCCGAGGAAGAAGGGGATCTGCCCCTGCTCAATACCACGAGGATCTATGGGAGGTCAAGAGGATCCTGGATTCCAGAGTCGATGGGAAACAGCACGTTTGCCCCCTGCTCTACCAAGTTATTTGGGTCGGCGGTGAGGGCACCCCAGAGGAGATCACTTGGGAACCAGCGATCAACTTCTTTACTGCTCCAGCCATGGTAAGAGCCTTCCATCTGGCGAACCCTGAAAAGCCTGGCCCCATAGTCATCGCCGTGCTTGCCCCTACCCCGCCTGCGGCTTAGCCGTCACTTTCGTCACTGGGCTCAATAGTTCCACGGTCCACACCCAGAATGCTCCTCACACATTCGATCCAATGACCTCATTTCCTACTCAAGTTTCCTTCCGTATCCATTCCCTTCTTTTCCTTCTTGACTGTTCTTTCATTCTTGGTCCTGTCTGTCTTCATATTTTCTATCATTTTTCCTTTCTCTTCCCTTTCCAACTTGTCTCTTGATTTCTCCGTTCCTCTGGGTTCATTAATATGGTGCCTTTTGGTACAGGTTACCAGGTTTTACGTGCAAGTACACACTACAGGCCACTATTTTCTCCTTGTATTTATCCCAATTCCTCAGCTCTCGCGGTGCGCGTAGACTCAAATATATAATTATTGTGACCCACAGTGCGGGTAGCATAAAAAATTATTTATTACAACAAAATTTGCCCTGAAGTCAGAAGAGGCTGAGAACCGTAAGAGAGGAGGATGTGCGGAGACAGAAGGATAGCCCATGAGCACCACGCACACGGGGGACAACTGCTCAGGTAGAGAAAATCTTGGAGCTTGGAAGTTGACGCCGGTTGGACCAGCGCTAGATATGCTCTGTCAGCATCGGAGATAAGATTTACCTTCTGAGCAAACACCATGAACACCATCGAGGACAGTAACCACAGTCACTACCCACAAATTAAGGCCTTATCGCATGTTCCAAACATTTTAGATCTGCTTGATTTAACTATCGCCACCTTAACTTCGGATAAAGAAAAGCCCAGTCTTTGCGGCTTCTCACTGACGCCTGCTATACAGGTTATTCTAGCAGTTTACAATAAAACCTCGATCAGCATCTCGAAAGCCCAACCCGCGTTCGTCAATGCCTTGGTTAACTTTGTGTTCCAACACGACACCCTAGAAAGCCTCGATCAGCTCGAAACATGCCTCCTTGCTTGTTCCTGTGATCGGGAAATAGCAGCCGTCGATGCCCTTCATTCTTTCGCATTAGGGACTCCCTTGCCTCAGTCAGGTCCAAACGTCGTCATGTTTCTTTTCGGGCAGCTATCAGAAGGTATCTTCTCTTGTCTGCAGGACGTTTTGGAAACTCTCCGTGACGAGTATACGGTCAATAGACTCTTTTCGAGAAAGAAGGAGAAGGCAAGGGACAGAGGTCTTCGATCGCTTCTGCGATATCTACACGAGGACAATTCGCAAATGTTTCGTGCGTGTAGTGCCTGGTTCTCTAGATGGCTTTGCTGCAGCGCATCGAGCTACATGGCTGTCGTTTCTTCGGTATTCCCCCCTGCGTTTCAACGTAACATCATACATCAGGGTCAACCGTTGCTGCAAGCGTTGATGGGTCACGCTGTAGTCCTCTGCGATCTTGTTATATCTTCTGGCCCACCAGATGACCTTGCTAGTTCTACTAGTAGTGGGGCAATCGTGGGACTCACGCGGATAGGAAGATTCATGGACGCGGTCGTTGATTACAATAACGAGTTCCGACACATATTTGGACCGGGTTCACGGCTACTATACAATACAACATGCTCCGTGCTTCACAAAGCCAATGGTTGGTCTTTTCCGAACTGCGCCTCCGTTCAAGAGGCGATCATTCCCGCTTACGCCTCCATCGGCTGCGCCATCTACTATCTGGCTACTGCGGATTTTGGACCTTTGGAACCTCTGATAGAACGATTTGCCCCCTCTCAGTCAATCCTTGTCGGACTACCGTACTTGATGCTCTTCCGACTACTCTCCTGGAAGCAAGGCAGCCGGATGTGCTCGAATCTTGTTTGTGGTTGGTCAATAAATTACCCTTCATGCCAGTCGTCACTAATAAGGTTCTGTATTTGAATAGCAAAGCTTCCAGGTTTCACGCAAGAATATTTCCCCAAGTGCGCGCAATGCGGCGTTTTCAGTTACTGTAAAGAAACAGCTTCCTTTCTCCATGAAAATACTAACCAACCCCATATTCATAGGTTGTGCTCCTTGTCAGAAAGCTGCTTGGCGAAACCCTCATCAACGGCACAGGGAGACCTGCAAGGATTGGAAGCTCCTCTCTCAGGTTTGGCCGCGCTACTTCCTGGATGCCACTATGGGTCTTAGGGATGAAGAGTCAACAGCGATGAATATTGATAGTATCCTGCGTGTTCAAGCAGCAGAACTAGATTTTTCTAGTGAGCGCATTGGGCAGCTCACGACTACACTACTCCGGGATGCACAGGTTGCCGGATTTCAAGAGCGTCGTTCCAGATAGGTGAAACGAAGTGGAAAATCTTAGGAAACTCTCTAAGAAACCTGTAGGAATGTTCGATAGACAAATCCACTGTTCGATACAACTAGACTCTTTGGAGCATGTCTGAGGGGTGACGCGGAGAAGTGCCTCATAGTATGATATGATATGATATTACTCAGCCTAGGCCCCTACGAGGAACTGCTGAGTAGTCTCGCAGGACCGAGCTACATATGTACAACGTGAATACGACACCTACACGCAGTGCGATAGTAACAACACAAAGAAAAATTTGATCCGCCGTCTTGGAAGCTGTAATAGAGCATTTATACTCCTATTCAGTTCCGCACTAAAGCACCATTTGTGTAACGACGATAATGCCCCAACGCTCGACCGAAATTACCCAGAGGAAATACAAGGAACTACCAAACTTGGCTCAGCGCCGGCTTCTCTCTATCACAAACCACACCGCTCGCTCTTCCTCATCCTTTGGGTACAGTGTTCTGGTGGTGTGTCAATACCCGGAAAGTTGTTCCAGCCTGGGAAGTCGAACCTTTTCAAGTTGCTTTCGTCCATTGAAGGACGAGAGATCCGAGTCAGGTGGGAAAGGAAAGCGGATAAATCTCAGATCCGGGTGCAGGATTCTTCGAGTATGCTGCTTCTAAGTATGCGGAGACTGAATCAAAAGTGTAATGTACCCTTCCTCCCTCAGGATACGACCAAAGTTTAACGGTTCCACCCTCAGCTCAAAGCAGATGTTGCCAGTGAGGCAGTCCCCCTGTGTACAACTTCCCTTGCCTGCAATAACTGGCTCGAAATGGTTTTTGCATTTGGTAATGTCGGCCGATTCCAGAGCACCACTTTGCACCATCTCAGCGACAATGCTCCATCTCACCCTCAAAAGCCAGCATAAATGCTCTAATCGAGCCCAGAGTCACGGGGTGGGGTCAGCCACGGATACATGGTCACGGACCCATTAGACAAACTCCTCCCCCTACACATCCACTTCCAGAACACAGGCGTGTAGCACATTTGTACATACAGGAACCGCGTCTTAGCTCTGTTCGTAGTAGCTTGTTGCGGTATATAAATTGAGAGTCAAACAAACAAACAAACATGGTCACGGACTTCGATCATTGACACACGTGACGGATAAACCTCTGGCTTCTTCCCACCGTGGCAACTGCCCAACAACACAGCGCACTTCTCCCCTGGATCTTTGGAAGGTAAGGCTATACTATAATGATGATGCTAAGGTATGGACATCGAAGCCTAATACTGCGTGAAGTAAACAGGGAGTGGCGATTCATCGGAAGAAAATCCTTGATGGTCGTCGAAGTTGTATTTCACCTCGCTAGAATACCCACAAGATAGTGCGTAAGGCTCGTCTCTGCTCCATATATGTCGAACTCTCATGCTCCCTTTTCTTTGCCAGAGCGGCCATACGGCTACACGCTTGCCGACACATCTTTGCTATAAAGCACCAGTTCTGTTGCCCTCAAGACCAGACCAGCCAGCCGTTCTATATCCATCTGCTCAGGATAAAATGCCCCCTCGGCGCTTCTGCCATGGTGAAGTCGACCTGGCCCGAAGCGCAGCGGCAGCGTTCTTAGGTTCGGCTCCGTCGTCGCTCGCGGTACGCTACCGTATTTTCTTCGTTCCCTCTCCACATTAAACTTGTTGCAGCACACGCTGACCAATCACTTGTCCTCCACAGCAAAAATATCACCATGTGAAGGATCAATGTCCTTCTGCTCTCTCAACTCGATTTCATACACGTCCCTATCCAGGATCCAGTACTTGTGCGCTCACATTTTCTGGAGGTGCATTTGGTTCTCCCCTCATATTCACCCCTTTCCCAGGGAATACCCCTACTAGTCGTGACAAGGTTAAACCCTAGACTTCGCTTCACCGCCATGTCGTGCTCACTGCATTTTCCCTCAGATTCCACCTAGATCCCGTCCCTACGCGTGGGTTCTTCCTTTGACAGTTCTTCGGCAGCGGCCTTACTAACAGCAAGGCGAACTTGGCCCCTACCAGCTGGGGTTACAAGAGGACCTGAGAAATTGCTGGAGGAATAGGTGAGCTATGTTCTTCTGTTCTCAAGACGCACATCTGCTCAACCCCAGCTCAGCTTACTCTGGCGAAAAGACGTCTCATCATGCTCGCACAAACTTGTAGCAGCTACCACACCAAGGTCTTTGAGGATTGTGCATACCCTCAGGACGACGGCCTCCAAATGATGATGGGGCTGCAGACCTTGTGTCGAGACTCCCTCCTATCTGGGAACTTGTGGTGCCTGACTGTGAGGCAATATGCTCATTTGATCACTCGGATCAGACGTTTACGCGGTCTAACATTCCAGCCATCAGATCTCGTGTTGAGGGTCGTGTTTCCAACAGACAACTCAAGGTTTTTAGGACCGCTCACTCTGGTGCAACAAGGTTAGTATAGGGGTTTTGGATTCGATACTTTATCTCCTTTGCCAAGCATCCCTAGTGACCTCTTGGGATAATCTGGCTATGAAACTTTTCATGTTGCTATTTTTATTATCAAGCAGGGCGTGGGTTGTTCTCTGAGTGACTTGGTTGTCCAGCACTGTCTTCCGCTTTTAGTAGCTTTCAAGATGTACCAGCTGTAGCTTTCGGTTGTTCCAGGTTATAGTGGTAGGATATTAGACTATTGTAATCCAGCTAAAGCGTTGATTTTCTAAGTACCTAGCTCGGAGGAATCCGGGAATTGCCGAGGATGGGCTCAGATCTAATCTAATCTTATCAACTAAGCAAATTGAGTTTGAATGAGGGAATGAGGTAGTACGTAATGATGTGTTGACAGGTTGAGATATAAAGCACAGGGGCATTTGGACCTATTTTCTCTTCCGACCCCCATCTTTCTTTCTTTTTTCTCTCTCAGTATGCATTTTAACCACCCAGCATCCACTAATTATCCACCTCTTCTCCTCCTTTGCGAGGTTACGTTTCCTCTTGTCAACCTTCCTACTCCCTCTCACTATCCTGAACTCAGCTCGAGTCCCTCATACCCTAGAGTAATATAGAACCCTGCTCGCCGCCATATACTATGCGCCTCTACCACTGGGAACGCTCGATTTGGGATTTTTGATGGCATATAAAAGCCGCGTCGTCGATCAAATTCGAGCTCATCGACTTATTCACTGACCACCATGTCGAATCCTACCAACCGAATCCAACCTCTATCCAACACAGTGCCGCCTCCCACTCCTGTTCCAATGGATGTTGATGACTATCCCCTACATGAAGCCAGTCGTTGCAACCTACAAGTACGTTTCCGACGCGCTGGTCGTATATCCAATACCGGCTCACATCGAACGTTCTCTAGGGCACTCTCTGTCCTTGCCACCATCTCGCGCCAAAGGTTCAGCAAGATTATCAGGTACGTTTCTCATGACTGATCTGGTGGCTACTAAGACTCATTCCAATCGTCAGCGTCATATCCTCGCTGTGAAAGAGGAGAGTTCGGCTCTCAGGGATGAGAACTCGACTCTCAGAATCACGAACTGGGCTCTCGGAGTCGATAATGCAACACTCAGGGAGGAGCGGGATCAGTTGCAGGTCGAGAATGCAGCTTTGGTGAGTCCGCTGTCATGATTTGCAGACTGGCCAGCTGAGAACGAAGACGACAGGAGGCCAAGATCGCCGAACTTGTGGCCAAACACCGATCTTTCGCTCGGTCTACCCTAATCGTGAGTGTAGACTTCATTTTCCTTGGCCTGCGATGTGGTTGCACTCCACTAATCACCTTATAGGCTGCCGCCGGTCACCTTGCCGAGGACGACGATGCCGACGATACAAACAACTAAGACCCATCTTGCGCCTCTGCTCTCCCGACGAAAATCCAATGCTATCTTGTTTTGAATTTGACTGCTCTGTGATCTATGCTTTTGTTATTGCCCTGTATATCTTGTATATCATCCCACTGTCTACCTAAATACCATGAGTGTACCATGTTCGGACATAACTGGTACCCTTTGAACGTTTCGTATGCAAGGCGCGTGTACGCGCTCCCGAAACTTCAAGCTTCGGGTTTGAAATTTGTATTGATCGCCAGGTATTTTGACTATAGTCTGAGAACGGTGATAGCCAATCAAAGCAGCAGATCACCATTACTGTAAAAATGATACAGTTGCTAAGCGACCTCGGCCCACTCATGCACTCCACCACAACGACCACCTCTACTCTTATACCTCTGCAACGGTCCAAATGCCGCAGCGACTCGTTCGGCGAACGAGCTTTTCCGGTCCTTGTTCCCATATGACAATGACGAGCTCGTGATCTTTCCAAGCTTCCAGCGCTCAACAACAGCCTACCACACTACAACCCAACTTCGCCAGAAACTTGAACTTTCCCCTTGGGTCCAATGAGGACGGTCATGAGCATCTGCTGGGATCAGCCCTGGCCCAAGGATTGCTAATCATTCTGGAATGGAGAAACGGGAGGTAAAGGTGTTGGCTGGTAAGCCTACCAAAAATGTAAAGTCTTTTGTTAGCGCGTTCTCTCCTCGCCGCATCGCTCGCTCACGGACTATCCCATCGATCGCCAGCCGCAGGAATTTCTCTGTGAAATACCTCTGAGACGGCCCTCAATCCTACCGCGTCCAGATTCACGAGAATCGTTTTCATCCTGCTCGATAGATGATGACTTTAAAAGGCCTCACAAAATGCTGGGCCTACGATCTCCTCAAGCCCCACTACGCCCAGCTCGTGCAGCCACATACCTTGAGATCATTCCGACCTATTCCCACTTACCGGACCATGATGGTCGCTTTGCGTATATGTCACCGCCATGAGATGTGCTCTACCCTTGTCAGGTTCGCTGGTTTCGCTGCTTCGCACTTGACTCTGCTCCTTCTAATTTTCCTTGCAGCTACTGTTGTGCTACATTTATCGCTCCGTTAGTAGCTTCTTCGTGCCCGACTGAACCCGCATTCGACTCCCGTGTAACAGAAGAACACTTGCGATGGCTCGAACCCACCTGTCAGCGTAGGCACCAACACGGTAAGCTCCTAGGCTCTTGTATGCTAGTGGGCCCGGTTGATGGATCTATTATACAGTATCTCCCTTGAAGACGGTCAAGAATAGTACCTGAAGCATTTTCTCCTCCGTAGCCATGGTTTGCTGCGTGCTGCGTCCCTATGTTCCTCTCAAGCATGGATTCTCGGCTGGTGATGCTCAAGACCTTCCTGGTCAATTGGATGGTGCCAGAGACAAAGCCGATCGTCACTGGGAACTCCCCAGTATCCTAAAAGCAGACTTCGTACCATATTGTTTGTTCCCGCACGCGTTCCTTACTCCCTGTCAATTTCACTGACTGCCTGCGAAGCTGCAGCGTGTGAAGGATCAGCCTGGTATGTTGACCAACTTTCGATTGTACACTTGCGCCCTATTCTAACCACTGATACAACCAGAACAATGTTGATCAACACTTCCACGGGGAAGCAACGGTCACAAACCTCATCGCACGTCCTCTCCAGTAGGCAAGCCTCAAGCCTCTAGTCGAAGGACCCGATCAGTACTCGATATAGAGGAGCTGTTTTTATCGTCTTTCCAAATCCTTTTCATATTTCGTCACGCAGCTTCAAGGCGAGTCCCCTCCCGTTATCGATCTTTAGGTCCAAACCCGCTGACTTGTCACGTGTCATCCAACAGAAACTCATCTTTCATTCTCGCCCCCCAACAAAAAATCATGGGACCTTTTAACTCAAGGATGAGGTTCGCGACATTACGAACGACCTTTCAGCGATGTTCCGTGTGTCGGGGTGTACCGAGTCACTCCCTATGCTTCAAGAAGCGACGACCAGCTACTCTCTGTACACCGGTCACATGTCCTCAGCTTTCCTCAAGACCGGGACTACCTTTCTCACTGGACCCTCAACACGAACTCGAGAAAACTGGAGCTCTCAGGAAAACGAAGACAGCAGTTGTACGCGCATTTCAGGGGGCTTTGGCGCGTCTTGGTGACACGAGTGATTCGCAGTGGTCTTCTGAGTGCGGTGAACACAATTTTTCGGTTGATGCCGAGTACCAGAGCTCGGACGATAACAACGAAAACCAACGACAGCCAACAGGAGCTGCAGAGATGAGTGAAGACGACGACAATGCCGACGACGATGTGCGCCAACAATGGCAACGAGCAGGCAATAACGACCCCCACACCAGGATGGCGCTGATCTTGGATCTCACTCGCAGGTATGATGTTCTTCTCTCTGAGCTTCCTGATTCCTCACATCCTGACCTCTTCGCTTCCTTGAAAGCTCTACCACGAAGCTAGCACTCCAGATCTCAGCAGATACGTACTACAGCAAAAGGGATGGCCTCAATACGTCTCGTGTTACGATAGGCGGTAGGTGCGTCGTGTTCCAGTTTTTGCCTGATCTATCGGCCCACTCACCCTCTTCCCACACTCTTGGAATTCATCCTGGATGGCCTGAAGATTAGGTCCCCAAGACTCATAGGCAAACAGATGCGGGGTACTGCACTTGCTGCGCAAGAGGCCGCGTTATCCGGTTAGTACACGGGCAGCAGTGGATAGCGGCCCTGTACGTTCTCGATTGTCTCCTCAGACTCTTCGTCTAATCTCCCCCTAACTAGTTCTCCAGTCTGAAAGCACCTTCGTCAACGTGCTTAGTGCCTATTACAGCAACCCCACCCCACCTCCTCCATCAGCGGGACAACAAGGAGCTATCTTGCCACTCAAGTTAGTTCAGGTGTGATGGGAAGAGCATGCTGCCAGGATCCCCCTCTGGCACATGCATCCTCCACGGTTACGGTCTCACCCCTGGTCTGCCAACATTTTCTTGGTTTTTTTTCTACTCCTCACTCCTCGCTGCAGCTTCATTTCTCAGCGCTGTCCAGAACTTACTGCCAATACAATTGCTGTGGACCAAAATGGCGAGGGTGGTCTTAGCCTTCATGTCATTTTTATGTCCTTGACTTGTGACCTTCAAGTACTCCAAGTCGGTGGAGACAGGTTGTATCTCGACCCAGGAGGGCCCCCATAGTGCCGCCGGTCGCTCTTGCGATGTTCCTCTTGTGCCTTGGGCACTCCTTGCCCGTCCCACAGTTTTGTGAGACAGTAGTTTGGTAGAATGGTCACCGCTGCTTAAATTCACTTAGTCACGAATTCGATATCTCTAAGATATAGACCTCTAGGATATAGGACACGTGTCATCTAACTAAAAATCTACCACTCTTTGCACTACAAAATGCCCGCTGACTGAGCATTGCTGGGAATGATTTAACTTCACAACGGGAATTTTACGACTATAGAAATAGATGTGTCAGGATCTTGACGATGGCGGCAAGAAGCGATTTGCTCACCTGGGCCAAGTTGACAAGAGCAACCCTGTTCTCGCCGATATTCCATCTGGCTGTATGAGCAACCATCCGATGCAAAGGTACCAGCTCGGGAATCTCATCAAACTCGTCAAGGACAACCTTAGCTTCGAACCCCTCTTCCCAATACGAACGGAAAACGTCCACGGGCTCGCCTTCACAGCAGGGGAGTTTACTCCTGCGGATAGAAACAAAAATATGACCATCGACCTTGTAGATGGACTGAATCTGCCCAGCTACCCAGTCGTGTGTCCTAGGGCCTTCGTCCACAAAGCATACGTAAGTGTTTCCCACCCCGATCTTGCCTGGCACAGTGTAGTGTCCCTTGGGTGCAGGATAACGACTCAAAGCAGATATCTGCCTTGCACCAGACCCGACGAGTGACGCAAGATCTTTAGATTCTGAAGACTCCGGTGACCACTCAATATCTTCATCATCGACCTCAGTATCCTCACCAGGAGAGGTGTCGTAATGGTAAACTAGGTCCATGAGCTTCCTGCAGTAAGTTAGTAAAGGAGGGCAGGATGGGCGAAGTAGCCATTGACGAAAAAATGCAATCTTGTAGAAGGAGTGGAGTATTGTTTTTTCTTGTTGTCCTAAGAGGTTGAACGTTACAATTAGGTAGTTGAAAGGATTCGACACGGAAACCATACCCGGAATGTGGTTCTTGTTGAGCCTTTGCAGTTTTCCTATAAGGTGCTCAAATGCGAATGCCCACCAGTATTGTAGAGTTCCAAAGAGGTCCATAAAGTCGTAGATGTGGAAAGCGAGGTGGTTCGAGGCTTTGACAAAGCCGGGAAAATTAGCCTTGAGCCCTAAGACGTGACGTCTCATGCAGGCCAGAAATGTTTCTCTAGCTTCCGCTGTTAATGGTGTTTTAGTCATATTAATAGCCGCGCACGTAAGGGCCATGGCAGTGTCCAAGACGTCGACCAAACCTGATTCCTTAGCATGGTTGTGGTGTTCCAGAGCCTCACGGTTTTCAAAAAGATATTGACGTAACAAAACCAACGGCACATGGATGATGAAGAGGGTCCGCCATTGATCAGCCTTTAGAGTACCCGCGGAAGGAGACCCTACGTCTGCGGGAACAGTGCCGACCCATGCGGGTAGAATAATTGTGTCAATGCATCGACGAATACCTTGCAGCACCAAGTCCGAGTCCACTTCGGCCCAGGGGAGTGGCTCATAGTGGCCCTGTGCTCGCCTCTAGAGCTTACGACTGAGAAAAACACCCTGGGGAGAACACAATGTAAACTATACGACTCACCCATGAAATCAGAGACGCAATCAAAGCTTTTTTGTCTCGACAAGATGCTGGAAGAACTTCGAGATCTATACAAACGAACAGCAGAGAGAGTCGCTTGACTCGCCACAGCTTCTTGTGTAAACTACCCCAAGTGGTGATGGGCTCTTGTAGAATTCGGTGGATATCACCGACTTTGATCGCAGAGAAGTGGTTCATGTTACTAGCTAGATGAGCAAGCAGCTCAGGCCTGACATCTCTGACGTCCATGTACCCCTGGTGCGGTTCTTCGTTGACGCTGTCTTCACCAAATACATCAGACATCGAAGGCAGTTGCCAGGGAGCCTTTGGCGGAGGTCGACCATTTGTGAGAGTGAACGATGGCCAATCAAGCTCCCCGTCCTCTTGTACAACAGCGACACGCTAGGGAAAATGTTGAGAAATATCGAAAGCAGCGATTGGTCCTCCGCCTACCCATTGCACAAGACACGAAACAACATCTCCACGAGCGAGATTCAGCTCGTCCAAATGCTCAAAAGCAGGTGACTTGATCTGATCCATACAACCCGGAGGGAACTCCATCAAATCGTTGCAAACAAAAAGGAGCAATTCTGTGGGAAAACGTCTGAGTTCTGAGGATAGCCTCCCTTGAGAAGTCCTCTTGATCGGTTTAGCACGACTGAGGATTTCTTGAACATCTGATAAGTTGCTTTCCACATCCACGTGGGCCGCGAAGAGGTCGTCCAAGAGGTGTTCTGCACGTACTTTACGAAGTGCGGCCTCAGAAGGACTCAAGTCCTCCCATTGGAGCAAGGAAACCTCCGTTGATTCTTCATCCATTTCGTCATTCTCCGTCTCGAGATAGGCCTCATACTCGGGAGAGAAGTCTTCGTCCTCCCGAGAGAAGAAAGGAAGTATGGTGGAGGGGTGGGGTGGTGGATGGAACTCATGATAGAAGGCGAACTTTTCTCGCAAACCTCTGGTCCTCTCTTCGGATCCACTAAGAGGAATCGCATGTCAATCCTTGAGCTTGCCAATCTAAGTAGTACTGTAGACTTACCCTTGAAAATCGCCTACTTGGGGTAATTCCTGATCTGCGGAGTCTGCGGGATTGAAGCATCCATCATCATCATCATCTTCGCTATCGGACTCAACAGCAAGCTGCGCTCTTTTGGTCTTGATTCTCCTTCCATCGATTGAGGCTTTATTCTTTCGTTTCTTGATCGAACTCGGGGCATTGCTGCTATCTAACCCGAGTGCGTCGCGGAAGAAATTCTTGCACAGTACCAGGAAGATGGTGTGCATGGGGTCAACGACCAGTTGTCGAGGGACGTTCCACCCTTGCCCTAGGAGACGAAATATGGACCATCGGGTCCCATAGTGCTCAGAGACGTGTCGTTGAGTGTCTTCATCCCGGGCATCTCGCCATCGGTAGGCTCCCTCTTCCAGGAATGTGTCTTGGGCTGGAGTCCAGTTTTCGAAGTCAGTTCTACCAACCTGAGAAGTGTGCCAGAGGTCGCAGTAGAAGCAGAAATGATGAGAGCTGACGTCCAATAACCCTGCCCAAGGTCTAGCGGCCTTAAGGTCCATGACGGCGTGGGAGATGGCAATGCGGAATACCTTGGTGTACGGCAGTGGACGGTATTGAGTTTCGTATGTCTTATAAGGAGCAACACCCTTGTTGACTGCGATGAGGATCTCATCCATGACCAGCTTCCATACACGAGAGTGTGCCGAAACCAGGGTACGGGGCTCCTTGGGTCCCGGAATTAGGCCAGGGATGTAGATATAGGCCCAGTCTCTAGCCATCGAGTGAGGAAGATTGATGGGAGTTAGGGAGGAAACTGTTGTTGACCGCTTTTTACCGCCGATGCGGTTTCCTTCCACATTGAACGCATCAGCGTTGAATTTAAAAAACCACCGCCCCTCGTCTCCACGCCCGACTAGGAAAGGCCTGCCGTCGGGTAATCGAGCATCGTCAAAAAAAGAGCCGTCACTGATATCGTTCTTGAGAGAGGGCGCTTCCGCACGCTGCTCAATCTTCCTACAGAAATCCTCGCCATGTCGCTCGACTTCTGGAAGGGAGAGGAAACGCCCGAACCACTCGAGGAACGAGTAATAGTGGAAAACCTGGAGAGGTTTTCCTTGTTTCAGTAGCGGTGTTCCGCACGTCTTGCCTAGGAGCAACTCGGTGCACTGGTCCGGGTAGATGTGACTCTGGGCAGGCAAGACGGATTGAAGGGGGGGGTAAAGGGCACTGCACGAAGGGCACATGGCGTAAGGTTTGCTCTGTATCTTGAGGTTAAAGCGTTCCTCCAGCGGTTCAAAAGTTTCCGTGATGTCTGCTAATGCCTTTTGCTGGATGACCGGAAGATCCTGACCTGCGCCCGCAAGAGCAAGACTCGCTATCGACAAACCGAAGATCTTGGACATCTTGAGCAGAAAGTTCGAACTGGATTCGGATATCCCGTCGAAGAAGCGACATGCCATGACGCCGGCACATGCAATGAGTGACGCGTTCATCATGTTCGAACCCGGGACGTTGTCAAACAGGTGAGCTGAGAACTGGTCAAAGATCGACACTTTGCGGCCATTACCGCGAGAAACCCACAGTTATCGATCTTGAAGGGCTCATTGGGGTCGTTATCGACAACTTCTCTAGACGGTGTTGGATAGCGTAGCTGGTGTTCAGTTATTGCATCCTGAAGACCTTCTGCAAGCAACCGGCATTCCACAATAGCATCCCTCAACTTCTCACTTTTTCGTCGGGAGAGAGTCGACAAATTCCCGATGATAGTGCGAGTTTCGAGAACAATCTCTTCCAATAGGACTTCGCTTGCTGTGTCAAGGGAGGATATGGAATCGCGGTGCGAGATGAGGGTGTTCTTGTACTGGAGCAAGTCTATAAGTGCTCGCGTATCAGCCTGACGTGGAATACCAGCTGGTTTTTTCGTATTGGGAGAGGCTGGATGAAAAAGAGGTCCGTCTTGCCTCTATAGGGTACGTCAGATACGAGTGTAGGGGAACGACGCAGCTCATCTCACCAAGAAAGTTACATTGGCTTCAGTGTGTTTTTTGACAAGAGATCGCGAAGCCGGCGCAGAGGGTGTGCGGATGGGGGACTGAGCTCGGGTTCGAGTTCGAGCAGACGAAGCACTTGGTTCATTAGAACATGATCGGAGTTGCGAAAGGAGTGCTCGAAGGTCTGCCATCGAGTCTGCTCCCCGCGCCAACTACGTGAGAGGATAAGTTCAAGTCGTATCGATGCGGCGCCAAGAATGCACGTGAGATGAGTAGTGATAACAGAGTCGCAGCTGCGAACCATGAAACACAGCGAACGGTTTGATATAAGACTATCGGCGCACGATCGAGAGTATGAATTCTCAGCGTCGAGGGACTGTGGAGTGTGCACAGTTCGTTATCTGATCCTGTTAGCTAGTTACACAGACGGAAGTTCGTGAGGACATTAGCCAATACCAGCGGAAGTCAAGAATACGCGTAGATAGTTCACAAACTCCGGCTCAGAGGAAAGCTGGAAGGAGGAAACACCTTGCGTCAATACTATGTCCAAATTGACGAGAAAAAAGGGCTGTGTAGTGACTCTTGCGCTTCACGCGAAAAACAGGATACGAGCCGGAGGATGAGGACAGCGAGATCTATGATGTCGCGTCCCACCAAAGGAACTGGATCCATAAGACTGCTGTACTAGGCAAGAACTTTGGGACTTCATGAGCGAGGAGGATCTGTAGGTACATCTTGAAGTGGTTGCTGAGAGTCGAATGCTACCAACGAAGTAGCCATATTAAGCGTGTCTCTCACCGGGCAAATCAAGTGAGAATATCGGTAAAGAAGTTGAGAGGAGATGAACCAGAGAGCGAGAAGTAGATGGTACAGTAATCGGGAGCGTCGGGTCAGGGTTACAGGACCATATATACGTTAGAGGGGCATTGAATACCCAAACATGGACCTACAAGGATCCATCACCAACAGTGGCAGTGCCACCTCACAAGCCACTAGGCTTCAAAGCTTCTACGTTTCACCGTTCACCGTTTAACGTTCATTCATTGTCTTTCCTCTTACAAGTTGTCTATATGTTATAGCCCCTTTGAATTTCAAGGCGCAAGGCACATTGCTTCAGCCACTCCAACCCAACGTCTGCAAGTTCTCCTGACTCCGCTCTCTTATAGTGCGTCTCCCCTGATCTTCCCCTCTCTTCTTCGTCTTTCCCTCCCCTTGTCTTGCCCACCCTTCGTCTCTTCTTACCCTTTTCCCGTGCCAACAGACCCAGCACTGCGCCAATCCACGGTCTTTTGACGTTAGCTGTAAGTGTATTCCCAATGATTTCACTGTATCTGACTTGGACTGGGATTGACTTGGCTACGATACTTCACCAGCGCTCATCCGGTCTATCCACTTTCCTGGTAGGGCCCACAAATGTTGCCATGGGTTAGTCTTTTATCGACATGCTCTCCACTTTATTGTCTGACTCCTTCTCTGACTCCTTTCAGTGTCCTACACGGAGGGAGCATGAGATGCGTTCGTCTCCAATTTTCGCATTCCCAGCATGGCCTGTAATGAATTCGTTACTCACAGTAGTCCAAATCAAATTACTAGAGGACGAGTTGGTTGACGTCTATCAAACGAATGTAAGCATTAGCTCAATGTCAAATTGCTACTAGGCCGCCCGTTCATGTCGGTGTTACAACACAGGTTCGTCTAGAATTCGCAAAGGAACAGCTGGAACAACAACTGGACGCGCAGTATGTGAAAGACAGGAATACAGATCAGCAGATAGCTTCTTTGAAGACTGACGTCACCACACTAACCGCTCGTTTGCAATATTATCGTTTTCAAGTCTCGAAACTAGAACAACAAGTTGAAACACTCCAGCTGCGAAAGCGGTCATTAACCGATGTAAATCATATCCCTTCCTCCCCGCCGGAAAACTCGCCGAGCATGACAGAAACATGCAGCTCATGACATGGTACTCTGCTCAGTACAATTATCTGGTATCCAGATTATGACCTCGTTGTGAAAGTCTCAAAATACGAAGCCAGCTGGGTTATCTTTCATCGATTTTCATCAGCCATCCCGACCTCCAAACTTCCTCTATCCTTAGCGTCTATAGTCTGCAGAAAATTCATAAGAGAGGGCCTGTAGACGGAGATTAGCTACGGTCATTTATGTTAGCCCTTCATCCGTGTTACATCTGTACATTTAGTAGCTGGTATATTTCTACTTTTGAACATGTGCCGTCCCAGGTGCGAGGAAGAGAGGTATGATAGGAAGAGGAAACGAATCCGTGCGACTATATGTTGTACATGGCAAGATATAAGTTACAAGAGATAAGAAGCTACGCGAGATAGCCTAACGAGAGTATGGCCAAACGAGTGAGAAAAGACAACCAGACAGACGAGACGTGTGGGGTAGAAAGAGCGGTGAGAGTGGGTGCGAGAGCAGAAGCTACGAGAGGAGGCTCGACGAAGAAAGAGGCGAGGCCGGCGCTAAAGCCACTCGGTTTGGACACGGGACCCGGCTCATGCTCTTAGCCAATTCTATTCCCGCTGGTTACATAACAACGCCTTTTTCGCATCAACGTCCGTCCCTCTCTCAGCTCGCCCTATATCATCAACCGAGTCCCAGCTCATGTATGGCACTTGCGCCGGATGAAGATCTCACGTTTTGTGTTCGCTTGCATTCAGGCTCTGAAAATACCTCTGGTGGTGGCCCTACGTCCAGACTGCGACCCGACAACAGCTCAGGAAGCAGTGCTCGAATGGCCTCGACGAGCCCGAAAGGAGTAAGCCATAAAACAGAAGGTTAAGCTATCCTTGTAAGCTCATAAAGACTCGTTAGCATAAAATTGTCCCTGCTCCAGTTCTCGATTACGATCCTGAAGAGGCATTGTCATTGATCCAATCTTTGGTACGTTGCTCTAGTCCGTTCGGTTTTTATACACCTGATGTGATCACTGTTCCATCTAGCAAGATAACTCAACGAACCTTAGTTACGCTTGTTTACAAGCACAGCGCAGCAACGAAGACCTTCTTTCCAGGACTAATGTCGCTCTCAAGAAGTTACAACGTTACGAGGTGAATCCTTGTTCTTGTTACAACACCATAGATCAATTACTTCACATTTTTACTATTACGCAGGAAGGTAGACGGGCTCTCGAAGTGGGTCTGGCTCTCGCAATACACCGTGATCTCTAACTCGAAGAACATAGACTTATGTCACTAATGAGCTACACTTTGTGAGTTACTCTCGTTTCGTCGGCCTGGATGGTGTCAAGGGCTCAGTCTATCTATCTCTCTTATCCCAGGCAGTGTTCTCCTCCAAGCCAGTAAGATCCGACGAGGTCATGATCCCAGATTACGAGGAGTTACAAGTGCGTACTTTGATTCTCTACTGAAACCCTTACGCTTATTTGATGTCGCCTCTTCTCTCAGTGGGTCCGCAAGCTGATGCGAAAGCTTGAAGATTTCACGAATGAGGCTTGGGTAAGGCTCATATCTTTCCCTAATGCGTCAAACTAATAATCGTTGGATGCCTGGCGCACAGGCAAAGGTTCATCCCTTGTTCTAGAACTCAGCTCTCTCGACTCAAGCTTAAAAGGTCTATGCATCCACCGACACTGCAGCAACCCTGTCACTCGGGTCTCATCAGGTTGCTTGTTATCGTGAGCCAACTCCAGTTTATGGTAATCCAGAAACAACATGCACCTCCGCGTCCAAATGTGAGCGCGGACTGCTCCTGAAGCCCCTGAAGCTCGTAATTGACGATCCGTTCTCAGTGGACAATCTCACTGGGTTGGATAATAGCTGTTCCACCTTGTCAGAAGAGAGTACAACAGCAGTTTACGAAACCCTGAAGCAAACGGGATGCGACACAGTCCCTGCAGGTGGTGTATATTTTCAGTGGCAGGCTGGATCAGGTCTAACTAACTTTTTTCGGCTTATCTCGTAGCAGCGGAAGAGGAAATAACGGAAAACATACACCCTCAATCCGGTCCATTTACACTGGCTGAAATCCATCCCGTCTTGTCGGAGCTTGACGACCAAGCACGGGTTATTATCCCCCAGGACGTAGTTGTCGCAGTGGAGCAGCGATACGCGGCACTCTGCACCCTCTCTACGAACCAGCAGCAAGTTATCACTGATCTCTCCGGTCAAGTTTCTGCTGCTCGGATAAGTTACGATATCTTGAAGGCTAACCTTACCGGTAAGCACTGATTTTGGATACTATATTCCAGATTTAACCACCCCCTCCTCTATTAGACTCTCGAAACACGGTTTCGCATCTTACCATGGAGCGCAGTTCACTATCAGCACAAAACGAGAGCCTCAGGTCACAATTGGCAGCAGCTCAGAACAGTTTAGGCCCTGCAGAGCATACTAGCGGTTTTCTGAAGGAAGATTGTAAGTCCCGTCACTCCCTATTTCTGTTGGCGCAATATGAATTCTATCATAGCGCGTAAAGCTGGCCCTTCCAGTCACATCACTTCCAGTCATGCCAAAGGTAAACTTGCGAGGCTATCTCCCAAGGAACCCGATATCGTGGGAGGAAACGGGGTTATGGGACAGCTGCAGAAGCAGCTCAGCGGTAAATTTTAGACAATGTATCTCTGCCCTCGTGGTGATTCTGAGACTGTGCTCCCAGACAGCAAGAAACTAGTCTCTCAATTGCAAGAAGATCGCAGCAAACTGCAGAGCAGTATCGCCGGTCTCAGGGTTCAATTGAAAGCCGCACAACTGGAATCGAAGGTCTCAAACATTCGCAAGAATGTTGTCAACAAAGGAGTCGGACCTCGTAGTGTCCTTTCATCTAGCAGTGCCCTCTCGTCTAGCAGTCATACCTCCAATGGAAGCGCCAAGAAGACCCATCCCGGCACCGGGTCCGCCAGGGCGTCGAAGGTCCATCTGGCCTCAGGAGGGGGGGATCGTCTCCCCACATACAAGGAGCCTCCTGGTGAGTCAGCCCTCTATCTTATGATTTCAGTTCCCCTGACCTTTTTCATGGCGCTGATTTCCAGATGGCCATGACCCTTCTTTCCCGGTGGAGGGAGAACTCACCGCTCGTCATACGGAAGAAGATCTCAAAATTGGCTTCCAGGACGAACGAAAAGGTTTGAGTCTTCCCGAGGAACGTATGGAGGAGGTCCTCAAGGAGAAAAGCACACTGGCTTGTCAACTCAGGGAAGCGAAGCTTCTCGTGCAAGACCTGCGGGACCAGGCAAACCAACTCCCTCACCTCGAGGCGACGCTTTCGAAGGACAAGGAAACGCAAGGACGATTGGAGGAGGATATAGCTGGTAAGCTTGGTACCCATCTGAATTCCAAGCGAATCCTCCATTTGCTTATTGTGCTTTTTCTTATAGCTCTCCAACAGTCTTTGAGTCGACTAGAGTGGGAGCGAAACACCCTTCAGAACGAGTCGGACGTGCTCAAGTCTACGCTGGAAGACGAGCGAAAAAAATTGGGCGTCGCTGAAGAACGGATCCACCAATTTGTCAAGGAAGATGCAGTACGCGAGCGTCAGCTCAGGGAAACGGAGGGCATCGCTCACGATCTCCAGGCCCAAATGAAGCAGCTCCCTCTCCTCCGGAAGGCCAAAGCCGGACTAGAGGAGGACGTGTCGAGTAGGTTTGTCATCTTGCCTAAAAACGCGTCAGCTGATTTTCTATTATTTTTTTTTCCTTCTCTTACAGCCCTTGAGGCATCCGTATCTTGTCTAGAGCAAGAACGAGACATGCTCAGGGATCAGCTCGACAATGCGAAGTTGGAGTTCGAACGCCAACAGGAGAATTTAGGCATCGCAGAGGAACGCATCAGTAACCATGTCGGTCAGCTCGAAAAAGCGGAGCTCATTATTCAAGGCCTTCAGGCCCAGGCGAACCAACTCCCTCACCTCGAGGCGACGCTTTCGAGAACAAAGGAAATCAAAGAGGAACCGGAGCTGAAGGATTCAAGTAAATCCGATTGTCTCCTATATTCTCAACAAGCTAATTAATTTATCATTCCTTCCTCTTATTTTTTTAGGGTTCCAGGTGTCCGCCGCTTGCTTGGACGCAGAACGGCAAGCTATACATGGGGAACTTGGTGCCCTTAAGGTCAGTATGGAGAATAAGGGAGATAACTAAGCGCGCTAACGACCAGTTGCTGCAGGAGTTGCTTGATCAGAGTCTAGAACAGCATGGCCGGTCCACGGATGGTCAAGGGGCAGCAATGCACCAACGGCCAGCCTCCCAGATACCCTACCTCCATGGCCAAGAGACGTTTTCCCAGAGCATGGAGATCGACTCAGAGTCGGAGATGGGTACTAGAGGTGCACTCATTCCCTCATACCATATGTGCTCAGTCTGATGCGCAGTCTTTTTTTTTTTCTTTGACGCATCACAGTGGGTCAAGAAATTGTAGATGAACTGGAGGCGGAGAAAAAAGCATTTCATACGGAATTAGACAGTCTTAAGTCCCAGCTAGAAAGCGAGCGGAATAACTTAAGTGCCGCTAAGGAACATACTCAGGAGCTCCTCAAGGAGAAAGCCAAACAGGCCGGTCAACTCACAGAAGCGCGACTCCTCGCTCAAGACCTACAAACCCAAGTAGATCAACTCCCTCACCTACAGTTGACGCTGTCCAGGGAGAAAGAAATCAGAGGTCGACGAGAGAAGGATACCATAGGTAAATCTGCCAATTACGCTAAGCCCAGTCAATCTGATTTTCTTTTCCGCTTTATTGTATCACCCAGAGTTGAGGGAGTCCGTAGACCGACTTGAAGCGGAGTGCAATACCCTTCACGCTAAACTCAAAGACCTCAACTCTATAATGGAACGCGAGCAAGGACATCTCGCCGTCGCGGAAGACCTTATTCTCACCCTCGTCAGGGAAAACTGCCAACGGATCGAGGAACTACAGGGAGCAGAGAGGGTTCTTCAAACCCAAGCGGATCAGCTCGAACCCTTAAAGAAGGTCAGAGCAGAGTTAGAGAAGGATATTGCTAGTTAGTATATCCGTTGACTCATTCCGCTCTCGATGATACTGATTTACCCGTCTTGTCTCTTGCATTCCCAGTGCTCCAGGCGTCCGTGAATCGCCTAGAGGTGGAGCGAGACCTACTTCAGGCTGAGCTCAACGGTCTCAAGTCTGCAATGGAAGGCGATCAAGAAAAATCGGGTTCCGCCGAGGACTGTATCCAGCAGCTCTTCGTGCAGGACGCAGCACGCGATCATCAGCTCCAGGGGGCGGAGGGCCTCGTCTGTGAGCTCCATGTTCAAGCGAAGCAAGTTTCCTCCCTCCAGAAGGCCAAAGAAGAACTGGAGGAGGATACGCCAGGTAAAATCACTCCCCATCCAGCATCTAAATGAACTGATTATTTTCCTCGCCTTTGCTGCATCGTCTCCAGTATTAAAGGAGCCCGTAGGTCCACTAGAGGCGGAGCGGTCTGTTCTCCGCATTCAAGTTGATGACCCCACCTCAACATTGGAACGCGGGCGGCGTGATCTGCGAGCCGCAGAGAAACGTATTCAAGGACTCGTCAAGGAAAACGATGAGAACCTCGATCATGTCAAGGAGCCGGAGAAGCTCATTCGGGAACTCGTAATGCAAGCGGATGAGCTTCCACTCCTCCAATTGAGCCCCTTAGAGGACAAGGAGCTCATAGAACGATCGGAGGATAACACTATGCGTAAATCGTTTCGCTATAAAAATTTGTGTTCTTCTTTCTTACCGTTCTTCAAAGAGCTCAATGATCCCCCCGCTTATGTGGAAGCACAGCAAGACTCTCCTGGGATGGACGTTGTCCATCCTAGGCTCAGTCCAGAATACGAACAAAACAATTTGAGTTCTGTGAGGGGGACGCATTTTTGAACTCGTCCGAGAGAGCACTCAATGTCCCAACCAGGTCCAGGAAATCGAGGGCGTTGTCCAAGGGGTCCAAGCCCAGGCCACGCAACTCCCTCAACTCCCGGCGACTAAATCCCCAGGGGGAGAAGGTCAAGGAACATCCAAACAGGAGATTGTCCGTAAGCTGCTTAACTAAGTTCGTTCCCATGCGAATTGACCCACTTCTTTTCACAGCTCGTGTCCGTATTCCGGAACAGCCCAGATTAAGTCCCAGTCAGGTTGTTTGGATCGAAGCTGAACTCACGCAAGAGGCGAACAAACTCGATGGGTTGACTGGTATGTTACCTCACCAGTATCGAGAGGCCAACACCCTGAGCACCTTTTGAACCAGAGCATCTCACGCTAACTCCTTGCCCTCTAATCAATAAGGATCTCCAAAACGATGATTTTGCTTGTTCCTATGGTGCGTCTCCGCGTTCCTTGGATCACCGGTCTACCGGTCTGCTTGCAGGCTCTTCGCCGTTTGCAGTGGTATGTTCTCCCCTGGACTTGCAGTTCATCACCACGCTCATTTATTTTTCTGCTAGACAACGGAAGTTCTGGAGCTACCATATCTCGTTGATATCCTTAACGAGGCCCATGATATCCTGCGGCTTGTGAGTAAATTTTCCCAAGATAGACGTAGCTCTTGACTGACCAATCTCTGACCCAGCCAACGGAGCACCAGATTGAGGGGGCGATAGATCGATCCCCTCAGCGTCATCCCGAAATAAACTTCCTCGCGCTCAATGCTGGGGACTTTCGCCCGCAAATTATCTCTTTGCTCCGCGAAAGCGTCTTAGACCGGGAAGCGATCGAGGTCAGCAATTTCCGTCTAGCGTAGGGTGGATAATTAACGTAGCTGTTCTCAGGATAACTTACGCAAATGCAAGGGCGAGATAGAGCTTCTTCGGCGTGTTCTGGTGAGTAGACTCTTCGTGCTCCACATTTACTCAGGTTAATACTTGGAAACCAGGACGAGGAGAAGACTGCTTACAACGACCTTAACACGCGATACGCATCTCTCAAGAACGTTTTAACGGCCAAAGTGATCGAGTTCTCAAGATTGTGCAGAGATGCCCTGGAAGAGGTTGCAGCTTATCGGTCTCGCAGAGGAAAGCCAACAGATTCAGATCGAGATGAGGCCTTGTCGCCTCTTCTACCTTGTCAACCGAGTTGAATCGCTGTCGTCCCCGCTGCTAATCAACTCCAAGTTGTGGGAATTGTTGATTGGCCAGAGCACAGAGTCGAAGCTAATACCTGCCACTCGTTTCAGTGCTTGTTTCCAAGAAATCCATAGTTATTGGTCTCCCTACTAGTATGTATTAGAACAGAGAATTATGACCAACATCCACCCATAGAATGGAGTATCCATCAAATTCCAACCCAGTAAGCAGCCCGGATTAACCATCACGGCGGAGCGAAGTTAGGGATAGCTAGAAACACGCAATCAGAGAGCAACCAAAGACGACCTCGAAAACACAAGACGACAGACCATCCACATGAGGTGACTCTACTCATAGAAAACAGCTGCAGTGCGGCACGGCGACTTCAATTGGGTACCGTGCCTCTCAGAGGCCCTGTGCTAGAGGTTGTTTGTCAGAAACGAGAACGGACTGTCCGGTAAGACTCACCACACGAGTCGTAACACGAAGGGGATGAGCGGAGTTCTGAAGGAAACGGCATGTAAGTCGTAGTCTTCAAATACAGTGATACACGCAGTGGCGACGTGGCTAACTGCAGTAGGGAAACTACGACTGTCTGGGAAGAAATAGTGATATGAAACAAATATTTTACGGCAAACGGTGGAGGGTGAACGCACCCAGCGCCCGAATAATCCTTGTCTTGTCGCAGTCTTTGGCTGGTTCCCACTGCCGCTGAAGCGAAAGTCTCAGATCTCAGATCTCAGCTGCTGGTCCACTATTAAGGAGCGCGTTGCGTTGAACCATCGGTATGGGCTAGGTACAGAAGGCCATAAGGCAAAAGTAGCGAACGTCACTCGGATGCCGTGAGAGGATGGTAGATAGATATACCACTCATCATGAAACATATCGAGTGAGAAACTCAGACCAAAAGTGCATGACAGGAAATGTGGAGGTAGAGTGAGCTGTTGCAAGAACAGATTCGCCGGAACTAAGGCAAGTGCAGAACGAACATCGACATGAGAAAATATCAACTGCTGACTAAGCCTTTTCTCACCTACAGACCCGTGGGCAGTACTAACGTAGTCAGCCAACAATTTCAACTACGTTTGTATTCTCTACGCCTCCTAGGAGTATACAATATGGATGCTCTGTGGTATTTTTCTATATCCCCGTCCGCTTCAAGGTTTATCAACTAGTTGCCGCCTTCATTACACAGTCCAATGGACAGCCCATCACTGAGAGTGGACGATACCATTCTCTGGCGTCTCCACGTCGCGGTCTCATCTTATTCTACCTCATTCAGCAGCCTATATCATTGTGCCTTTTCTCTTTGCTTGTACGTTATGTCTGGCAGCTTGCTGGCTATGCCTGAGGGTAGTACCTTCGTCCCGTGCAAATAGGGTAAGGACCCAAGTTCTGCCATTCGATGATCCTACGCCCTGACCCAGTTCGCAGTTGCAGCCAAATTCTTCATTACAAGATAGTATCAACCCCTCCAAACTTGTCAGACACGCCCCACATGCTCGCATCATCTCCCTTGCTATGACTACCAGTTGTATAGTTCACATACCCGGTCCCCGGTACCAGGACCTCGCTGTGAATCTCGTTATTTTGTCGACCCGGCACCGGATTCTCCTGTCAGTCACTCTCTCGGGGATTCGATTTAGCCATGAACGCAGCGCAGCTGAACTTGAATCCATACCGCGGTTGGTTCAAAATTGACTGAGCACTGGTCGGTGGTTATCCCGCGAGCAACGGCGCCATGGAGGCGAACAGATCCACCCATTGCCTTCATGAGCACTGGAATATCAGCGCTGTTGTTTTCCTGATCCCACTATCTTAAACTTGCCAGTGTTATCTAAACTTCCACGACTATGGCAGTCCAGCCCCGACTAAGAAAATCTTGCATTTGAATTCACGTACAGCACGAACCTGCAGAGCCACATGCGCGGATGGTGACAATTCGGCATTGTCATACTCGATATCTCCTACAATTTGCTTCCTGCCTCTGAGTCTAAGCTACGATCTGCAATGTCCCAGCCTCTCAGTCCGCGTGACCTAAAGAACCAGTCCAAGAAACGTACATCTCCAAAGAACGATGAACCTGAACCTCCAGAGAAAAGGCGCTGTGACTCGCCGAGCCTGCATATACCTGGGAGTCTTATCGTTAGTATCACATCAATCTCTCCTTGAATCTCAGTCTGACCCTCTGCCAATTGAGAAGGGTTGCGACAAATCCGGCAGTAGCGACGTGTTATCTATGGAAGTGAGCTAAGCCGGTTTCCTGTTGTTCGCCAGCCAGTAATCCGATGCCAATTGATCGCAGGGCAAAAATCAAGTGTGATCAGTGGTTAACTATGCCTATGCGCACTACTGACCGGAAGTCGCACATCGGTAGAGATTGAAGAACCGCATTGAGAACTTGGAGGTATGTGTGAAGACTTCAAGAAAACGACCCTCAACTTAGCCTGTCGGATTGCTTCCTAGTTCCGCATCCAAAGTGATACGAAGAAACTAGCCCTAGTCGTTGCAGAGAAGATATCATTGGCGAATGAGAAGAGTGCACTCGAAGGAAAGCTCAAACTACTGGTGAATAACATGCCCATTCGCCTTTACTTACCACTGAGCACCTCCCCTAGCAAACCAGGCTTGATCTATCACAGAAAGCCTCGGATTCAACAAGTGAAGAAGCTTCCATAACCGCAAAGAGCGTGGAAAGCCTGATAAGGAGGATGCGAGAGCAAAGAGGGCTGCACCTTCAGGAACACAATTCGATGAAGACTAACTTTCTGGGTTTACAAGATGAAATTACTCGGTTACAAGCGGCAAAGGTCCTACCATCGTCCTTTCTCACTGCAGTTAGGGACCGTGATTAAAGCAATAAATACAGGAGAATGCAGAGCAAGAAGCGCAAGCTTCGGCTAGGAAGATTTCCGAGTTGGAAATCAGTCTCGCCAGGATGAATACTGAAAACGTCTGCTTTCCTCCCTCTCCGCAAGGACGAGCGAAGCTCACGCTCTTCTTAGTCCAAAAATCTAGCGGCGAATCTTCAGCTTCATGATACTCTATCAAAGCTGCAGGGGTAGCTATTTTTTCTTGCTCACGATCGAAAGATCGAACTTATTGAACTATAGACGATTCGCTGGCACCGTGCCGACGTCGGAGAGGCAGCCCGAGTATTTTCCTCAAGCCACCCAGCACCATCGACTTGATCATGCTGGCGTAGTCGGTAACTTCTTTGGAAGCGTCTGTATTTTGTCTAGTTTATATGATGCTTCAGATCGCTAACCGCTAGACTACAGGGCTCTGGTTCGTCCGGTATAGTTCTTCAGCCAAAGATGGAAGTCGATGATCTGGCATCCTTGAACCTGAGAGGAGAGGAGCCGAGGACTCAGGCATGGGGCACATTAACGTCACGAGTCATCAGTCCGCTCTCCATGGGCAACTCACTCAAAAGAGCACCTATAAAGGAGGAGGTTGAACACGTCAAATCGACTTTTATGAAGAATCGATACAGGCTACCTCCGGAACTACAGGTAAGAATAGACACAGCAGACTAGACGATGACGAATTGAGATAGACTCTTGAAAATGATTAGACCTCCAGAATTGATCCAGAGGAAGAACAGAAGTCGCAAAAAGTCGGTAGATTCCACTCGTTCAAGACCGTAGGTATCATCCTGATTGAGCATTGTGTCTTTATACCAGTTCTCAACGTTCCATGGAACGTCTCGGAATCAAATTTTCGATCCTAGTGGCGGGGGGGAGGATCACCTCGAAGATGTGGAATCCGACGAGGAAGACAGGTGGGCCACCGGTAGTCCGAGAAATAGAGCATCGAACTCCACAGCAGGTGATGATGTTATCTATCAGAATTGGATGGCAGAAAGATTCAGTCGCACCTCTGATCCGAAGACAGCTCGTAAAAATATGAGGGTAACGCACTCATCGATCTCCGCTCTTCTTGAATGACTCACAGATACCTTCTCAGCGCGCATGTCGCGAGCTGATCCTCCAAGCTCTACCAGCCGCGAATCTTAGTGTCACCTTCGTTCTCCCTCCCGTTTCAGAAGCGCGTCTCCATCTATTTCATCAGGATCAACACGCCAACGCCCCTCCCTTGAGTAGCGCATTTCTGGATAAGACAGAGGACACCGCTCCCCTCATACTTGCCAGCGACTGGAACCAAACTTTGATTGGGCGGCTGGTAGGCGAGCTCGTTAGAATAAACACCGATCATATTGACCGCCCCTTTGGCCCCTTTGGACGGGACCAATTCAAGAAGGAGATCACTACTCGATTCAGAACCCTCATTAGGTTGGAGGTGCTGGCTAAGCGCCTGCAGGACGAGGATGATGAAGAGAGGGAGCTTCGTCTGATGGAAGCCATCCTCGGAAAGAGAGAGAAAGCAGCTCACAACTCTATTCTACGAGCGGTAGGCGTTTCGATTGCTTCGGAGTATGCGTAATGAATGATCGTTTTTCTAGAAACACAAAGCTCGCGTTGGTACCGCCTCAATAATGCTGCGTGCTAGCCGGGATATTGGTGATGAAAAGGCAGTCGAGTTTTGGGAATACGTCTTGGCATCCCTGGTGTATTTCGGCTCTGGCGGGATGTCAGATGAGGAGACTAGAGAGATTCCAAGCACCCGCCCAGGCGGTCTTACTCGGAAGGTCCGATTCGTATTCGTCCTTGATTTTCGCCACCCTAGCTTCGCAGATTTGTACCGCTACCTTGACGGTACTCGAAGCACCGAGGCTATGATCTTCAAACAATCCGGCACTACTAGGATGGAGAGAATCAGAACGGGAGATATCAAGAGTCGGACTCCACCCGCCCAGCTTCCCAGAAGCTTCTTTGATGTTGGTTATCTAACTGGATTGCGCCGACATGAGATCGAGAAATTAGACGTGCAGGATGTAGACATCGGAGTTAGAGATTGGTCTGGGCTGCTGCAGTCCACAGTGCGTTAGGAGTAGGTACAGTGATCGACGCTTCCACATGTCCGAGTCATGTCTCAAACGAATCTACTCCAGCATTCTCTCAAACAGCATTTACGTCTTGAATGTATAGCAATACTACCAATAGTGAAATTTTGCAAGTTTATTTCTTATCCAGGAAAAGTCTTCGTGAGGGCTCATTTTCACGCGTGCGGGGTTCGTCGACGGTCTCAAGCTTCTCACTGGCTGAAGTTTCACCGAATAAGCATAACAGGAAGTCTGACTAGTGTCCGAAACCGGGCTCAGAACGGTCACAAAGCAAGCGGACCATATCTTGAGATGTCCGTGATAGCAACAACCTACATGACAATATATGTTACTATTGGAGGTGCGCTGCGTATGAAGACGCAACGCATGTGTGCTTAGAGAGCTATGTAAATGTGCAAACTGGTAGATGGCAATTGATAGATGGATCACAATAGGATAGGGCATCAACCAAAGGGCGTGATCGAGGCGTTTCGCGGACGTGTCTTTCTGTAATTCGTCCCGAACCACCATGATTTTACTCATCGTCATATATCACTTCTTCTATTAGCTTCTGGCACTGTAGAACCTTTTCTCTGGGAACCTCATCTCTCAATTTCCATATTCCGACTTGTAATGCCCTATGCACGCTCCTCGGTTTCCCACTGTCTTGGAGAACGCTCCGCCTTCCTCTCGAGTATCGTATTCTCCTCTTATTCACATTTCTCAGGTGTGAAGACTTATTTGAGCAGTTCTCGGTACGCGTTCGCTCTGATGTTTCCGCTTCATACTGAACCCTTTCCGCCCAGCTGACCGAACCTATTCTGAGGCTGCTCCAAGGCAATGCTATCTTCTCTTAGTCGGTAGATTCTGGCTTTGTTGATAGGCCGAAGAGGTGAGGATCCAAGATATCCATAAGTCTCGTTTTTGCTGAGAATTGTACACGTTGCAACAGGTTTAGATTGGATATAGGTCAAAATCTTTCTGGCCGACTGCGTGTCGTAGGGCAAACTGCCAACCGTGGACCTTGAGAGGGAGAGTAGCACATCTGAGCATACGAGCTTCCAACACTAACGCATCGCTTCTGGCTACTGAGAGCCTCGTCTTGCCCCAGATCCTTGAGGAACTGCTGCCAATCCTTGTCAACATCAGGACTCAGATGCTCCAGCCCCCACCCACCTTCGAACAGCAGATCTCCCTGATGCTCCTTCTCATCCTCAAAAATACAAGATCAGCGTCCTTGCGCACCTCAGCGATCACCAACAGAGTCACGACAGCTTCGTGCCGTGGGACCATCTTCTTTTCGCAGTCTCTAATATCAAAACTTTCGAGAGAAATCTTGCCCGAGGATCTAGAGCAGAGGGAAACGAATGAGTGGTGGAAAACCAAGAAATGGGCGTATGGGAATCTAAACCAACTCTTCCATAAGTACGATTCCTCCCTTTCGCACGCATATGTAGCTTGTATTCAAGAATTACAAGTATGATAACCCGTCGCAGCTCTTCCCGGTTCTATGCAAAAGACCTATGGCGCGTTCTCTCAGCACTTCGTCACGACTTTTGCACCTGAGATATCCAAGGTTTACCTTGAGCAAGTCGAGTTATACGTTACTGGGCAGGAGTAGCTCTCGGAACGATGTCAGTACAACGCCTTCCAGTTCTTAACTGAATGGTGCGTAAACCCCGCTCTCGCCGGTTCTTCTTTTGTTTGATGACTTGTTCAGTGTGAAGCCGAAGTCTACCTGGATACTCCTCAAGCCTCATTACGGGCGTTTGGTCCCGTCATTCGTTTCCCCCCCAGATGTGCTTCACTGCCGCCAAGCAAGAGCAATGGGACAGCGACCCGATCGAGTTTATCCGCCACATTGTTGGTAAGCCTGTGCCTTCCGTCCAGCAACTTGCGTTTTGTGTTCTAACATTTGGCCTAGATGAATATGTGAACTACTCAGCCCCTATTTCCTCTGCTACTACGTTCCTATTCTCTCTCGCCAGCAACCGTACCAAAACTACATTCCTTACTATCCTTGGTTTCATCAACAACGTGTTGGCCTCGTAAGCGCCTTCATCTCCGTCCTTCCACGCCCTCTGACCTAACTTGTACCTCTCCAGCAACCCCGCCCCTGCTCAGCGCTACGGCGCCCTGAACATGATCGCTGCACTGGGTCCTTTCATCATGCGTCAGACCTCAAGGGGAACATGGAGCAATGCGTGCTCCAGCATGTTTCCCCTGCGTTCGGTATGCAAGAACCTTATCTCAGATCGATTGTGAGCATATTCTCCACCCCTTCACTCCTTGAATTGTGCCTGATTTTGACTTCTCTTGCTGTCAGGCATGCGAGGTCGGGACCGTCGAGAAAGTAGGATTGGCCTGGTCGAACCCGAAGTCAGTCGCGTTCGGTATGAGAACTACCGTCCCGTACTTAGAGATGATCTAGCATTTGAAAGCTCAATTCCAGGCTATCATCGCTGCGATGGACGACTCTCACCTCCCTGTTAAGGCACAGGCCTCGTTGGCGTTGACAGAGATGATGATGGCGCATGACAGTGGTATCCTTTTCTTGCCTAATTCTGGTTCAATATACCCCGTCTCATATGCACACTCTGTCAGTCAAGGAAGCTGCGACGCCCATCATTGGGAGGATCATTCAAGGTACGTGTCTCTTCCTTTACTTTCGCACTTTCGTGATTCTATGTCGAATTTCGACTCGTTCCACAGATCTCTTGAGGCTATCTGACGAGACCGACCTTGATTTGCTCAACAGTAGCATGGAAGTCGTGGTGGAGCTCTATCAGACTGAGCTTCTTCCCGTCGCTGCGCAGTTGACCTCTCGACTGGTGCGCTTCTCATCGATCATCTCATGCACTTCGTTTCTAGCTCATTGGGTTTCACAGTGCGAGACCTATCTGCGTCTGGCTAAGGATAGTCTAGCTCAAGACGAGATAGACTCTCAACAAGACTTGCAACTTCGATGGAAACAACGACAAGATCTACGCTGCTATGGGTATATGCAAGACTATCTACACGGTCGGCCCTCTAACTCATTCCCACGCATTTGCTGGGCCTGACGCTCGTACCCACTGCATGTAGATCATTTCGTCCATCGACAATTCCCCAGATATCCTCGGTCAAATTCAGGAGGTCGTCATTCCTATCATCATCTTCACCCTCGAGCACCGGATGCTAGGTACGTACACCCACGTTCGTCACCATTGAACCCAGAAATATTCATCAATCTCGTGCCTATCAAGGCCTGTACGATCAGATGTACAACCTAGTTGACAATCTGACCTTCAAGCTTCGTCGTATCTCACCTACGATGTGGCAGTTGTTCGAGCTCACCTACAAACTTTTCAAGTCTGGTGTGATCGACTTCCTGGATGGTAGAAATTCCTTGCTGTGATCTAGGTCGTCATGTCACTGACTCGGCGCTTTCCCACAGAGATGCTTCCCTCCCTGGACAGCTTCGTTTCCTCCGGAACGAATGTCTTCCGATCCCGTGCGGACTACAGGTCGATGGCTGTTGATATCTATGCGACCTCCCTCACGAACGAGTCCCTAGGCGAGAACGACCGTATCAATGGATGCAAACTCGCCGAATCCATTCTGCTCAACTTGCGCGGCCAGGTCAACGACGTATGTATATCCCTCTCCAATGTCTTAACCGTGGTACTGAGATAGTCCACAGTCCCTCGAAACCATCATCTGTACTGCTTTGAACCCCACCCCTGAAACCGACGCTCATAGACATGGCCAACCTCGAGGTGCTCATCAATGCCATCATCTACAACCCCTCCCCCGCTCTGCACACCATGGGAGTTATTGACCCTGGTTCGGCAAGGTCTTTCCTGGACAAGTGGTTCGCCCCTATCAACAATGCCGAGAAGGGCCTGCCTAGGGTCCATGACAAGAGGCTGACGATTCTCACCCTGTGTGCCAAGTTGCTGGATTGGAGGCTAGCTCTGTTCCTGCGAGTCTCCAGGAACGTTGGGCTGGTATTGTTGGATGAATTCAGACGGTGTTCAAGGGCATGCTGATGCTGTCAAGGTCGGTCTCCTTGAAAATGAATCATCCGTGAACAGAACTAACATCTTGTACTACAGAGCCTAAGAAATTGCAAGACGAGCTGATCTTGGAGGAGGATGACGACGACGAGCTGATCTTGGAGGACGATGACGACGACGAGCTGGACGAGAAGATCCTCACCCTCGCTGATGAGGAAGGTCAGTGCTCATTCTCACTCTTGGCTTCTTATCTATCCCTGCTCACACTTGTTGTCCGTTCGGAGGACGTCTGCGACGAGGATTCTGTGTACCTTGAGATACTGGCTCAGGAGTGTAGCAAACTCCTAAGGCCGCTGCAAGCGCGGGTGGTATCAGCGCCGAGGACGGTGAAGAAGATGAGGATGGGGATGAGGATGACCCTGGTATCGAGGAGGAGCCCAGTTACATCCCTCTGGACATCGTAGGCCCTTACGTCGTTTTCAAGCGTGCGTTGACGAGCATGTTCCCAGTGTTTATTGTCTCAACATAGTCGATATACTGACTCTGCTTATTATACTTCTAGATAAACAAAGCCTCCCTGTATCAAGTCTCGACCACGTCTATTGACGTTCACAAGTAGACTCTTCATATGAAGGTCATGCGGATATCAGAGTCCGCCGAGAGTGCCATCGTACCCAGTGCATGAACGTAGCAGTGGCTGCTACGCTTCTATACGTTTTGACCTTGTGCGTAGGACTGAAGGTCTTGTTGGTATCATGGTGATTTACGACGTCTGGCTTATATTTTCTTGATTCCTCCGTTTCTTTCTTAAATTACAGTACCTTTCCTTCGCCTTCCGAGACGTTTTCATATCAACCCCTTCCTCGCTTTGGTTCTCTGTACTTGCTGGAAAAGAATGTATACTTGCTCCTCCCCATACTCGTGAGTGAAAGCTCTGGGCGTATAAATGGTGTTGTATGTGTTACTGTTCCCTCCTCGAGGTGGACACTTAAAAGAAGTAGATAACCTAGCACCTGAATCATAGTTCTTACAAGCGAGTACAATGAGCTATCACATTACACGTCCCCACTTCTTTAAACACCGCACACTGTTTCTGTAAGCTCAGACATGCAACGAACCCATAGCCAACGTTCTATCTTTGGTCAGACTCAAGTCGTAGGGAGTCAAGAACGTGTCGTAGTCCATAAGGGAAAAGAATACCGTCTTGTTCACGTTCGTTCCGTGGTCAGAGTCGAACATCTTGAAGGATGGGAACCTGGTGTCTGAAACAAAGGATATCAGGGGAGATATGATGGAAAAAGATAGGCTAGTTCACGTTCTCGAGAGGAACGTAGGTGACGTTCAAACTGATGGATGAAGGCTGCAAACCTAAGAGAGGTAAATGAGAATGACGAAACATAACAATAGCCAAACGGAAACACAAACCTTGGGCATCCCGGAAGTATCGCTAGCAGCGCTCTCATACCCACCCTATTTGTTCAGCACACCTTTTCTACTGCCTCATCTCATCGCAAATAAGATTATCGCCAGGGTTCCAAAACGCCGTGTGATCAGTAGAGACAGCGGATTTAGTCTTGTGATCTGTGAGAGAGGGTTAGCTCCGGAAGTAGAGGAAGGTGTTGAAGTTACTGCAAGGGTTGGAGGGAGGAGAGGGGGTGAGGTATTGGCTGAGTAAAGTCCAGGCGCATGTCTATGAGAGGCCCATCTACAGACAAACTGTTAAACTTTGGAGGAGGAAGATCAGTTAGAAGGACTGAGATTGAACCAGTAAGGGCCAGGGAACAGGCCCTCCATCATAGCCAGTCCTGTCTGCTGCTTTGCTTCGGTAGTGATAGACTGAAATAGGATTTGAACTGCAGGCCGACAGGTCAAAAGTCAGAGTAGGGAGCCGGCGCAAAAATAAAGTGCGTCAGAACAAAAAGAGGGATACACCGGAGAAAGAGTGGGGTTTTGTGAGCCGAACTGGTGGAGACAGGCCCCAAAAATTGTAGGTCAAGAGCTTGCTGGGCGGCATAGTGGACATTTTCAGTAAGTGTTTGGTTCAAGGAATGCGTGAGGTCCATGGATTAGCGACGGACGGAACTCTGCGAGAAAGGGCATAGGGCAATGATGAATGATATGAATGATACGGAATTGAGATATGGGACTGGACCTCGAGAGCATGTATGTCTGGGGGTATCGATGTTGAGAAGGAAAGAAAAGGAGTATTATATCATTGAAATCCGTGAAATCCAATGAGATAGCGGAAATCTACTGTATCGACGATGCAAACGAGATTGTCGCAAAAGTTGGCTCAAACTGAGTCATGAGCTCAAAAAATTAGTAAAATTGAGCAAAATAACACTCACAGTGGGACCAATTAAGCGATTTGAAGCTAAAAGCAGGATCCTCTGAGGAAATTGGACCACAAAGCGGAATCCGGCTCGAAAATTTGGTCCAAAAGCGGGTGAAATCTGAGTATTTCTCCAAAAAGTAGCTTACATTTGTGCTGAGAGTGGTTTCCGCTTTTCAGGTGGAATGGGAGTGGGCCGCTCAGTGGCCCACTCAGTGGCCCACTGAGCAGCCTCAGAGCGGGCCTCTGAGCGGCCCACTCCCATTCCGCTTGTAAAAATCAAAAAAAATCAGCATGCAAAAACAATGTGATTTCTAATTTGGTTTTTCCTCTTAAAAAAAAGAATATTTCTCAAATACATTTTTCAATTGTGTTTTCTCATTTTATTTTTCCATGTAAAAATACCTGTAACCTGGTAGTGTTCATCGAACTGGCGCGCAGTCTTCTCGTCCCCGGGATTAGCCCGATCACCCCCTCTACCGTCATCCAAACCCATAAATCCTTCATCGACTTCATCACCAGTGGTCGCGCGTCTCGATTCAAGGTTCACCCTAGGTTTCACCACGGTCACATGTTCACCCGTTCATTCGAGTTGATGTGTTCTCACCTCCGGTTTAATATGTGCAACTTGGAGTCGTCTTTCCTTCGTGACGAGGAGGTTAAGAACCCCAGCATTGCGCAGAGGGTGAAAAAGTTACCTCCCGGCGTAGTGTACGCCTCCCAAGCCTGGGCATATCATCTTGGTAGCAGCGAAATCGACCTTCCCCTTCCTTATGATTTTCTGGACCAATTTCTTCGAGATCAGCTTTTATTTTGGCTTGAAGTACTCAGTCTCACTGATCACATGAAAGTAGCCGCTGCGTCGATGGAAGTCTTAGGACGGAGGATTCCATACGTTGAATCCCCCCCTTCACGGAAAGATGGTCACCTTAAGAGGTTGCTCAAAGTTAAGATATTACGTCGGCCTCGAGCGGTGAGCATTTTCCATACTATAAGAGTACTCGCTCTATCCGCTGAGTCTAAATATTTCAGGAAGGAGGCGACGTGAAATTGAACTGGCGAAGGGGCTTCATCAATGATTCACTCCAGTTCATCAATTTCTTTGAAGAGATGACAGGCTCAACACCTCACATTTATATCTCCACCGGCGCCTTCTCTCCCCCAGACTCAGTTGTGGCACGTCACTATCGAAAGAAAGTTGTCACTACAGTTATCCCACCGGCCTCTGGAATACCACCCGATTGGGACTTGTGGGAAAGCTATCGAGCGATGAACACGTATGGCATCATATTCTCCATCTCCTTCGCACCCTGTGGTCGCCGCATTGCTGCTAGCTATTCTGACTACACTATTCTCGTCTGGGATGTAGAAACAGGCGAATGCGTCCTTGGGCCATTGAAGGGCCATCGAGGTTATGTCTTTTCAGTCTGTTTCTCCCCCGATGATCGCTTCATCGCGTCTGGTTCTGCTGATGGAACCCTCCGAATCTGGGACTCGAATACCGGGGAATGTATCCTCGGTCCACTGGAGGGTCATACAGATTGGATACGCTCAGTCTCAATCTCACCAGACAGCCAGCGCATCGCATCTGGCTCCAGAGATGGAACCGTTCGCATGTGGGATGCACGCACGGGGGACTGTGTTTCTGGTCCACTCAAGGGCCACTTGGGAAGCGTATCATGCGTCTCATTTTCTCCCAACGGGTCATACGTCGCATCTGGCTCCTATGATCAGACAATTCGACTCTGGGATGCTCGATCCGGCCAATGCGTCCTTGGACCACTCGCAGGGCACACAGACAGGATCAACTCGATTTCCTTCTCCCCAGACGGTCGATACATAGTATCCGGCTCTGATGACGGAACTCTACGGATCTGGGATACGCAGACCGGCAACTGCATCTGCGCTCCTCTCACCGGTCATACAGGCTGGGTCTGGTCTGTTTTCTTTTCCCCCGATGGTCGATACATTGCCTCTGGTTCTGGAGATGAAACCATTCGTATCTGGGATGCGCAGACCGGTGGATGCATAGCTGGTCCAATTCGCGGTCACACCGATTTAGTTTCATTTGCCTCTTTCTCGCCAAACGGTAGATATCTAGCGTCTGGGTCAGATGATGGGACCATACGAATATGGGATACGAAAGCACTTCTGCGTGGTGGGGGTGGTGTTCCAGGCGATTATTCCAACGGTGCGCTCCTAGTCTTTCAGTATTCAACTGCTGACAGCCCACCATTCTCCACACAGGTTCTCTCGGACGTTTTACAGATGAGTCCGTAATAGGTAAGGATGGCTGGGCTCTGGGTCCTCGCGGAGAGCAATTGTTCTGGGTTCCAGAGGAGTACAGAAAAGCCATCTGGCGTCCTTCGACAGTCAGGATTATAGGAGTACACCCCATGATCAAACCGGATCTCAGTAATCTCGTCACCGGGAAGGAATGGCTGAGATGTTTCCAGAGTCCTTCACATAGCTAAGCCCGTCTGGAATCATGTATACCCTGTACCACTCATACGAACTTGATTGTACTTCCTCGTAGAGCACCGTCCATACTTTCTCCTGCACTCATCATTTAGTCCTCATACGAGTAGTTATATACGCCTCCTGTACAGTTATTAAAATTCACTTGCACCCCCACGAACAGTCGTCGAAGTGGAACAGCCACAGCCCGAAAAAGGAGGGATCAGACCAGGATCGTATTTCACTAGATAACTACACAAACTGTATTATAGACACACAATCGGCATCAGGAAGCTACAACAAAACAGGAAATTATGAGTAAGCATTATATGAGGAAGGAGAAGCGGAAGAAAACAGTAAATCCCTCTCCAGGGGAACATACTTGCTCTTGGCCCTGGCCGTGCTACGACTCACGGGTCCTGGGCAGACGCCGGTGGTCAGCAGCCCGCTTCGATGCCTTCTCAGCGAGCATGCCCTTGCCCTTCCACCCCCACCTGGCCACCGCAGAGTCCAGAGCAGGAACGCCCCCGCCAGTTGATGCGGTACAAATGGCAGCACCCGAACTGCCTTTGCCACGATAAACGTGAGCTTCTGGAGCTTGATGCAAACCCCGTCCTCCTCGAAAGACACCGACGTTCCTTGGGTCCATAGGACACCTCCAACCGAGGCCAATGGGGTATTCCCAAAGCGCCTCGTCGCAGGGATGTTGACGTGGGCGTTGTCGCCGTGGTTGTCGCCGTTCTGCCGTGGACGAGATCAAAATGAAGCTTAGCTACTTCGTCTGCAAAGACACAGAGAGAGAGAGACGTACCGTATAGTAGCTGTTCCCTATGATGTCGAGTGTTCCATGGTGGACTGACTGCACAACGTCGATGGAGGCCATAGTGCACTGAACGATGGCAGTACGTGTCCCCGTCTAAGAAGCCGTCCATGAGTAATTGAGAACAGAACAGAGTGGAAAGGAAATGACCGTTATAATCTCTGGATACACCCGGACCTCCTCGATGCAACCGACGAGTTCATGCGACCCACTCAAATCCGTTAAGATTGAGTAGATGACCACAATATTCGCAGGAGGAGGTTCCGAGGGTCCAGTGATGGTGACTGTGAGCTCAAGCCCGCAAGGCTGTTGCGAGCCGTCCCAGAAAACTGCTCAGCGCTGGTCTCATTTCGTCGCGATGATTCCTTGCGATGAGAGAAAGCAAGGAGAGGTTGGGAGAGAGGGTGGGGGGTGGAGGAGACAGTTGAGCATGATGGGCGAGTGTGTTGTACGCGGTCTCAAAGGTAGACCGGTAGACGCCAGTAAACTGTTGTAGCGATTACCCAGCGCGAAAACGACACTTTCACTCAGCGGAGGAAGGAACATCAGAGATGAAGTAGAAGGAGGAAATCGCCAAGCTAAGAATTCCAAGGTTGGGCGTGCCAGAGACCGTAGACTGCATTGGGACGAGAGAATGAGTCGGCGAGGAAGTCGTACAAAAGAGCTGGAGATGGGAGCAAGCGGACCGAAGCTGTGACCGGCTCTCCTCTTTGACTTTTCCTCAGACAGCTAGCTCAACGAGACGAACTACCTCCTCAGTGGTCCGTCCCTCTCCCCTTCTCCCCATCTCCACTTCACCGTCCTTGTCTAACCCTCCATCGTCCTAATAGGAGAATTCGTCGACCACGCCTTCTATAGTGTCAAAATATTCCTCTCCTTAACGCTCAAAGGCTGTTATCCAGAACACATCAACTTCATCCAAGGCGACGACTAACTCCGAGTCTATGGATTCTACAAGGAGTATCAACGCAAGTACAGTAGCAGCAACACATAGAGAGTGTGATATTTGGTGTTCGGCTCTCTGACGTTGAGTGCGATCGTGGGAGGGAAAGTCTTGAGCCCGAATGTGCAGAGTATCGATGCGGTATGTTGGTAGGTTTTTGGCTCCTTTTATTCTTTTTTCTTTGCTTTTTTTCTCAAGATTATTGATATTTTTTTCGTTCCCCGTTCCCAGATTTGTGGGATAAGTAGATATAAAGCAAGAGGTACACGATGGACCCATGTGCGACCTTCTCTAGTCAGACTCACACGGTTCATGCACCTCCCCTTCTGCCCTCCAATCTCTCTCCGTCTCACGCAAACCTTTGTAGGCGTCAATAACTTGGTCCTCTCATCCCGTGGTTTAGGCTTCCTCTTCAACACCGCCTTGACGAACATATTCGCTCCCCATAACGCTAACTCATCGCCTACCAGACCCATCAGTTTGCTATGGAAGGCTACCGAATCATCCTCGATAGCTATAGGACAGACTGTCACTGTCTAAAGTGCACTATATTACTGTGATAGGTGAAATTCTCGCTTCGCGTTGTTGATTTTTTCTCTTCTCTTTTCTTCCCTCTTCATACACTGATTGCATGCGCTTTAGTTGTTTGTGATGTAGGTGTGGGACCATGGCGTTGATCTAGGAATCAGACGAACATCTAGGACATGAGTAATCCCGTGAGTACCTTCTCCTTCTCTGTTCCTCCCATATTTATCTCGAGCTAACCCTCTTCAGTTTCTTTCCTCTCATTTGTAGGACGTCCGTTCTGTGTCCAGCCAGTTCCCACCGCCGAATTGTCTCTTGCAGGACCAAACCTCAGCCATTTCTGGCGTTTCAGCGCGTTGGGAAACAGGATGAAGAGAGAGAGAAGCGGTGTAAACCTGGGAGTATGGCCTTTGTCGATTCTGGTCGAGGCTAGTGGACGTATGGGTTGTGAAAAGGTAATGTATTGGTTGTGTCTTCTGTATGCGATACCAGAGGATTAGGCAGGACAATGTGTATGCATTTTCCCGGGGTACAACCTCCACACTGTATATGTGTCTAGTCCAGACGGCTGAAGCCCAGAATACAGCAATCCCCACAGGCAAAGTACTACAAAAAAGGATATGCGTTTCGATGCTATTAATATGTCTCGGATCTAATAGTATTTGAGTACTACTGAGGGTACAGAGTATGGGGTAGTATAGGCTACGGCTACTTCCGTATCTACAGTCAGAACTCGTCGATGTCAATCCTCCAAGCTCCCAGTCGTACCAGTAAAACTTACAGTCCATCCGCTCACCACGCTCAAACGATGCCCATCCCTCCCTGAGCTTCATCCTACAAAGACCACTTCACAGTACACACCAATCCTCATCGTCTTCCCTTCCACAGCACACCTACCGACAGCTACTCAGCCTATCAACCTCCCCTGCATCCCTCATCACCAACTCGACGCCCTCCCCATCAAATCCCCAAACCGTTTTCTCGAACCCTCTCAACCTACCCATGACACACACCGTCCTATCGACGCCGTCGTTCTTGCCTATCCCAATTGTGATCCTCCAGAACTGATGATATCGTCTCCGCAAAGAGCGCTGATGACGCTCTTGATGCCGTTGTGACCGTTGGCAGGCCCATCGAAACAAAGGTGTGTTGTACAGGGGCGGTGGGAGAGGGAGTCGGAGATGAGGATTAGTGTGCTTGGGTCTGGGGTAAGGATGGAGTTGAGGTAGAACGAAGGGCGGATATGATGGAGGGAGCGGAGATGTTCATTAGTGATTTTATCGTGTTATATGTCAGCATGGGAAACATGGGAGCAAGTGAGAGAGAAAGAAACGTAGTGACTTGAGAAACGACAGAAAGACGAGAGTATCATCAATAGATACTTCTCCTCTCCCGTAAAACCCGCCCTTGCTTCTGTCAGCGGCTAAGATTATACCGCGTCGAGCGGCGAGGGAATCGATGATAAGGTGTCCTATGCTATACAGAGAGGGTTCATGAGTTAACGTTAGATATGCAGAGAGAAGTCATGATGACAGGAGAAGACGAAGACGAACCTATGTCATGTAAGCGGTAACGGATAGTTCTCCAGTCCCGCCGATGAGGATATGCGGTATAGTAGAAACCGTCATTCAGGCCAGGAAACGCGAGAAGATAAGAGTGGGGATGAGATGATATATAGGGTATAAGGCATACGGATGTCAGACGAGATGCATCCTGCCATAAGGCCTCGTCGAGAAGGCGATCCAAGTCCAGGAGACTGCTGAGAGGAGAGACCAAGTCAAACACCGAGGCTGATTCGGAGCTGACTGAGGTCAGTCTGGTCAACTGACTTACTGATGCGCTTTTGTGACCAAGTCAGTGTTCCGGGTCAGTAAAATGTGATTCGCTTTGTTAACTCAGTGACAACAAACTGACTCGCTCTCCGCTCTCCGCCAAAGCCTTCATGAGGTGGCGTCGTTTGTGAACAATATAAACACATAGCTCTTGAGCTAGGAGAGGATAGATTGTAGGGAAGAACCACACCACCTGCTGAAAATCTATTATCTACTTAGGAGTGGATATGTAGTACAAACTGTATGTCGCCACTCAAGCTTGCACTCTGCCCGAATCCTTATCCAATCCACTCGGCCCTATTCATCAGAAAGAATGGGGTTGGTGATAGTTCGCGATTCGAAGACGAGCAGAAGTAGACAAAAGTAGCCGGCCGTTAAGGAGGGGATCAAAGAAGATCCAGGTAGTTTGACGTCGCAGTGAGAGTAGGTAGGGTAATAAGGCGTGAGATACGATGTGGAGGAGACTGATACTGATGAAAAACTCGACGTGCGTGTACCGGTGAAGGACTTGACGGCCGAAGGAATCATGCAGCTGAATTTCGTGATGAAGAAGGTTAACTTGAGTGGGCGGGTAGGGAGAATCATCGAGGCACAGGAATAGACTCCTGAAGGACCACGACGGATGTCAGTGAGAATGCAAATGAACGCAGCAATGAGCTCACCGGTGATTTGAGTACCTCAATCTCTGCACGGCGCATCTCCAGTGGCAGGACGTGAAAGAGAGCCTACAGATGGGTGGGAAAAGTGCGAGGTTGAGATGTGAATGCACAACGATTCGGACGATGATGAAAACTCACTGCCGGTCTAGAAGCAATGCTAAGCCAAGAGTCCCGGTAGTCTTGACGTTGGGAGATAGACGAGCGCGAAGCGCGAGTCTATCGTATGATAAGCGGTCGGTCGGATCCGCGTACATAGCCGTAGACACGATCACGTGTCAATAATAATACATACCCCCTCCTCCTCGTACCTCGTCTGGGCTCGCCCAGATTTTCTTTTTCCCACCCTTACCACTTCCCTCTAGTGTTCGGGTCCATCGGCTTGGGCTTCAGCCTCGTCGAACCCCGACGCTCAGTCCTGGGGGAGCTTTCGACGCCCTTTGCGGCGGAGGTCAGCATCGCTGACCTCTTCTCTCGTGCCTGGGCCGCTGCCCCGCACCTCGCTCCCCCGGACCCCCACGCCCTCTCTATTCGGACAAAACACGAACCTCTCCAGGTCGTGTTCCATCTCTCATCTCTCTCTCTCTCTTCCCCCTTCCTTATTCGGTTGATCCCGCATCAGGGATCACTGATTCATTGATCCTACATACTGACTACGATCCGACCTCTAGCTTATCGATGGTCTAGGAGAAATAAATGTTCAGGGCCTCAGTCGGCGCGGATTCGTCTTCAACAGTTAGTTACAACGGAGGCGACCCAGAGGCCAGTGTGACGTGGCAATCGTACTGCAAGTATGCGAACATCTAGCAGCTAGATTCAGTGCCAAATAGTCAGAAACGGAGACGGAGAGAGCTTCTCGTTGACATCTGGGGAAAGCTCGGAGGGTATATCACTGTGCTCCCGACGTGCAGAGAGTGAAACGAACGAAGGTAAGGGGGATGTGTCGTTGATATGAGTTGCTTGAGTTTGGGCTCGGAATTGTGCACATTATAGATGGTGGGTGGGGGTTAGTACACCGCCATAATGATGGCTTGAGCGACTCTGAATCCAGGAGTCGAGCGTTGCGAACTCCAGTGGGTAGTGAAACAACGGTGCAGCGGCATGGCATTTGGATATGACGTGAATCTATGGATCGTGGACCCGAAGGGGCTTGGATTGGATAGTGGGTAGAAGGAGGGAGTGGTGAATGGTGTGAGCTATGCAGAGGATAATGGTCGAGGGACGTGGCAGTGGAAGGGTCTGCAGTAAATCAGAAAAATTACCTTGATCGACGTATAGAGTAATAAATTACCTGAGCCCACCCGATGAAGGAGACAGAAACCAGTGAGAAAATACATTCGACGAAGATCGAGGAATCCAGGAACGCCTTCCGAGTTGGACGTTCCTCTTGTTCATTTCACCTCAAAGAAGACAGAGTCGTCATAAGATTCCTGGGAAGCTGGATCCCAAGAACCCTAAGACCACGCCTTAGAAAACCTTATGAAACTTGTTGAGAAAACAAAAACCATACTTGACAGTCAAACTGTAAGTGTAGTTTACCTTTAGTCAAGCAATATCCTAACCACGATGAGAACTGCCTCTGATCCCCAGAAAAGAACACCCGGGTACGACTTGAGGGGCTACGTTACTCCCATTCTGAGGGAGAATTCGCGACAGGGAGGGAGAGTTGCGCGGAGGGACTCGTCTTCATGGGAGGATAATGAGTTTGAGGGTTGTCGATCTCGTCATCGTCTAGGTATCCAGGTCGGAAGACGAGTGGTGGAGAACATGGCGAGGAGAGGTAGACGAGTAGTTGGTCGCGCAGAAGCAATTGAAGCATATGCCGGAGCGAAAGAGAGGGGATAAATAGGGATTGAGCTATGAATGCTAGAGAGGCGCGTTTTGAAGGGGGTACCTGATCCTAGTATGAGTTTCGTTGAGACAACACGGCATAAACACTGCACATATGGCTTACCATTAGTCAACCAAAACCCAACTACGATGAGAGGTACCACCGAGGAGCACCAGGCACGGCCTGAGGCCTGACGCGTTGACTCTCCTGTGTTTCAGCTCGGAAAACAACACGCGAAATCGGTATAGATATGGAAAGAGAGGTGCCAAGGGGACGCGTCTTTATGGGAGCAGATGTGTTTGCGTCTTATCGTTATCGAAATCGTTCAAGTATCCGAGTCAGAAGTTGAAAGGAAGAGAGGAGTGCCGTAGAAAACATAACGAGAAGAGACGCTCGTCAGGCACAGCGCTGAGGAGAGAGGGAAGAGAAAAACGATGACGCATATGGCTGTCCGCTCTCCCATCACTTTCCTTCCCCGCACAAAGCAAAAGCGGAGTAGGACTGGACTACCAAATAAAAACCAACCGAGGTGATAAAAAGGGTCTTTTGTCGCTGTCGCTATATTTCAGAGTAATTATATACTAGTAGCCTACCCGAGAGCTAGCGAAACAGCGCCTACTACTCAGAACCCTACAACAAAATTATCCGACTCAGCTCTAACGTTCTCCAGCCTCTTCTTCTTCCCAAGCAGCTCGTCCCTCTTGGCAACGATATCCTCAGCCAACAACGCAGAGAGGCGTTCGTTTCCAGTGGGCGTGCCCAGACCCAGCTTGTTAATCAAGAACAGATGAAGGTCCTTGCTGATAGCCTTGAGGTAGGGCAGAGCTATAACGACATGAACATCGTCGATAACGCGCTGGAAGGATGGTCAAACGTAAGCCTGGTATGAAGGATGGCAAGAGAGGAAAAAACCATAGCTTGTAAGCAACATTGAAGTACTACTTATATCCACCATGATCCTCATTTCGCTCTCGTATAGGCCAGGAGGGATTGGGTGGCTCAAGTCCTCCTTCGTGAGCCCGTCGTAGCCCAGAGCAGCTAGGGCACTGAGAGCAGCGCTGATCGTATCGTCAGCTTCGGTAGCTTGGTTTCAAGGTGTGACGGTGTCGCGAAAATCAGCGAATTCCTTAGTTGTACCCCTCGGTTATCACCGGCAAACTTCTACCCGAGTCCTGAGATCAGCTTACATCACCAGGA